>OZ023322.1:13944597-14302316 GCA_964007375.1 Ophion obscuratus | reverse complement strand
GAGAGAGAGAGAGAGAGAGAGAGAGAGAGAGAGAGAGAGAGAGAGAGAGAGAGAGAGAGAGAGAGAGGAAATTCAGCTCTTGATCATGCTCTTGACAAGTCTAGGTATCGATTCAAATACTCTCGAAAGGTGTTAACAATTCATGACTGGGGATAGAAGCAATCTATTTTTGCCTTAGGACCAGACTTCTTTTATTTTCATCATTTTTCGGTCCATTTCTGACATGTTCCATTCCGGCCATTCTCTGGAGAATCAGTTTGAAACTTGAGTGGGAGATCCTTTAGACTATACGATGTACTACAATGATGCCTGCAAAGTCATAGTAAAGTTGAGTTTCGTTGATGATTGCGGTACTATTTCTCAAGCCCGTTCCGTGGATTCTCGAGCCATTATCTTGGGCAAGTCCGTTAGTTACGGATGAGCGCTCTCCGTCGTGCGAACAAACACGAGGAAGACTTCAAAGCCACTCGAGCAAGCGGGTATAATCTGTAGCTTCCTTGTCTGCCTATACTTTGGTCCACTTGCTAGCTCGACACGCAGACCTCGCACGTAGAAATGAATGCCCTATATTGTCGTTTGGTCGCACAAACGTATAAGAGTCGTGAAATTCTTCCTTAGCCACATGAACGCCGCGTACAAAGGAACGCTTCCTCGAGCATTAAGTCATGTACGTGGGATAGAACATCAATTGCGCTATGTCCATTTTCATCAGCATTCATTTAACGCTTACACCAATCAAATTATCAATCAGTGATGCTCATTGCTCAGCGCAAAAGATAACAATATAATTCGAAGTAACAAACCGGAACATTATTATTTGTATTATTATTACTATGTGCAGAAATTTGTCGGGGAGCCCCCAGATCCTGCCACATACGTATAGGGATTTGACTCTAATGTGGACGCCGCACTTACGAAGTCTATAATAGAATCCAAGTAGATTCCGCGCAATTTACCGATTCACGTTGCTTGACAATTTTTTGTATGAAATTCTCAACCGGAATTTGTTGAATCTCCCAAAACATATGCTTTTGTGATCCCGTGCAAAAATTTGTTTGGGAGTCTCCAAATGCACCCACATCTCTATGGGGATTTATCAGGGACACCCCACATAGGGGTCCTTATTGGGATCCAATTGGATTCTGCACTGTTCCCCGAACAGCGCCGTGTCAGAATCGACCGTTCAGAATACCCCGTTCGAATCGAAAATATGTGAAAAGTCATGAGAAAAATTCGGCATGTTGAAACATAACCTGCACGCTTTGTGAGCTATTATGTCAAGGTGCAGTCAAATGAATAACGAACGATAATTAAAATGGCTTTACAGTGATGCTATCTAAGTCGATTTTTAAGATATACTTTTTTAAACGATTTATACTTTTTTTAAGATAAGATTTATATTTTCTCAAGATCCACTCATTGTGTACATGCAGATATTTCGTTCAGAAAATTCAACGTACAGAACGCGTTGGAATCTATCAAAAATCGTAGCAGATTCTGTTCGATAATATGGAAATACTTCAGGATTCGCATTGGATTCGTACTTTGGCGTCCAATGGGGAATCCCCATTACGATCGAAAGTACGATGGTGATGTTTTATTATAGTGATCCAATGTCATGACCCATTGGATCCCTCTCATGAAGTAGGGACAAGTATGGAAACCCTATTGGGGCCCTCCGACAATTTCCGCACGGGTATTATTATCGTCGTACAATTACGTACAATTGAAGTCGTACCGATGGATGCAGATAACTTTGCACTTATAATGGAATAGCGCACGACCGAAATCCACTTGCACTTATCACACTGAGGGGTCTGTAGGGGAACGGGTGGCAAGACGAATACGCAGGGTAAGATGAATCATAAGCCTAGCCACTTAACAGTGTGTGCGAGCACAGGTCTCCCGTTGGTGTTTGGCGGGGTGGCGAGAAGGTGAATGAGTGTGAAAGTATCAACCGTGGCTGAAGCAGGCGTATCGAGTGAGAAAACAATATGGATTTTGTTGACAAAACGATCTAATTTTTGGTAAAGTTTACCATCGTTTTGGTTTATTTGACCTGCTGATATTGATTAGAAACAGCTAAGCAAACACAATGAAAGTCCTAATTATTAATATAATAAGAACGGCGTGTCAGAAATATTCAAGGTCATTGCGTGATTTTTTGTTGATTCGTTAAGGGGCTATACCAGTATGACACTCTCAAGAAATTGATTTTTTTTTGCCTTCTTCGACAATTTATACTTTCAAGAATATCATTATCATTTATATCAATAGCATTTTGTCTTGAAAAAATCGATAGTTAAATCTTTAAGAAGGGAAGAGTTTTTAAAAATTTGCTGACATTGTAACTCAAAGAGTAATGATCCGATTGACTTGAAATTTAAACTGAGTACTCTTGAATATATTTACTCTACAATGACGTAGGATATTTTTGATTGGATGAAAATTGACGATTTGCCATTGAAAAAAACGACCATTTTATAGGCAAGAAAACAGACTTTTTTCATAACTACGCCATTTTGTTAGATTTTGATATTTTTCAAAAATCCTACGTCATTGTACAGGGAATACCTTTCAGTTTAACGACATTTTTTCCTTTTTCGGTTTCAGTTGCTCAATCGGCCGGAATCATGTCAGCAGTGGAGAAACTTTTTTTTTGGCACCTCCAAAGGCAGCGCATAAGTCGCTTGGATCTCAATATTTTTCCATGAAAAAATTATGTAATATAGGTCAAATATAGCCAAATATATTCTTAATTTTCCGAAACATTTAAGGGGTTACCCCCACTTGCGATATTGAAAAAATCGATTTTTTTTATTGCATTTTTTTGAAGTATAAGTATCTGAGAATATGTCCTGAAAATTTCAAGTCGATCCGAACAAAATTGACTGAGATATGAGCGTTGAAAGAGAAGAATCCGTTGTGTAAACGACCGGCTATTGAAACTTTAAACGCGTTTTTCTCAAAATGGCATTTCTGAAGTCGGTGACCAAGATTACTCGAACACTAATGAACCGATCTTCTTGAAATTTTGCAGGCTTATTTAATACATAAAAATGTAGTCTTTAATCGTTCGATTTTTTTTTCGAAAAAAAAAAATGGCGGTTTTATAGCCAAAAAACGGCCGATTTTTTTCGTTAAAACCGGACCATTAACTTTGACTGTCCGCCATTTTGTGGAAAATGAATATTTTTTAAAATCCTTCGATCAAAGACTAGTTTATACTTATATTTGACTAAATCCATCCGCATTTTTTTTTCAGATGATCCACTTCGCCGCAATGTTGGTCACCGCAAACCGTGTATATAAAAACATTATTTCATTGACGGCCATTTGCCATTAAACAATGTAATATTTTTCAATAAAAAAATTACTGATAGTTCTTCAAAATGTGTTCTTTAAGATGGTATATTGATCGATTAAAAAAGTTTTGTAGTTTGCTTTAAAAAAATTCATGAAAAAGGCCTTTTTTGCGCTACAAGTGGGGGTAACGCCTTAATTGAGTACTTTTCTTCCAAAAAATTCCCGAAAATCACCAAAATTTTTAGCATTCACACTCGTATAGCCCCTTAACCGTCTAATGGGGCAAGATGAATACCAGCTATCGCGAAGCTGCTATATTTTACAAGGTACCACTATCAACGTTGGAAAGGGCGAAACGAAACTAGTAAAGCCTTTGGTTCGTCTCGAACCGGTCTTTCTACCAGTAGAATAAGGTGAACTTACAAGTGATTAAAATTACTTGGAAGCAAGATTGTTCGGACTAAATACTACAGATCTTAGACGATTGGCTTATCGAATTGCTGGCATTGAGAATGAAACCATCTTTATATGCGAAAGATGCCAATAATTCGTGTCCCATCATGCTCCCAGTGCTGTTTTATCGTGCCCCGCATATGGGGTAAGATGGGAAAAATAAAGGTTTAATGAAAAATATATATTGTATGCTAACAATCAGAAAGACTGATTTTTTGTTTCCAAAATTAAAAGATTAATAAATGCTGATTCGTTTAAATATCAATTAGAGTTGATTCATTCATATGCATTATTTTATTTGAATATTACCTTAGTGTTATCATCTTGCCCCGAAGTCCCCTATAAGCTTGCGGGCCGTTCCATTTGAACGTCATCACGTTTCGATATTCCTTCAACGATTTTTAAACACAAGGTGGCAACAAGTCCAAAAGTATTCTAGACATTGATCTTTTTTAATGCAGACTTTAGGAAGAAATTCCGTCATTTGGGAAAATAAAGGCCACCGGCAGATCTTCCGTAGTGTCTCGGTCACGAGGTAACAATCAAAGCGTGGGTTATTCATATCGCGTGGCAAGTCGTTCCGCTTCGAATGCGGGTAGGAAGAGCCGTTTACGAATGCGAGAACAAAACTGATGCTTTATCGGGGAAAAGTAAACGTCTACAAAGTTGATGACCCTTGCCATTGACAATTGGTAGTCACACTCAATGGAGCGCTGCCTTTTTCCCTGTCGATTATTTATCGCCAGGTCAAGATGTTCACGATACGTACACATGCTCCTCGCCCGTATGTGCGTGAAGGTGTAGAGAGGACGAAATGAACGTTGAACCATATCAAAGCGAATGCGTGCATAGAGAAGAGTCTGAGGCTTCTCCGGTCCATTATCCCCCGGTAAATTAATCAATTGGATGACAACGAGGAATAAAGATTCTCTTGATTGTCAGACGGTGGGCAAACTCTCACGCGACTCGGAACTGGCCACGATCGTTAAGCAAAGTCCAAAACGAGAAGCATAATTCGTTTTCCCATTGTCGGGCTATTCATACGCGCCCGGGTTGAGCTGCTGCAAGCTCGAAAATCAACTTCGATGATATTCGATGCACAACGTACTCGGAGAGATGTAGTGGGTGGGATCAGATGAGCAAGCGGCGAAATCCTTCGTCTAATTGAATTAAGTATGTGTAATGGTGCATTTACAGCATGAATGCGTGGGGGTTAAAAGGCGAGGGAGGATTCTAGTGCCAATCAAGGGACAGATTTCGGCGACGATTGAATTAATGATCGGAGAGTCAGTTATTTTTTTCGATTTCCTAAAAAAAGACATCCCTCAATTTGTTGCCTGCAAGCAGTGGCTGATTCATCGAAACAATTGCACTGCTAAGACTTTACGAGACATAAGAAAATATCGAAACGGACAACGGCGTTTAACGCAGGGGAATAAAGAAAGGTCGAGACAAAAATAACTAGCATAAAACGGTACACGTCCGTACACCATGCTACTCAGCTATGGCAGTCAACTCGCTGAGGTTTCCATGCGATCTTACGCTCAAAGAGCGGGCACGTTCGTAACCGGAAACGGAAGCTCCACCCTACACTCGCCGAGAGAGTGGCACTAGCGGTAGCTACATCGGCGTTACCAGCGTAGTACAATTACGCCCGCGCACACGTTCATTCCTCGCAGCAGCATATCCCACTATAGAACTTGAGGAATGTCCGTATACGAAGTTTGTTGACGTAAGACTAGAATCAACCAAAAAGGACAGCGAACAGATGCCGGTGAACTATTCCAATCCCGACGATATACATTCTTGGAATATATAGAAGTGAATTTATATTTATAAGCGTCGAAACAACAAATCCTATCTCTTTTTGGCACTTTAGACGGTGAACATTCCAATCTGTAGTGAAGTTTCATCAATAACTATATTTTATAAAGATCTTGTCCAATGGACTCTCATGAAGACGATGAGTACTGATGCATTGTCTCTTAATGCCTTCGATGCGTAACAAACTGAAACGTCGATAATTGATGTGCGGTTCGAGTATGCACTGAGAAAGAAAGATTTATTAAGTATTAGTACTAGTCCAGTCGAAATAGGATTTCATGTGGAATTAATTCGGGGGTTCGATTTTTTTTATACTAAGGGGGGGGGGGGGGTGGTTGTGTAAATCTCGATTTTCGGGAAAATCCCCCCGGTGCGTTTGCCGCCATCTTGATTTAAAGGGGGATTTTTTTTTGTTTTTCGAATAACACGCTTATTTTCAACCTTAGAGTGAAAATGATGGTATTCAAAGTTGTGGGAAACGTAATTCCCCACAAGTTTGGTATTTATAATTTTTACCCTAGGATCGATATTTATAGAGTTAGCCTGCTAATAGGGGTAAAAAACGTTTTTTTTTAAACTTATCTCGTTTATTATCAAGTTTATTGTAAAAATGGTAATAAATAATCACATAGGAAATTTTATTTCCTTCACCTTTGGTTGTTAGCATTTTTACCCTAGGATCAATATTTTCGGACTTATACTTAATTTAGGGGTGAACTTTTTTTTATGTTTAGTTATTTCGTTTATTATCAAGTTTCTTGTAAAAATGGTAATAAATAATCACATAGGAAATTTTATTTTCTTCAACTTTGGTTGTTAGCATTTTTACCCTAGGATCAATATTTTCGGACTTATACTTAATTTAGGGGTGAACTTTTTTTTTATGTTTAGTTATTTCGTTTAGCATCAAGTTTATCGTAAAAATGGTAATAAATAATCGGGTAGAACATTTTATTTTCTTCGACTTTGGTTAGTACCATGTTTACCCTAGGATCAATATTTTCGGACTTATACTTAATTTAGGGGTGAACTTTTTATTCATTTTCAGTTATTTTGTTTATTATCAAGTTTATCGTAAAAATGGTAATGAATAGTCAGGGAGGAAATTTTATTTCCTTCAACTTTGGTTATTACCATTTTTACCCTAGGATCAATATTTTCGGACTTACACTTAATTTAGGGGTGAACTTTTTGTTTATGTTCAGTTATTTCGTTTATTATCAAGTTTATGGTAAAAATGGTAATGAACAATCAGGTAGGGAATTTTATTTGCTTCAACTTTGTTTATTACCATTTTTACCCTACAATCAATATTTTGAGTTATAATGAAGGTGCGGGAAAAAAATATACAGTAGAACCTCGATTATCCGAACCTCGATCATCCCAATCCTCAATTATCCGAACGATGACTTACTTTATCCGAACGCTCAATTATCCGAACGTTGGCGCGAAGGATGCATTGTTGCTCGCTCCCACTGCCGTGAGCAACAATGAGCAACCCACCGCAACTTCTCCTTCTCAAACGACTGCGAGACTTAGCCGCTCAAAAACGCGTTACAGCCGTTCGTCAATTAAAAATGGACGATTTTATTTTTAAAAATATTAAAAAAGGCATTGTCGCGATTATTTGAGCGACAGCGAGGTAGGAGAGAACGAGGTTGCAGATCAAAATATCGCAGGGCCCTCGGTAAAACGAGCAAAATTGGCATAGGACAACATGCGTGGGGGCCTACGTGGGAGCAAAATTGCAGGTACGTATCTTATGGAAGGAAAAAACATTAGTATGAATTTGCCGTCACTTTCAAGTTAAAAGAACTAATCAGGTGTTAAAATGCACAGGTTTCTACTTGCGGGAATGGCTCTTTACGACCATAGAACACAGCCTAAGTCGAAGAAATTTGAATTACGTACCTGGTTGTCCATAAATATTTTTATAACAAATTCAATAATAAATTGAAGAAAAAAAATGAAAAAAATTACACCCCTATTTTAATTATAACTCCTAAAATATTGATCCTAGGGTAAAAATGGTACTAGCCGAAGTTGAAGAAAATAAAATTTCCTACCCGATTATTTATTACCATTCTTACGATAAACTTGATAATAAACGAAATAACTAATCATAAAAAAAAGTTCACCCCTAAATTACGTATGAGTCTGAAAATATTGATCCGAGGGTAGAAATGCTAATAACCAAAGTTGAAGGAAATAAAATTGCCTACGTGATTATTAATTATCATTTTTACAATAAACTTGATAATAAACGAGATAATTAACAAAAAACGTTTTTTACCGCTATTTGCAGTGTAACTCTATAAATAACGATCCTAGGGTGAAAACTATAATCACCAAACTTGTGAGGAATTACATTTCCCACAACTTTTAATATGATTATTTTCACTGTAAGGTTGGTAATAAACGAGTTATTCGGAAAACAAAATATCCCTCTTTATATCAAGATGGTGGCAAACGCACCGGGAGGATTTTCCCGAAAATCGAGAATTACACTACCAACCACCCCCCCCCCCCACCCTCAAGTATAAAAAACGAAAATCGAACCCCCGAATTAATTCCAGGTGAACCGAATTTTAGACCTATCTCGACTGGACTATACTACGATTTTGTGGACAGCTAAGAACATTTTTTATTTAAGTTTGTTTGAAATTTACTAAGAATTTTTCTTAACATCTAATAGGATATATGAGTTACAAGAAATAGGCGTTTTATATCCGACAAATAGAGTTTTTCTTAACATCTAATAGGATTCTTCATAATCTCCCAGCTGGTTTTTTGTCTAGGAATTGTGACATTTCGTTCGTCATTATTTTCTCACTTGAAAGTTTGTTTCTCATTTTATATTCTTACTTACACTTGAATCATTCCTCACTTTCGAGTTTCTCACTTCCGAAACGCAACACTGACACTTGTGCCAAAAACACTGGCATAGGAAGAAGCTACATGGTAAGCGTATGCGTGAGCTACATCTGACGAGCTGTCGGGCCCGTCGCGTTGAAGGGCAAAATGCGCATGCGCGCATTAGTATCATAGTCGCGATATCAGAGGTTTTCGTGATTGGAAAGTAGTATTTATTTGATTTGAGGAAATATTTATTCAAATTTTCTATTGTAAATATGGCATTTAAGGGGGTCGTCTAGTATGTCAGATCAAAAGAAGAGAAAACGGCCTTGCATGACTTCTTTGAAGAAGAGGAAGGTGTACTCTATGGTCCAGGCATAGCAGATTGATGGTGAGACCATTTTTTTTATTACGAATTATATACAACGTTCAAACGCGTTGTTCTCAAAACACGATTTTTTCAAACTGCTGCCATCATATCTCAAAAACTATTTGATTGATTCTGCTCAAATTTATGCAGCATCTTTAGTACATATATAACTACAAGTTGAACTAAAATAAGTGAGATTGCTTCGTTAGTTTTCTTTTTATCAGCTACACAGACCCAAAAAAACGAAAAATTGAATTTTTTTCTAAAGCGTAAAAAAAATTATTTTTTCGGAATTCTAACTTTATTTTAGTTCGATGTAGAGCCTCAAGTCTCACGATTAAAATTGCGTTTGGTTTTTTGATTTCAGATAAGCAGAACGGCCGGAATCATGGGAGCAGTGGAGCATCTCTTCTTAACGGCGGGGTAAAGTTAATTCGGCGAAAAAAAGGCATGTTTTTAAGATTTTTTTTGGCGTAACGAATAGTGTTCGTTTATTGAAAAATTTACATATAATAAAGTAACATTTGAACAATATTCTCCTAAATTTGCATTGCAAAATATTCAAAATTGAGCGAGTGAAATTTAAACCCCGGAGGCGCCTCGAGAAAAAGTTGGTTTGCGGTGTGCACCATAACTCGAAACAGAATCATTTGAAACAAAAAAATCAAAATGCATTTGTTAAAGGAGATGTTTCTCGAGGTAATGACGGGAGGATTTTTTTTTTTTAGATTTTTCGATTTTTCGTAGCACTTGGGAGCCAAAAACCCGATTTTCGCTAAAAAGAATCGGCTAATTTGTTGTTGAAAAATTAGTAATTATTTAAAAAAAAACAAAAAAGCTCTCGACAATACCTGGTGAATTATGTGAAGAAGTACTGTGCAAAATTTCAAAGCGATTGGTCCAGTAGATTTTGAGTTATCGTGCACACGGACTTCAAATATGACAAGTCTCAGAAAAACGGTTTGAAAAACGCAGAAGAGAAGAGAACGGCATGGAGCAATAGACGCTCAAATACTCATAACTTCGTCAATTTTACTCCGATCGACTTGACATTTTAACACAATATTCTTGATATAGTATGCATTCATTTAAAAATGAAAAAAAAAAATGAAAAAAAAAAATGAAAATACTTTACCCCGCCCTTAAGTGTTCCTGTTGGGCGGTGTATCTCCGACTATATTCTATATGACTTAAAAAAATTCACAAAGTTTGTTTAAATGTTAATAAAAATGATATACAATTTATAAATTATTTTATTTTAATGGTTTGTCAAAAAAAAAATCCCCAAAAAAGCATTAAAAAACGGCCTTCACACTAGAGGACCCCGTTAACTGATGTGAAAAAACATATTTAGTGACGCCGAATAAATGCCGTAGTTACAATCACATAAAAACTGTCTCCATACGAGTAAACATTTATTAATTTCTAATAAGTTATGTTCTAATGTGCCAATTCATTAGAACATGATAAATCATTTTTCTGAGTGTGTGTTCTCGTCATGGGCCAAGTATGGACCGTCCTCAACCCCAAACCCCTTGCGGAGGCTCCTTCGGTTCTTTTCGGTTGTTTAGAAAAACTCTCGCCCAGCGGCACGGCGCTTTTCTAGTGTTTACAGGCTTGTTCTGAGTGGTCCCCCGACGACAATCGTTTTCTCGGACCAAGCCCGAAAATCTTTATCAAGTCCCGTTAGCAAAGGACTGATAAAAAGGGAAAAATGAGCTACCAGACACCCATAGATTTTAGTTCGTTTCCTTGGATCTTTTTCGTAATCAAACCGCCATAGGGTTGCCTTGACGAAACAAATGGTGATCCTCACTTGACCCTAACGGCAAAGTTGATAATGTAGCCACGATGTTTCCCGTCCTAATGCCTTTTGTTAGAAAAAAAAGTTAGGGATACCGTTCCTTACATACTTGACCATTGCCGAAGGAGGGCGGGGACATGAAAAATGTTGGGGCTAGACGTGTGAGAACGAGACGAGAGATCCAACCACATAGCTGGCGGAGTTCAACATGATAGTGACTAATACGTCGATGACGGGATGGGAATAAGGCTCGGGTATGGAATGCGAGTTAACGATCATACCAGCATAACCCGAGCGCCTTCACGAGCGGCTCGATTGTTATGAAATACAAATCCTCGGAGTCGGCTGATGATTAGTTGATGCTCGCTGGTGATTCGACACTTTGGGGGTGTACGTTCTCACTCATATGCGCACATTAGCCAGCTATGAAGACGGAAGGAGTCGAGTAGCTTCGCTGATGCCTACAGTTCGCTCTCACTATACACACACAGACACACAAACGCATACACACACAAACACACACACACGCACACACGTTTTGTACAAATGTTTATACATATGTGCACGCGTGCGTATCTGTGTGCACGCCTGTACATATATTTGCCAAGAGCAATGGGAAGATCTCTAGACAATGAAGCATCGGAATGAATGGACGGTGTAAATATACTTGTAGTACTAACCTCCGCTCCTCCTCCTTGCCCTCCCTAGAAAGCGATAAACTCGTATTTGTATAGTTGACTCGGGCGATTATACAACACTCGGGGTTCTCGAGCATCAACGCGAGCCCTGTGTATAGGGAACGTGTCAATCACAATACCGTAGGCATTCGTATATTTGAACGTCAGACTTGTCGGATTCACAACAGGAAGAATCACAAGTTCTTGCTTACGGTTGATGGAACGAGCAGAATGCGCTCCTGAGAAAGTCAATCTTCAATGATACTGAAGGTTGCATCCTTGGAAGGCAAATTTAGTAGCCCGAACCATTGGTTTTGGAAAATTTTGACTATGAGAATAGCTCAGACTTTCTTTAGGATCGGCGGCAGATATCAAGAGCCCGAATTTGCAGGATGGGATTTTGGATAATGATGAAACTGAAGGGTGTAGGTAATTTAACGGAATTTTCAATCTTAGGATATGACGAGGATTTTGATTGATACACTGTAAAAAAAATCTGTATAAAAATTAATATACAAGTGTAGGAAGTTTTTGTGCGGATTCCGCTTATGAAATTTCAGATACGATTTTGAGATTCCAAAACAGGTTATTTAAAAAATGAAAGCGTAGTTCCGTAATATGAAGATACATGTGCGTTTGAAAAATAATGCACCTGTAAAGAAATAATCACATGCAAGTATATTGAAATCGAGAACCATCTGCTGATATCAAAATACGAGTGTATATTAAATTCAAGAACCATTTGCTAATATCAATATACGGGTGTGTATTAAAATTACTGATCGTAAGTATAAAGTTTATTTCAGAAATTGATAATTGCAATACGTTTTTATGTAAAAATTATCAAATTAAGACCACTCAATTCATGTAATTTATGATGCTTTCGTGATACTTGTGTATATGATTTTTTCGCAGCTTTATCCCATAATTAATATTGAATACTTGGATAATAAAATTTTTATAAATGCAGCGAAATCACTGCACGTATGTATTTTTTTTTCTTTGTATGTATTCCTCAGAGGCACGGTGTCCTTCCCCTTTTACCAGCCCCTCCTTTAATTCCTTCCATTATTCACAATCCTTCCACAGTTTTCCCTCTACATTCCTTCCAGAGCCCCCCCCCCCCCCCCCTCAGAGTGTTGACCGCATCCACTCTTTCCTAATGCACTACTGTATCGCATTTGCACGAGGGCCCAGGGAAACTGCGGAAAACCTGGGCCGATACAGGCGGCCATATTTGGCTGAGTTTCAGTTGTATTACCATCAGAAACTCAGAAAAACTGCCTCCCACTCAGAGGTTGACGCCCAAACCAGTGCACGGGCAAGCGGTCACCGCTCCAAGTATTGGCAGCCTCCAATATGCTGCTTAACTTCAGTGACCGCCGAGCCCGTACACCGACCGCGCGCCCATCTCTGTCCACTTCACGCGTGTATTTGAAATTCATGTGATTTTGAGATATCGTCCGGATCAATAATTATGAAAATCATGAAATGTTTCTTCAATATTAACATACGAACACATTAAATTCAACTTAACTGTGATTTGTTTTTGACAAACAATTGTTATTCTCAGTGGCTTTTGTCTTGGAAATTCCATGTTGCATCTATTAAATTCTATATCCACGTTAGAATTTCATGTTCCTGTTTTAAATTTACGGTACAAGTGTCTTAAATTCAATTTCATTTACTGATTTCGTAAAATTCAATTCTTTTGTGCCTTAAATGTAGTGTAAATTTAATATAATTTTCACATTGATTCATGTGATTTTCATCAGCGTTTATGAATTTTTTTTTCAATTCCAGTTTCGCTCTTTTAAATAAATCTGTTGTGATCATGCATTGTACGTATCGTAAAATTCAGTTTCACATATATTATATTTTTCAGGCAGCTGTAAATAAATTTCAAACTTGTTTTGTATTTTCGATGCTCTGTTTTTTTATAGTTGATTTATTATACATCTGTAGTAATTTTCAAAGGAAGACACGGGTTAATGCAATGCATTTTCCACAAATTTACAAACTTGTTTTTGCAATTCCATGTTGCGTCTATTAAATTCTATATTCACGTTAGAATTTCATGTTCCTCTTTTAAATTTACGGTACAAGTGTTTCAAATTTAATTTCATCTACTGAGTTCGTAAAATTCAATTCCTTTGTATCTTAAATGTATTGTAAATTTCATATCATTTTTTACAGTGTACGATCTTCGTGGAGGGATTGATAATCTACGATATCAATCGATTGATTTAACACGTATAGAAACGTTTTTAGGATGATAACGACTGGTGACTTCGAGGTCTGGAGACAGAATGCCCGTTCGTTGTCTATTCCCAGGCGCCTCGTCTAAGACTCTTGGGTCCCTTATTTTATCCCTTAGCTCCGGAATAAACAGCCATGGAGTTTATGACCCACTCAAGGGTCATGCAACCCGATATTCGACCGAGTCCCGTCGACGCATCAAGAAAAGCAACGAAACACTTTTCCCACTGGGAATAGAGCAATGGAAATAATTTTTGTGGCTCCCAACGATGCTAACTTCAACATCGTCGAGAATATCGTCTGAGTCGATAGACGTGCTTACAATGAAGTGCGTAAAATGGACAATGCTAAATTGTCTTGCTGCACAGGTCTTCTCCAAGGAAAAATATCAGAAGAAAACGACGAGGAAAAACTTTTTTTTCAGCGTCCGTCAATCCTCCACGTGTCTTTATCTTCCAGGACCCGCAAAAATTAACAACGAAAAGGGGCATTTGTTTCTTGAAGTCAGTTCTCATTTGGCTCGCATTCTTTCGTATGTCTATACCAGATGAAACACTCGAGATTCATTTGCTCCTATGTATATGGCAACTCCACCACGTGCGCACGTGCGCGAATCCGCGTGTGAATGAAACGCGAGAAATGCCCACGCACAGTCCCCCTTCCACTATACACTATATTTACGGTGCTGTACAGTGGAGTACGTTCTAGCGTACTATAGACATTCCGCTCGGATTCTTGTTTCCGGCCACCGTACTTTAGATTCTTGACGCATTTTTCAAATATTATTTTCCCGTAATCGTAAACCCGTAACAATCAGATACTTTCGGTTTTTCTTTCTTAGTTTCATGCCATTGGTTTTTTTTTCTCGAAAGACTCACCACCGTATGAAATTACCAAAGAGGCACTGTTGCTCGTTTGAAAATATGGGACTAAATAAAGTATCACTGAGAAGAATTCTTCTTTCGTCTCTTTTTCGAAAACTATACAGAAATTTAAAAAAAAATTCAGTAAACTCAAAATAGTACATTCTTGTGCACAAATTAGTTGGGGGTCCCCAGATCCTACTACATCCCTATAGAGATTTGATATTGAGTCCACGTTGGAATCCACGTGGATTCTGCGGTCTGGATTTCTCGATCGACGCCGTTTGAGAATTTTTATTTGATATTCTCCAGCGGGATTTGTTGAATCTCAAAAAAAACATCCTTTCGCGATCCCGTGCACAAATTTGTCGGAGACTCTGAAGATGCACTCACATTTCTATAGGGATTTGTTAGGGACACTGCACGTAGGGAGTCCTTGTCGGGATAGGATTGGATTGTGCACTGTTTCCCGATGAATATCGTTTGAGAATTATTAACATGTTCGGATCGAGAATATGTGAAAAGTCAGGACAAAAAACTCGACGTGTTGAAATATAACCTGTACGCTTCGTGAGCGCGTACGTGTGTGCTGATATTATGCCGAAGTGCAGTAAGATAAATAACAAACGATAATTATAGTGCATTTTTAGTGATGTGATTTAAACCGATTTATAAGATTTTTTTCAAACGATTTATACTTTTGCCAGATAAGATTTATACTCTTTAAACATCCACACATTTTGTACATAAGGTAAATGTCCCAATTATTGAACACTATCTTATATTTTTATTATTTCTCATTCACCTGCATGCATTTACTTATTTATAAAAATTTCATTACATATATGGAACTTTTAGCTATCGAAATGTTACCTTACTTGTGCAAAAAAGCTTTAATTAATAGAGATAAAATTATTTAATCAGCAACGGTGACCAGATTAGACGTCTCGTGGTAACTGCTTATCGTTTTTGCTAAGACGCTTCATGTATAAGGGTGTAAAAAATTCAAAAATTGTCGCATCTCAAAAAGTAAAGGCGTTTCACGTTCGTCAGAAAATTTCTTACGAATACCAATTTTAAAAAACTTTAATTAATGATTTGTTAAAAAATACGGTGTTTGGCGATTGGGACATAGAAAATGCAGTGTGTCCCGATTATTGAACACTCGAATTCTCCAAGATGGCGTCATTAAACCCATCAAAACATCGAGACAGTTAACGTGTGACAGATCGTGTGAATCGGATTTATTCAAACAAAAACTGTAACTTCCTGAATAAACTTACCTTTCTTCTTTTAATAATAATTTTAAGATCGTTAAATACATTTTTTATTTGTATTTTCGTGCTATAAACATAAAAAGAAAAGTAGAAAGAGAGTATAACCTAAATGTAACCTAAAAATACGAATGTAATGTTCAATATTTTTTGCTCTCCGATATTTCAGGGAGCCAAGCTGCGACAAAATCAAACAAAAACAGAACACAAAAACGAGGAAGCCGAAAATAAATATAAAATAAACTTCGAATTGAAAAGCAAAAATAAAACAAATGCGAATGAACCCAAAACCTGTCAAAAGAGACTAAATATATATTTTTATATTTTTACATGATTAATAAAAGATTATTTAAGTGTTTGATTTTGCTTTTATTTCTTAATATTGTACCCAAAATAATATTTTCAAAACGGAAAAATAATTCTCGAGAGTGTTCAATAACTGGGACATGCCTGTTCAATATTAGGGACATAGGCACTTCCAGTCTTCAATAATTGGGACATTTGCATGCTTCACATTGTTATTCTTTTTTTTTCATTTGAAATCATTTAAAAATAATTTAAAGGGTGATTTTTCTAAAGTAAAAATATCAAAGTATCATTTGAACATGAAAGCGATCGTTTTTCCTTGATTTTATATTTTTTTCTCACCGAATTCAATCCCCCAGATCCATAGCTGTTCAATAATTGGGACATTTACCTTATATATTTTTTGTTTAGGAAATTAAACGTACAGAATGCGATGGGATCCATCAAGAATCGTATCGGATTCGGTTCGATAATGTGGAAATCCTTTAGGATTCAAATTGGATTCCATTAGGGAATCCCGATTAGAATTCAATGTACCAGCATAACGTTTTAGCATAGGGCGCCAATGCGATGGTCCATTGGATCCCTATCAGGAAGTTGGATCACGTATGAGAATCCAATTGGATCCCTACGACAATTTCTGCACGGGTTATGCCCATTTCGGGTGCTACTTTAAAGCGTTATACGCAGTTGCAAGGCCAAAAAAGTCGTTTTTTCACGATTTTTTTCTGAAAAAGGATTTCATTTGGGCAAAACGATAAATATTAGGCAGTGTAGTGGCATCTTTTAGCTTTAGATTGGCATTTTTTATTTTCAAAAATATTCATTAACATTTCTCCTGTAGGAAGTCTCCTGGAGGTCCCCGAAAAAAAAGTGTCCGACGGTGAGCAAAGTATCTCCGGTTTGGATTATCTAAAATGAAAAAACCTAAAAGATTCTTTTAGGAGATAGATGAATCCAGGTACTGATCGAAGGAATAGTCGACATTTTAATTTTTCGACAAAATGGTGGCTCCGGAAAGAAACAATTTCGATTTTCGACCAAATTTTTTTCGTCAAATCGTTGAAAAAAAATATAAATAATTATCGGAAATCTTATTCCTTCCATCAATACCTGAAGAATATATCTGACAAGGTTGTGTTAAAATTGCAGACCGATCGGTCGAGCCGTTTTTGAGAAATCGTGCTCACCGACTTTGAAAACACCGTTTTGAGAAAAACGCGTTTGAAGTTGCAACAGTCAACTTTGTAGCGCTACGAGCGTCCTTACAAATGTGTGTGTATTGCCGAGAATATTCGCTGGATCGATTTGAAATTTTCAGGGAATATACTCACATATTTGTACGTTCCGAAAATGCAATTAAAAAAAATCGATTTTTCGAAATTTCTAACTGCGTGTAACCCGTTAATGGAAATTCCTCCAATCGTAAAAGGGCACTTTATGTTCTCCATATTTGTTTAGCATCTCCATCTCGAAGACCAGCCGAAGCGCTAATGAATCCAATTCATCTGGAAAAAGTCATCGAAAAAACGTCGACGTGCGAGATTGTAGAGAGGACGCGAGGAAGTTCGTTAGCACTGTTTTTCGCGAAGATTCCACGTCGAGAAAGCGGGGCAGAGACGCAGCGGGCAGGATACAAGGAAGAGGAAGAGAAGACAGCGGGGCATGGTAGAGGACGAAATGTATCAGGTACAAGGCCATGCTTTTGTGTTTCTCGCGCTACACTGGTTCCCGCACGATCCCGGTAGACGCCGGCTAACGTGCAATCTCTTATTTTTACCTTTGCTCTACACGCGTATATACGACGCATGAGCGCCTCTGGCGAGCAAACCAAGAAATAACGCGGGCCCTCAAGGGAGACCACCACTCTCGAATCTCAAAGAAAAGGCGAACTTAGATCATTTTTTTATGGACGCCCAATTGATGGAATACAAATTCTGTTTAGTGGCGTTTATTCTTCATATCTTTAAGTATCTTTACAAATTTTTTCGCCACATTTTCAAACAAAATGGTGGTCCTCAAGCTGGATGAAGCGAGTCTGACAATTTCGTCACGCGGCTAAGAAGAAGCGGCGCCAAAATTATGTCAAGTCATCTTTCTTCACAAAGAATAAAAAATTAGAATATTTAAAAAAATGTGTCTTAAGACACTGGAAACGAAACATTGGAATGATAAATTACTGTAAAAAAATTGTGGATTGTTACAAATGAAAGTCATTGCACATATATAGAATTAGAAATTAATTGTGGATTAATCATGAATTGAATGTGGTTAATTCCAAAATACCATGCTTGCATAGACGAATTTTTACATAGACGATAATTGATCAAACTTTTGGATTACTGTCTTCAGACAATGCCATCGTAATTCAGCATTTCTGACAATTGGAATCACAAACTTGAGTCTCCTGTTTCTTTGATTTCTTGAAAGGGGCACAAATACAATCGAGCACTAGGGCGGAGCAGGTCCTTTTGAGCCGGCGGAATTCATCTAGGTTCACGTGGAATTAAGGGCGGGGTAAAGTATTCAAATTTTTTTTTCATTTTAAAAAAAAAATTTAAATGGATGCATAATATATTAAGAATATTGTGTTAAAATTTCAAGTTGATCGGAGTAAAATTGACGAAGTTATGAGTATTTGAGCGTCTATTGCTCCATGCCGTTCTCTTCTCTTCTGCGTTTTTCAAACCGTTTTTCTGAGACTTGTCATGTTTGAAGTCCGTGTGCACGATAACTCAAAATCTACTGGACCAATCGCTTTGAAATTTTGCACAGTACTTCTTCACATAATTCACCAGGCATTTTTGAGAGCTTTTTTGTTTTTTTAAATAATTACTAATTTTTCAACAACAAATTAGCCGATTTTTTTAGTGAAAATCGGGTTTTTGGCTCCCAAGTGCTACGAAAAATCGAAAAAAAGAAATCCTCCCGTCATTACCTCGAGAAACATCTCCTTTAACAAATGCATTTTGATTTTTTTGTTTCAAATGATTCTGTTGCGAGTTATGGTGCACACCGCAAACCAACTTTTTTTCGAGGCGCCTCCGGGGTTTAATTTTCACTCGCTCAATTTTCAATATTTTGCGATGCAAATTTAGGAGAATGTTGTTCAAATGTTACTTTATTATATGTAAATTTTTCAATAAATGAACACTATTCGTTACGCCAAAAAAAAATCTTAAAAACATGCCTTTTTTTCGCCGAATTAACTTTACCCCGCCGTTAACACGAGACTCAAAATTAATTAAAAATAAAAATATTGGTAAAATTAAAAATAAAAATACATACATAAAGCCCATAAAATTGAAAATTAAAACAAATAAAATTTAAAATTATAACAAATAAAATTAAAAATTAAAACACATGAAATTAAAGAAAATAAATACAATTGAATACAGTTAAATAAATCATTTTTGTTTCAAGTGACGAGACTCGAAAAAAAATCCGTAGCATACCACCGACGCTCTTACGAGGATTCTTAGAATAGGAAAAAATTTGCTGATTTTCATGAATTTTTTTTTTAAATTAAGATTTCTTCACCTTTTTTGAAGCTTAGGGCACGTTTTATTACCACTTTTGGCTGTTAAGTGGAATTTTCAATTAATCTTCAAAAATGGCGGCGGTGTGGTGCGGTCTTCTAAACTGCATTTTTTAAACTGGCGCCATTTATAGCTAAAAAAACGAAGCGCTTGATTTTGATAAAATTAGGTACAAATCTTTTCAATCCTTTTGTCTAAAACATGACCCTAAATCTTCTTGAAAATTAAATTAAAAAACGTATTTTTATATTGCAAAATTTCGCCATTTTTTTGGACAATTTCATCTTTTTCTTGCAAAGCGTACGATTTCATCGATTTTCAACATTCCTCGCTTTTTCTTGGGTCATATTCTGCATATGAGTGTTAATGAAAGAAAAATATTGGTTGGTTTTTTTTTTCAGATTAATTCCGCCGACGCTAAGTGTCACGCCGTATGACAACATCCGCCCCAACCCGTTTAGAAGACTGTGCCGTCTCCGCAATTTTTTTAAAGATTAATAAAAAAAATATACCATGTAACAGCCAAAAGTAGTGATAAAACATACCCGAAGTCTGAAAAATGGTGAAGAAATCTTTCTTTTTAAACAAAACCATAAAAGTCAGCTATTTTCTCCTCGCCAAAAGTATCTGCTCCCTTGAAATCCTACATCCTCCTGTACAGAACCGCTATAAAAATGCTCGTCCGCATACCCTCTGCTCAGTACGAGTACACGAGTTAAACTTCGACTTCCGAATTAAAAAATGCGGCGAATCCGCCGCCATGGTATATCCGTCGAAACATCAGCCGGCTGGCGCTCGAAATAATTTTCCGCTGGACGTGTGAGGTTTGTGCATGTAGCACGCATGTGTGTGCGATATTATAACGAGGGCGGCGATCTTTGACGGTCTTGGCCATCCTCCGCATCGCAATTACGCTCCCCAAATATATATATATATATATATATATATATATATATATATATATATATATATATACGTATGTAGATACGGGCCCACGAGCCTCCGTGTCCAAATCCCCCCCCCCCCCTATTCTCCAACGTTTATATGTACGATAATAACGCACACGCACTTTGCCACAGTTATAATCGGATGCATGACTCCATTGCCACGAATTCGCTCATCCGCACCCCCCAAAATCCGGTTACTCCCCCGTCGATTCGAACTTCCGCTACGTCAAAATTCTATCGTGCGCAATGGGTGTCCCGTACTTATATTTGCACGTAAATATTTTGGTAATTCTGCGCTGTTCGATTTTTTTCTCCATTCAACGTGCACAGTATCGAAACATATTTTCGAATAAACGTGCACGGTATGTCAAAAAAATGTTTTGTATTTAACGTACACTAAATCGAAGAAATGTTTCCCTTTTGCCTTTGACTGGAACAGCTTGTGGTATCGAAGTTGCAACGTTGAAACGCAACGAAAATATTATTTTCCCCATTACTTAATTTTTGTTCTGCTCATTATGCTACGCAAATCACGGATTTTTTTTTGGGTTGTTATTGCAGGCATATAACCTGCACTTGCAAAAAGAGTTTGGCTAGTGAGGAAAATAAAGAAGTTAAAAAATAGGAAAATTTTCGTTGCCCTCCAACGATGAACACTTCAATACCATAAAATCGTTGGCTTTGGACATGAAATTGTAAGATGGTTCATTATATCACTAAATTATAATTCTACATGCTCGAAAATGTATCTTATTTAGTTCACTAATAATCCCTGATATTACTTTTTGATCGATTATTTAGACATAATATATCGACTGAATGCTCCACTTGAAAAAACGGATCGTGTTGAAGTTTGCGCCGTTGGAATACAACGAAAATATTTTTATTCCTATTCACTTGTTTTTGTAACCCATTTGAGGCTACCGAAAATAACGGATTTATTTTTGAAAATTCTTATCAGTGATCCATAACCCACACCTTCGAAAACGGTTTAGATAGTGGTGAAAATGAAGAAACGAAAAAATAAAGACTGTTCGTTGCATTGCAACTATGCAAACTTCAATCGTAAAATGGCATGAACTTTAATAATAAAAAAAAAGGAGAAAAGGATCAGATAATGATAGCGATCTTCGGCAGTAACAATGCAGGACTTTTTTTAACATAATTACTTACTAACTTACGACAATACTAGAGAAAAAGGATATTTGAAATTTTGCTGGTAATTTGGAATAGCAGGGTTTTACGGGAACTAGTAGCGCCATCTCGGTTTTATGGCCGTCAAATGTTAAAAGAAGGTGTCACTTATCGATATGTTTACACGGTTCTTCCGCGACTTTTCTAAGATGACGACCAAAGCTCGAATTGTGAAGGACTGTTTTTGAAAACTTTCGGGGTACGTGTTCAATGAGTTAAAATCGTTAAATTTCCATATGATTATGTTGTTTAGCTTCATGCGTACTGTAAAATAGACCATAAACTTTGTATATTGCTTTGATTTCAAAGATTTGTATATTTATAAATAAAAAAATAGAGGTTATGCCCGGCTACGGCTTGTTGCTAATTTAGAATACCCCATCTGATGATAATTTGGAATATTCAAAATTGCCCTCAGTTTTTTAACTCGATGTAGGTCTATCTCACTAATTTATAAAAGGGAAAGTCGGTCTGTTGGTATGTTGGTATTTTTCAACAATTTAGAGAACTCATTTTATTTGCAGATTATGCCGAAACAGAAAAAACAGCCTGAAAAAATCGAGAAAGTCAGATCAGAGAATCTGTAGAAGACAGACAAAAGAAAACACTAAAAATAATGTAAAAGGCAAAAAGACATAAACTACAAAAGAAATGGAGAAGACTAAGAGAAAATATGACAAGATAGGAAAAAGAAACGATAAAAAGATCAAGAAACGAAGACTTATTGAAAGCGATGATGATGACATTGAAAGTTTGGAATCTTCTAACGCTTATAACAGTCGTAAGTCAAATACATCAGGAGAAGTTGAAACTTCATTCGGTTGAAGATCCCCTGCAGCTGATGCAGTGTGTATTCCCTGTAAGGGGAAGTATAGTGAAGACGGGGGGGGGGGGGGGGGGAATGCGTGCAGTGTTTTGTATGATATGTGGGTGCACGTTGAATGTGCCGGCTATGAAAGTGGATCCTGTGATTGCGATTTTGGCAAATAACCCATTTATTTAATTGTTAAAACTGATTAAAGCTGATTATAGTAATAATCACAAATCTTACATTTTCTTCTAAAACAATGGCCTAATAATAATAACTTACACAACTAATTTAAGCACGGTGAATATGTTTTAGAATAATCCTATTCCAAAATACCTACGCCCCATCTCGAAAACGGATTTGTGCTATTTTGCGTTCAAACTAAAATTGTACACAGTAGCGATGTCTATTTTTTTTCGATAGCTTGCAGATTAGTAGTATATGGATATCGCTTAAATTTCATGAAGGTTTTACTTGTTTACACTTTACAGAAAAACAGTCGCAGGCCTAAAACAAAATGGTATTCCAAATTAATTTTCTCTCCTTTCCTTTCGAAACAAACGGTGTATTGGACCGGTCTACTCATCCATTTTAGAAGCGATTATCATCATCGCTGCTGTTTTCATTTTTTCTAAAAAAATTGAAGAACATTGGCGTTAAAAAATTAAAGAACAGGCAAGTGCATGGTGAGTCGTTCCGAGACGCAAAAGGATTATTCTCCGGAGAACTTTTCCCGAGCGCTCATACAAACCGTTACATAAAATTCCATGTCCCGATAACCCGCGAAGGGCAATATTATAACAGCCTCAGTGATATCATCAACAATGAGATTTTTTGTGGGTGAGTGTGGGCATGAAGAGAGAGAGGGATAAACGCGAGGGAGTGCTGAGAAGTAAAGTTCGAATTATCGATTGATGCTAATGACGCTATTGTCTCTCGAATTATTTTATGCATCGACCAAGTGTTATCCATCTCTTTTGCTTTCCACATTCTCTTTCTCTCCCTCCTTCCTGCCCCCCTCTCCATATCTCCACCGCATTACAGTTATTTTCAACTCTCTAGTAAATCACTGTCAGGAATTCGCTTTACTCGTCGCAAGAGGACCGCAACTAATTAACCCCCAATTAAGCCCGTTAATCCGTTTTGTACTGGATTCATTGATAAATCACAAAAGGTTATCAGCCTGACTACCGTGTTACGTGGAAGTTGGATTTTACGGCTGTTTACCGGGTCCAAACTTTTAGCAATTAATCCTCGGATTACCGTAGATGCAAGTCAGTTGAATTTCAACGATTCATCATGCATTTTGCTATTGGGGTCTTTGGATTCTCCTCCCCGAGGACTGAGCATTTTGATTATTTCTTCCTCGTACGAGGGTGGGGTGAAAAGTTTCCGGCCTGACCAAGAAAAACGATGTTTTAACATTTTTTTTGCTTTATTTTTCAACATAATCTCCATCAACACTGATACATTTTTCATAACGGTTTTCCAATTTAGTTATACCAGTTTTAGACGTAGATTCGTCAAGGTCCTCAAAATATTGATTTACAGCGTCGATAACTTCTTCGTTGCTCTTAAATCTTTTTTCGCCAAGCCATTTTTGAGGTTAGGAAACAGGTAATAGTCGCTGGGGGCTAAGTCTGGAGAGTAGGGAAGATGCGGCATCAATTCAAACTTCAATTCGTGGATTTTGGACATGGCAACAATCGACGAATGCGCTGGTGCGTTATCGTGATGAAACAAAACTTTTTTCTTCGCCAAATGAGGTCGTTTAATTTGCACCTCGTGCTTCAAACGTTGCAATAACTCTGCGTAGTATTGACCAGTGATAGTCTTGCCCTTTTCAAGGTAATCAATGTATATAATTCCTCTCGCATCCCAAAAAACAGTAGCCATAATCTTGTTTGCCGATAAAATTGTTTTTGCCTTCTTTGGGGTTGGTTCCCCTTTTCCAACCCACTGTTTTGACTGTTCTTTATTTTCAGGAGTGTAGTGGTGGACCCATGTCTCATCAACAGTTATGAATCGACGCAAAAATTCGTTTGGATTACGCCTATACAGCGCCAAATTGTCGGTAGAAACGGTTTTTCGAAGCAGTTTTTGGTCGAGCGTTAGCAAACGCGGCACCTACCTTGCACACAGCTTTTCCATGTTCAAATGGTTGTGCAAAATATTTCGCACACGTTCAGCTGACATCCTACAGGTCTCAGCTATCTCATGCACTTTCAACCTGCGGTCTTCCAACACTATTTTATGGATTTTTTCAATCATCTCTGAAGTTGTGACTTCAACGGGCCGTCCTGAGCGAGGCTCGTCAGAGGTGCTCACACGACCCATTTTAAATTCAGAAACCCACTGCTTAATAGTTGAATATGATGGGGAGGAGTCTCCTAGTGCTGAATCCATCTCTTCTTTTATTTGTTTTGGTGTAAAACCTTTCAAATGGAAGTATTTGATGACAGCACGTTTTTCTAATTTTTCCATTTTTACGAAAACAACGGAAGCGTCTCGCGCAATGTGCTCTCAAACGCAAACTAACGTAGCGATTGGGCTGAAACTGTACATACAAGCTCGGTAGGAATGGTACTGTAGGACGCCGCTCCAAAACGAGACCTAGTGGCATCATCTCTTGGTCAGGCCGGAAACTTTTCACCCCACCCTCGTACTTCCTACCTTGTTGGCATTTTTATATACACGTTTTTTTGCTTAGCTTCGTGATGACAGTAATTCGTTTTTTTTTCTTCAAATAAGTGAGATAATAATTTGCTCTTCTGATCAGTGTTCGAGTAAATTTCGAAAAAAGTTTCCAATTGGTCTTTTTTCGAAATTGATCGTTCAACTTGAGTCCATCTGGAGCAATTATTCCGGATCCATCTCTCCCTATCGTGTCCATACTTCATACCAATTCGTAACGAATACGTCAATCCATCGGAGTGCCCGACAAACAAAAACTCGTCGCTCGCAAATCGGAATTTCATTAGCGACTGTAGTGCGAGAGAAAATGAAATATACGTGTACAATTCGCGAAGTTGTCTTATCGATTCTCTCGTTTGGTGTTACCCGTTATTCGGACGACTAACGGCTCACATCCGCGAGAGATCTCTCGCGAAATATTTACCATCTTCGAAGTCGGGCGCAGTTTTACGACCCGAATTATTTATATTGTTTATTTTGCATCATGGATAAGCATCGACGCTCTCCAATAATTGGTTTTATTTATTTTCTGATCGAGATGCGTTTGAAGCGAGATCGTGTAAATAGGTGCGAGTTTTTAATTCGCAGAGTGCTTGAATTTATCCTCCGGCGATGGGGCACTGGCCATGCGAAACGTGATTGTTTATGAGCCTGATGCGCTAAACGGATGAGAGTTGGACATGAAATTTCCAGTTCGAATCCATTTATAACCAACGCGCCGATTGTGTTCGAACGAGCGTACGCGTAACACTGGATTCGTGCAGTAAATCAAGCGGAGGTCAAAGGGCGATAGAGGCTGAATTGGTATACGTATCAGACAACAACAAAAATCGACGTCTCCACTCCATGTCTGCCTCCTCTTTGGGTCTCTTGATTTTTCGCTACCGAGGCAATTCGACGGGACTCTCCACACCGTATACGCCCTCACCATCGGCCGTGAGTGACAGATGTAAATGCAGTAATTTATATCGCCGTTGGAAAGCGAGAGGATGCAGGGCTCCGCTCTCCCTCTCTTTTTCTCGCAACTTATATGTACTTTGCTGGAGTGCGAGAAAGATAAACGGCATGACGGGAAAAAAGAAATGGTGACAATGATGCTGTACTTGCATTATCCATATTTTATTTTACTCGTCATTCCAACGAGCACGAACAGCTTGGGGAGGATCGAATGTTTCTTCTTGAAAAAAAAAAATTGAGCATGGAGAAGCTAGAACACTAAAGAGGAACATCCCTCAGGAGACACCTTTTGATTTTGTTGAAATTTGGATATGTTATAAAGCACCGAAAAGTAAGCGGTACGTATTATTTTTTATCGGCGGAAAAACGGTTTTAAGGGGTGAAACCACCCCTGGAAAAAAGGCATCTTTAGGGGTACTATAGCAGTTTCACACAGAAGGAGTCCACCGATTTTAATGAAACAAAAACGAAAATTCTTCTAACCCGAAGCAATGAAAAATCCACTATAATGACATTGCAAAAAAAATTAAGGGGTGAACCACCCCTATATTGAGGGGTGATTTCATCCCTTAAAAACGTTTTTCCGCCGATAAAAAAAATACGTATCGTTTACTTTTCGGGGCTTTATAACATATCCAAATTTCAACAAAATCGAAAGGTGTCACCTGGGGGATGTTCCTTGTAAGTTTGACATTTTTTTTCGACCGCTTCGAAAAATGAGTTTAGTCGAGTTTGATGACTGGAGCCGGAGACAAATTAAGATTTGCCTTCTTACTATAAGATTTTGGCAGGAAAAGGGCAGAAGGACCAGGATTTGGTTTCGTGATTCGTGCATGATTTAGCATCATGGTGTTTGCATCGTTGGAATGCAACGAAAATGATCTCCTTTTGATTACTCATTTTTTTGGCCGATTTAGGCTGTCAAAATTACTTACGTTTCTATGTATTCTTATTAGAAATTTACTACTTCAATTGGCAAAAAACGACTTTGGATGATTTAAAAAAAACGGAATAAAAAAATATCGTTGCATTCCAACGACGCAAACTTCAACGTCGTGATGTAAGCAGCTTAGTTAAAATTGATATACAACGGGTGAAAAAATATTTGCAAACTCCGTTTATTGTCCCTGCGCTTTCAAAGACTTGGAGCTCAAAAACAGGTCGTTTTACTATTTTTCTTTCTGACGAAAGAGCCTTCACAAAAAACATCATAACTTGGTCAATTTTTTTAATTTCTACAAAATCTTTATTTCAATTCAAAACCCTAGGTTTCAAAAATATGCAGCAAAAATTATATTTTTCGAAATTCGACTTTAGGCAGACTAAAATTTCAACATACGGAGGTCAATTTCGAGACGTTTGGGCCTTGGAAATAAGAAATAAGTGACAATTAGACCTTTGCCAATGCGTAGAAATGATTTTTTTAGACTGGACAAAAATGCGCACCTTTTAAGTGCACATACGTAGGGATTTTTTTTTTCACGGCTGAAACAACAGCGTTCTTCGTGTAACATTCTCTCCGGCCCTTTTTTCATCGACCATCCACTCGTGCGAGTCCCGTGACGGACGAGTTATTCTCCATAATACACTCCGCTCCGTCCACCAACAACTTTATGGCTAAGGGACTTTGACGTTTACACGCGAGGGATCCCCTTTTGCGAGCGAGAGGCTATAATGCGGAGGGAATATTAAGCTACGTGTAGGGCGTGGCGTATAAACGTCTACCTTCGAGATGAGGCCCATGGCGAAGTACATACGCAAATTACACCTATTGTTTGCTCGTAGTATCATTTATTATTATTTTTCCTCGTTGACCTCATTAGGTATTGCGTTTTGACTTACGCTTTGAAGATGACACGGTAGATATTAAGGTACATCTCTCTTTCCTAAACTGTTTTATTTTCTCACGCATGAACGGATGCATTTAACGTAATTTTAATCAAGATTGCTTGTAAGAATAGCTGACTGACACTTTTTTCTTTTTTCTTGCCGGTTTGTCATAGAAATGTGCAAGAAAAACATAGAGTTGTAACATCATCATAACATTTTCTCAATTAATACACTTACGTTCTGGCAAGACACTATCTTATGCAGCTATTGTTATAGGCAATTATACGTCATCTCCTCTGATCAGCTCTTCTCGATACCAGCCCTGTTTTCAGAGGCTACCCTTACGCGACATCATGTGCAAGAAAAACAGATGATGTTGCAGTCACCCGTCATCAGGAGCTAGGGACAAACGCGTAGCCAACTCAACGGAACGAAAAAAAGGGCATGCGACATCACACGAATCTGATAAGAGTGAAGTTAGTTGAGGGGATGATGTTCACTCACAGATTCTTCACTATACTTTTTTGTACAAGTGTGTGGTGAATTTGCCTAACAGTATATAAAGACAGAATATAAAAAACATTGCAGTTACCTGCCTATGTCTTTCACGTGTATTCGATTGCACGGGTCTCCAAAATTCCACAAATACAACCATGATCTTCAATGTGGCAAGTTCACTCTCGACACGAAGATGCTTTTAGTAAATACGAAGATCGTATTTTTTTTCCCAGATCCATTGAACCGACAGTCCATGACATCAATTCCTAATGAGATCGATGAAAGGAAAAAGTTACCGACGGCCTACGATGTATATCCGACATGTGATAGGCCGGGGTTGATGGGTTCTGCGAACTCTCGGCGAGCATTCATGAACAAGACATCGAGGCGCGACAGAACGGCGCGTTTCGTCCCGTTTGATCGAGGTCTCCCTATATCTCCTACAGTTGTATGGTATGGGGTCGTCTGGTACTATTTCCAGCCATGACACATGCACGTTAGATGTACAGCCAATATCACGCGTTCTGCATTTTACAGCAAATTTTGCCGAACATCATATAGGTGCAAGCATTATCGATCGCTTGCAAACAAAAGGGTATAACCCAGATGGCGATTATACTTCTCTCTTATTACCTTCACGAATGAGAGCCACATTTTCGATGCTGTTTTCGGCCTCTATATCTGTCAAAACGACACGAATGTCCATACAAGAAGATACATGCTTTTGCAAAATGATATCAGCCGCTGACAAGCAGGCGACCAATCCTGGTGGATGGCTCATGTGGCTTGGGTTCGACCATTATGTTTGCTGGAGAAGAGCCACGGGAAACCCCCATCGCGACAGCTCACAGTGGACGAAAAGTGAGTCGAGTATTCGGCGTTTATGGGTGCAGAAGGGTCGTGTATTGATTGAACCCCGTCGGATGATTCATGGGACTTGGGGCCGTCGCCACGAACGTCACAATCGCACTTACTATCACTCCCGCACCTCGACAATATTCTAAGCGTGAGTGCACCCCTTCGAGCACGAAGGGGCTTATCTTTCTCCCCCCCCCTCTCTCTCTCTCTCTCTCTCTCTGTTGCATACAGTCGACTGTATAGGGCTCCAAAGCTGCCTCGGTCGTTCACGGTGTGTGCAGTCTGCCTACACGTGTGTTAGACTCATACACAAAACTACGAGACAACCCCCTGCACAGCAACAGGGCAGCGCGCGCATATACGCCCTCAACTCTCGATTGTGAAGGGGTGAGAGATCGGGGAGCCGGAGCAGCCCCATTCCGTGGCCATCTGCAACAGCGAGCTGCACACAGATAGACGAACCATCGGTACCCGGAGAGACAACTACAACGAGGCTGCGCAGCCAACAGGGATATGGGAAATTTTCGACACGCGCTACATAGGCGAGACAGACATTTAGTGTTCCGGACCTAAGATACAGATGCTGGAATGTCTGAGGGTCTGGGCAAGGTCAGAAAACGATTTGCCATTAGCCGAATGGGTACAAATGATACTATGGTGAAATCGATGAGGGCTATAACATTAATTGCTTACAGCATAGAATCAGTATTACTAACGCTTGGAACGTTGAAGCATCACAGGTCCGAAGCAGATACTTTAGATGTGGGTCTAGACTGTGCAACTTATAATACTTATATCTATAGGAATGCATACCATCTTGTTACTTCAGGCAACGGTAATAGTTACTTCTGCTAATAGTAAATAGTTGATGAGTTACACTGCGCAGATTTCTGTTTACTGGGGATAGAAGTAGGACGAGATACTTTTGAATTCTCAAATTGAATTTCAGTTCGCTGGTATCAATCACTGGCTGGCGCATCAACCAGTCAGTGGAGGGTCAATACTTCTGAGACCTTGGTCTAGATACATGAAGAAATCGTCTATGCACTAGAGAATCGGGTGAATATGGGACCGTATAGCCCGGAAAGAAGCCAGATCGATGGAAGATGATAACAACGATGAAGCTGAAGGAATTATGTATGCGCCTGGCATCGCTGAGTGTAAGTGCATGTAAGTGCATTGTAAGTGCATGTAAGTGCATGAAAGTGCATGTAAGTGCATGTAAGTTTATGTAAGTGCATGTAAGTGCATTGTGTGCGTGTAAGTGCATGTAAGTGTGTGTGTAAGTGCATTGTACGTGCATGTTTTATTGAATATTTCATGTGCAAAAACTTTGAATCACCTGGCGTTGGTAATTTCGGAGAAACGGCTATCGCCCGTACTAGAATTATTAAAAAATATTAATTTTAATTTATACTCTTACCCGAATTTTGACGAAAAAAAATGTTTTTCGCACACCTTTGTAAAAAAATGCCGTCATTTTGTTATTTTGCAATATAAACAATGATTCTAGTTCGGGCGACAGCGACACTCATACAGATTAAGAATCTTTTTGAACTTTCTGCTTCAGATTACCTGGAGAGCGCCAATCACCAACGCCAGCAACATACTTTTTTCATGCCTTTGCACAATCATAAATTTTTGAGTAAGTATACATTCATATGCAACAAAAACATTGTTTTGCATTCTAGAAGAGTGAACCTCTGAACGAAAAAAAAGTTTGTACCGATAGCTGCAACGGTTTGTTTTAATTCTTGAAAATAGGTTATGTTTTTAGCCGTCACACTAGAATAGCCCCTTAAGAGGGCTGTGGTCGCCACGGAACGTTAGATTAGATTAGATTAGCGAGCGATTTACGTTGGAACTCAGGAAATAAAAATAAATAGTAACAATATATCCAGTTGCGTGCAATATTTTCGGGCCAGCCTATTTTTCATGCATATTGCATATAAATACGACGATGGGGCAGTATATACGAGTAATAAAAACACGCATTCACTTACGTTTGAAAACAATGAATTATATACATTGACAATCCTCTTGAAAAATTACCAAGGATATACGTTGGAACACGGAAAATTAAGATACTACTTACCTCAGAGCCAATTTGGAGTTGTCTATTTCGTAAATAAAAATAAATAGTAACATACATATATATATTATATAAATACATGTGAAAGCTGCAATGAAAGGGAAAGCAGCGATAAAACATCGCAATTCACAATGATGACTTTGGAAACGATACAATTATTGTGGTCTTACCCAAAGCGTTGACGAGGACCGCACGACTCACCCTGTGCAATAAATGAGCCCGCCAACTGTAGAGACGTGAGTTGTCATGCTCGAAAACGAGACACCCTCGCTTTCTCCGACTCATCAAGCCCCTCGAGTCGATCGTACAATATAGAATTAATCTGGTCACACGGTCGGTTCGAAGTGAACGAAATAATGGACTTTGTCATGGATCGATTGGCATATAGTGTAGAATACAATTATAACGCTCTGGCGAGGAGATCGAGAACCTTATCATCGATATACGTGGGAGCTCCGGAAACCAATGATAGAGAAAATTACTCTCTCTCTCTCTCTCTCTCTCTCTCTCTCTCTCTCTCTCTCTCTCTCTCTCTCTCTCTCTCTCTCTCAGCTTGAATCATTGCCAACGTGTGAAGCTAGTTCTGAAAGTGAGACATTGTAAATACTCTTTGGACTTTATTTCCAATGCAACATCATGTATGAAAAATCGAATTGCACGAAAAACATTCATATTAATATATATAATCACAAATATTTTAATAACCACGACTGTGCATTTTGAACGACGCTATCGAAGCACGAACTGTGAATGCTTCTTACGAAAATAGCGTTTAACGGCGGGGTAAAGTTAATTCGCCGAAAAAAGGCATGTTTTTAAGATTTTTTTGGCGTAACAAATAGTGTTCGTTTATTGAAAAATTTACATATAATAAAGTAACATTTGAACAACATTCTCCTAAATTTGCATTACAAAATATTCAAAATTGAGCAAGTGAAAATTAAACTCCGGAGGCGCCTCGAAAAAAAGTTGGTTTGCGGTGTGCACCATAACTCGCAACAGAATCATTTGAAACAAAAAAATCAAAATGCATTTGTTAAAGGAGATGTTTCTCGAGGTAATGACGGGAGGATTTTTTTTTTTCGATTTTTCGATTTTTCGTAGCACTTGGGAGCCAAAAACCTGATTTTCGCTAAAAAAATCGGCTAATTTATTGTTGAAAAATTAGTAATTATTGAAAAAAAACAAAAAAGCTCTCGACAATACCTGGTGAATTATGTGAAGAAGTACTGTGCAAAATTTGAAAGCGATTGGTCCAGTAGATTTTGAGTTATCGTGCACACGGACTTCAAATATGACAAGTCTCAGAAAAACGGTTTGAAAAACGCAGAAGAGAACGGCATGGAGCAATAGACGCTCAAATACTCATAACTTCGTCAATTTTACTCCGATCGACTTGAAATTTTAACACAATATTCTTGATATATTATGCATTCATTTAAAAAAATAAAAAAATGAAGAAAAAAAAATGTAATACTTTACCCCGCCCTTAATGTAACTTTGTTTAAGGCCACTCTAGAGGCCGAAAAATAGGCTTTTTGGGTATTTTTTTTCCAGAAAAACTACAAAATAAATCGAGATTACAAAAAGGGTTTTTATCGTACAAATCAGTGACTGTATACAATAATTTTTTTGGAGCGATTCATTTTAAAATGGCGGCTGTACAGCGTTTATCCCAAAACTGCATTTTTTAAGTTGGCCGGAAACATAACTCAGACAATTTTCGACCGATTCACTTGGAATGTTGAATATATCTTGAAAAATACATTGTCTATGGAAGTCCGTAGGATTTTTTATATTGCATAGTTCATTTGTTATTAACAATTGTCTGACGATTTTTTGGAAAGTGTGAAATTTGCCTAACCCCTTAAATGTGCCGGTCATGCGAGAGACGTTACAGTTGTGCTTCACGATACAAAGAGCAGTGTACCAATATAGCTCCAGATATTGTATACCGATCTCCCTAGCATTTTTCATCGCTGTCTCGTAAAAGTTCGATCGTGCGCTATCGCATTTCCGCTAGTTTACTCGCCTCTCATAAATACGCGGCTTATCGCTCACCTTTGCGAAAAGAACTCTTTCGGTTTTTTTTTTATCGTCTCCACAGACCATCACCACATTCGCACCGATCCTCCTATTTCGGGCTACAAGTATGCAGAAGAATGTCTGCAAAAAAAATTCGCAGCGTCCACTACAAATATGAACAATATGCAGAGGCAATAACTTTTGCGTTGTAGTCCAGTAAAAGAGAATACAGCACTTTTTAGCGTACAATATGAATTTTTTACTGAAGGTAGATGGTTGCGTACTGAAAGTAACACCAATAAAATGTTGCCCCTCAACTCGCCCAAACTCTAAGCAATAGGGGTTGAAAACTTAAAAATCGCCGTATCTCGATAATTAATAGCCGGATCAAAAAATGTTTCAAACAAAAGTTTTTTGAAATAATAAAAAACGTATAAAGTTATCTGACGTCCAATCCCCTATCTTTGAAAATAGCGGCACAAAAACACCAGAGCACCACTGACCCAGACAAGGACGCAGCGATATGTCTACTCCGCTCACACACGGATCAACCCCGAAATTTCGAATCGTCTTTGTGCTGCTATTTTCAAAGATAGGGTGTTGGACGTCAGATCACTTTTTGACGGCGATTTTGAAGTTTTCAACCACCAATTTCTTAGGGTTGGAGCGAGTTGAGGGGCAACATTTTATTGGGGTTACTTTCGGTATGCAACCATCTACCTTTAGTGAAAAATTAATATTCTACGCTAAAAAGTGTTGGGTTTTCGTCTCTTTTACTGGACTTTTGGGAAGCCGAACAAAATATACTTGTGTACATCCAACTTACTTGGTTGCAATTTTTTTCGTGCCAATACTCAGGTACATTTTTTTTTCTTTAACGCATGTGTGACTGAATCATTTATTGTAGATATATATACTCATGCATGATAGATACAGGAATATTTCGAGAAATAAGGGATAGGGCTTCGAGAATCGATGGCCGATCGATTAGCCAGACCGCAACCGGCTCTCGAATTACCATCATGTAAAGCGAATGAAAGAGGCCTCGTGAGATGCCCTGGTGTGTTGTTCGACAAAAAAAAGGGAGAGAGAGGGAGAAGATAGGGTGAAGATGGAGAGAGAGACCATCTACGACTGCACCTGCCACTGGACAGGTCCTGGTCACTCAATATTTTTAGAACAATTCGCACAGCTGCCTCTCGGCCGCGTGGACGATCAACATTCTCCATGATGGAGATTTTCTTCCTCTCCCTCTTTGACTCTTCAAGATTCGCAACTTAATATTCACGACCGCTGCTATTGCAAATCTTCTACACTGTACTACTATCTGATATCAGGAGACGGGGCGGCCGATCGACGCATCGACGAAAAAAAAGTAGTAGGCATATCTGGCCACTCATTTAAGAAGTCGAGCAGCAGCTGCCTACCTTACGAATTAAAACCGAGCAGCTTTCTTTCACATCTTCGATTCTATCGACTGATACACGATTGCCGAAAATAACCGACATACCAAGTTTGCACTACCGCATATCTCAAATTGTGGTTTCACTTCTATCTCAACTATTTTATAGAAATCGTTCGTAACGTTTCTAAATCAAGTGAACCAACTTGCCAAGTACAGGCAAGTACAGACATAGGCAGAGATAGGCCAAGAACAGACGTAAGATTTTTTATGTTTTTGCAAAAGAAGAGAAAACTTCCATAGACACTACAATGTACTAATTCCCAATTTTAGAATCGATCCGAAGTGTTCCTCAAAACAGTTATTCCGTCATAAATGTATAGCCGTGAAGAATGTAATATTTAAAAGTATGGTTTAAAGGAATACAATACAAATCATAAGTTATCATCATTACGGTTTAGTGGTTATGATTCACCTAATTAAACTCTTTCTTTCTCTCTCTGATTTTTTCTTTCGCAAGTGTTTTTATTGATGATAATTTGTTCGCATACCAGCTGCAACAGACTCCCCAAATACAGAGGGTCTTTTGCGAAAACAATCATCGATAACACACTAACTAGTGGGATGTATAAAAATACATCCTACTAGTTCGTGTGTATGCAGATGTGTACATGACTATATATATATATATATGTGCACTGGTAAGGACCCTGGAACGGCTAATAAACACGCACTGAAGACGTGGGCTCATGAATTCCATGTGTACAGCGAGGGCGCGTTAGTCACGATGAAGAAAGAGCGGGGAAAACGATGACTTGCGGCTAGCTATTTTTATAAATTCGGTAAGGCAAAAGCTGTCTCCTTTCAAGTCTTTTGCCTGTTTTTTGGTCGTTTTCACCCTTTATCTCACCCCCTGTGCGTGTAATTTCTTTCACAGGCTCGAAAATAACCTAAGAGACAAAGCGAACCAGTGCCAACTCCAACGATGCGTAACAAACAGCATTCACGATTTTCCTTTGAGACTCCTCGTTGACTCTACAATTGACCTTTTTTTTTTTTATTCGAGATCTCAAATCACAAATTTATGACAATTTCATTTTTTTTTTACTGAAAGTGTTTCATACGAGTAGACGTTTGCTGAGGTGCTGATTACACTGTTGACATCGCATTCGGCCAGCAAATGAGACTGTACTGAAAGGCGAAGTGTTTCTATTTTTATTCGAGAAGTATTTCCAAGCACGGAATGTCACAGGTGTGTGAATATCAAAACGCACGCGTCGAAGAAAGAGAAAATGAGAGAAGTAAGACAAGAGATTTGATACTCGGGTTCGATTGCTGTTCACCGGCGTAGATACTCAAGCAACAACATCTGGTCGCCATATTCAAGGCCGGCCAATCAACTCCATTCGTATGCAGCGTTATCCCGTACAAACCCTGCTGTTCAGCTGAAAGTTTGTGCGCGCGCATGTGTGTGGGGGTGTGTGTGTCTTCACGAACACCTAACACATGCGCGAACGGGCAAAAGTCATCATATTCAAGGACACGTGGATAGCTTGGGCGCAGTTCGATGCGTTATTTATAACTTGATTACGGGGGAGCGTAAGCAGCCGTGGAAGAACGTCACTTAGACTCGTGCGGCAGAAATACAGTAGCTACGAGAAAAAGTGGCAGAAAACGGCATAAGTGCAAATGAAAAGGAACAGCAGAGGAGGCCAGAAGTTGAGGTCTTCAAAAACTGGAAGGTTGAGTAGACCCCCAAAGGGTCCAAACGAGAATTAAGTCAATCGGGGAAAAGGCAACAAGGTGGGCGCAGAGATAGTCCAGTCGAGATAGGTCTAAAATTCGATTAACCTGGAATTAATTCCGGGCTTCGATTTCCTTTTTTTACACTTAGGGGAGGGGGGGGGGGGGTAGTTGTTGTTGTTGGTAGTGTAAATCTCGATTTTCGGGAAAATCCCCCTGGTGCGTTTGCCGCCATCTTGATTTGAAGAGGGACTTTTTGTTTTTCGAATAACTCGCTTAATTTCAACCTTAGAGTGAAAATGATCATATCAAAAGTTATGGGAAATGTAATTCCCCACAAGTTTGGTGATTATAGTTTTTACCCTACGATCGTTATTTATAGAGTTACACTGCAAATAGGGGTAAAAAGTTCACCCCTAAATTAAGTATAAGTCCGAAAATATTGATCTTAGGGTAAAAATTGTACTAACCAAAGTTGTAGAAAATAAAATTTCTTACCCGATTACTCCATAACATTTTTACGATAAACTTGATAATCAACGAAATAACAAACATAAAAAAAAGTTCACCCCTAAATCAAGTATAAGTCCGAAAACATTGATCCAAGGGTAAAAATGCTAATAACCAAAGTTGGAGGAAATAAAATTTCTTATGTGATCATTTATTACCATATTTACAATAAACTTGATAATAAACGAGATAAGTTTTAAAAAAACGTTTTTTCCCCCTTTTAGCAGTCTAACTCTATAAATGTCGATCCTAGGGTAAAAATTATAATCACCAAACTTGTGGAGAATTACATTTCCCATAACTTTGAATACAATCATTTTCACTCTAAGGTTGAAAATAAGCGAGTTATTCGAGAAACAAAAAAAAAATCCCTCTTCAAATCAAGATGGCGGCAAACGCACCAGGGGGATTTTCCCGAAAATCGAGATTTACACTACCAACCACCCCCCCCCCCCCCCTAAGTATAAAAGAAGAAAATCGAAGCCAGGAATTAATTCCAGGTGAAATCCTATTTCGACTGGACTAAGACGAAGATAAAACCAGAGACAAAAGGAAATTAAATGAAACGGGCCTTTAGTAGTAAAGAGACTTTTTGTACAATTGTTGGAGGACGAAACAGGGGGCTATGAAAGTCTCGATTGTGCTCTCCTTATTTACCCTGCTAACTCTTGCTAGTACCCACATTTTAAAAAATATCTATGCGATGCAACCATTTTCCAAGGAAAACCACTTTTTCATTTTACTTTGCCCGTCAGCAGCTCCTACCAAAATGCAATTTCAAGGTAGATGTCTCCAAGATTTTTCAGTCGCATTAACGCCAATCTATGGTGCCAATCTAGATCTTATACGTGCGGGGCGAACCTTTGCGAGCTTATCCCCCTAGGCCCTATAATGCGAACGAGATCGAAACTTTACGGGGTCTGGCCTGAATGTCTTTCCAAAGAGTCTACACGTATGATATCGCCAGTGTCTCCGGTACTTCTTTTGGCTTCTTCTTCGGTAGATATAATATTACCGACAGGAAAGAGGATGAGCGTGTCCAGGTTTTGCGACCGAAACTTTGGTGAACTGTGAACGGGAATCGTGGAGCCTCGGACCTTGCAGGTATCGAATGAACATTGATCATCGAACTAATCGCGAAAGTTAATAAGAAACGTCAGAATTTGTGCTTGATACAACAGTGACAGCACGTAGAATATAACGACGAGAAAAAAAAACAGAGCTGCCTTTCTTGCCTGAAGTCATCTGATCTTGTTCACTTTCGAACATCACTGCACTAGAAAACTATCAATTGGGAGTGAATATCTTGACTAGAGTGTTTGGTGAAATAGAATCAACCGTTGGCTCTTGCAGATGTGAACATTTTCGAAAAAGCGTACGATACATTGTAGCAGAATCAGAGTTAGTAAAGACGTGAGTCGCTGGAGTGTCCCATGTGAGGATGATTTTTTCGGTAGAGATCAGATCTGACCCGCTATCATCTGACCCGAATCAGCTTCGGTAGTACGCGATAGAAGAGGAGAAATGAGAGAACTGACCATCCTCCGCGATAAAGATAAGGCGTTAATTCGATACTTCCTGCTAAACTCGTAAAGAGGCCTTACTCGCTCTCTTTTACCCGCCTTTATTTTATCTCATCGCGTGCCCTTTCCTCCGGAATTGAACAAGTTTGCTCCTCGCAACTCGTACAGCTCCCGGAAAAATAAGAAACCAGAGCTGTTTGACTTACTTGTACTTCGTAAGATACAAACTATCAAATAGGTTTTAGACTGTTTCAGGATAAGTGAGTAAATGCTAAGCCTATAAAATATGACATAGATGCAAGGCTTAATCACTTCGGCGTTAAGAAATTCCAAAATTCTCAAGAATAGAATTATGTATTTAATTTGTTTTTATCATGTTTGGCAACTTCACTCCCTTTCTAAAATTGTTGACAACGTATTGAGCGAACAATGATTTTTCTTGACAATTGCATAATCGTTTTACGTGTTTCGGCCAACCGACACCTCTTTCTGAACGCAGCTGGGTACTTCAATGAATAAGGTTAGGAAGAGAAATACCATTACAAAGAACTTTGTCACTAATCAACTCAGAGATTGTGAAGACCTACAAATCATCGCTTTTCCCTTCGAACGAGGGAGGATCATTTCGTGTAATTATTCTCCCATAACAGGCAATAATATTTTCCCCATACAATTAGTCATAATCACTGTGACGGGGAAAAAAACGCCTTGCTAGTGCGTTATGATGATACAGCATGATTTTTCATTCGAGCGATGCGCATCTTTAAAAGTCGAAAATAAATTCCTGCGCCTCAGAAAGCGGTTTTTGATACAATCAGATGAGAATACACTATTATAGGGACGGAGCAGAGGCAATAAAGAGGGAAACAGACATAGAGCCGAGCTCGGGAACGAAGAACCAGGACCAACCGGTTTTCTCGGCAAGGATAACCGATCCACGAAATGCCTTAATTATCAAAGACAAGGCGAAACGAAAAGAAAAAAAGAATTGCGTATAGTCTAGGGTTAACATTTTTGGATCCTATTGAAACTGTGGAACCGCGAATTTATTATTATCTCGTAAATATGATTATGAGAAAAATATATATTTTTTATTGGGATATTGAATAAGTTCTCGCTGATTTTTCATGAAAATTCATTCTTTATTTAAAAAAAATCATTCCTAATGCTTTTAAACGTTTCGAAACTGGTGTGTGATCAACTCCTAATGATTCTGCAAGTTCAGCTAGCGTCTGATATGAGTCTTCGTGAAGTAATGCCTCCAATTCAACACAGCGAAATAATTATTTTTGAAGCGTCTAAACCAATCTCTGCAGGTTGTTTTCGACAGAGCATGGTTGCTGTAAGTCTCAACAAGAATTCTGTGTGCTTCAGCTGCAGATTTTTTTGCGCACTAAAATCACCCGCAAATATTCTTATTTGGCACGAAATTTGACATGTTTAACACTATGAAAAAAAGTTTTTTACACTTCAGCGAAATGAGATAGATAGATAGATAGTTTATTAGTGCACTAGGATAGAATACACTGAATTTTGAGTTCTGGTAGCGCCATCTGTTGGAAAACAGCGAAAACTTATTCAACGTCCTATACAATGTAAGCAGGATACATAGGAATCATCTGGAAATGAATGAACAGAACAAGTCTATGGTCTTTTTCCATCACCGGATCCTGCGGTTCGTTTTACCGTTTCTTCGCTCCAACTTTTTACCACTCTTGTTTCTCTCTCTCTTGCTCCTCATCACTTTACTGTTTTTCCTACTGTGCCCGATAGTCATTAGCCACGGAAGAGCGGTCTGAGAGAAAGCCCGTACAGATATGGACTCGAAAACCTCGGAATTTTCCACTACAAAGCATAAATGACACTGGAAAATTTCATACAGTCCAACTTTCGATAGAGATTTACCTACACTCGACTTTCAATTGGAACGAAATTCTCTACGCGTGTAAAATCAACTTGTCCACGCCATTTACCGAAAATCCTAATAGCGTCTCGAATTTTTGAGATATCAGAGAGGATATTTTCTCAGTGACAAATATGCAAGACGAATAGCAAAGTGCGACCATCGAATTCGAACTGGCCCAGACATTATAACAGCAGAAATTCGGGGATGTTCAAAGTATCAAAACCTTTCTATACAAAGCTCAGCGCAGATGCAGTTTTCGGTCAAACGTGCCAAACACCGAAAGTTGCACTTGTTCGTGCAGAGCCGCCGATCTGCGTCGTATGTTCAACCTGCGTCCAACTTAAGAGTTTTTTTCCCCGAGAAAGAGAGAAAAGCGAGGGGCCATTCACTCTTTATTTATGTGCACCAACGATTTCAATGAGTAGTTGATTTCATGTGATTTCGTGTATAATTTCTATAATTTAATCTGTACATGATTTCAAAGAATCGTTTCCGATTTTTAGTGATTTCGTTAAAAACCATATGATTCGAATCATGATTTCAAAATATCAGTTAGCGTAAAGAAATAGGAAAGAAGGCTAGGTCTACGATAAAAAAAGATACATACAGTTTACAATAAATTCTTTATTTTTTTATACACAGCGTCATCAATTTTTAATCCTTTATCCGTTACAATCGGTGGAGAAATGGTAACGTGGTATTGTTTTATGTTTAAATAGCCGTGTACATCCATTGGCACGGAAATTAAATCAGTATTGTTTTTGGAGGATTCATACCAATTACATAAGACTCCAATCTCTTTGGTATTACCGCTTATACGTGCATACTCACTGGAATACTCGTGACTTCGAAGAGTATTTCCTTGCACGTAAGCAAAACTTAATACTAGGCCCACGAAACACTTGGAGCTATTAGATTTTTTGAATAGGCACCAATCGCCGATACAAATCTCATTGCACTTTTTTATGAATGCTTTTTTTTCTTGTATTTTAGTCTCGGATTTTCGTACGTTTGTAGCGCGAGTAATTTCAGAATCTTTCACTCTTTGCAGTCGGTCACTGCTCAATTGGCACGAACCCTTATTCAATAGCCAACAAATAGACGATTTCCGCACGATAAACTCATTCTCCTGGCGATCTTTCACTACGACAAACGGACTTTTTTCGTGCAATTTAATCTGTACTTTGTCATACTTTTTCAATTAAATCGACTCTGAAACATTAGAAAGAATATTCAAATCTTGCAATAAGTCATTGTGAGTATTTGAAAAAAATCCGTCCTCGTGTTTATCGGCAAGAGAGTCTAAATCTTGGTTCGGGTTGTTTGCATCCGATTCATTCGCTTCGTCAACGATTTCTGCGCGCTTCAAAGCAAATTTATCGCATTCCAAAATATCGATAGTCATCCCTAATGACTGGACTTTATCAAATGCATCTTGCTTCGCCTTTTCTATGACTCGATTAATATTGTAAATATCCGGAAGGGAAAAGTCTGCCTGTGTTGAAAGATTTGGTCGCTTCGCTCGAGGATAGTTAAAAACGTTCGTATTTTCAGTTAGATGTCCAGAAGAAATTATATGAAATCACATGATTTCATGTGATTTCATGGGATTTCATATAATTTCAAGAAGATTTCAAACATTCTTCAGGATATTTTGAAATCGACGATGACGGATGATTTCGAGTGATTTCTTATGATTTCGCTCGTGATTTCATTTGAGGTGATTAGATGATTTCAGTAGTGAATGGCCCCTCGGAGAAAAGCTCAGAAGCAAATGTAGATTACAACGGGAAGAGCGAGCACGGAATAACGAAGATAAAGAAAAAGTGAGAAGCTAGAACGAAAGATAATGGAAGAGACTATTGCACTCCGCTTTGCGATGTGTGACTCACTCGGCCTGGTGCAAAGTGTACTCCGTACTTGTCCCAGCCACGGTGCCCTCTCTCGGTAAAGAGTTTTGCGTCATACGTACATCTGTATACCTATAGCGGTGCGAAGAAATCCGAGTGAGAAAAGAAATCATCCGAGAACTAGATAGAATAGATTTTAGTTGATCACCGTGCCGCTGTATCTTGTTAATGGTATGCATCACAAATGCAGTATTCCTAGTAACCGGAGCACTGCTTCCTTCCAGCACAAAACGCTTCGAGCTAGCACGAAGAATCAATAAAGAATCGCAACTAAGAGCAGCGTGGCACATGGAATCAATCGATAATTCAGGATGACTGGTTTTCCTATAAATGGATCATTACGGGCTCTTTTCCTTTTAGTAATACTACGAATGGTCTGGGTTTAGTTTTCAACGTTTCATCTTCGTGGTGCTATCTGTTCTTTCTCGATATTCTCGAATACCGGAAACGTCGAGTGTGGGAGTAACTCTGTATGATTTATCATTGGTTGAAGGTCGTCAGCAATATCCCCCCACGCCTTTAGCCATTCGCAATTTCCCTAGCAGGTCACCGACAATGATCCAATCAAAGTGTGGTTTCCGCAAAGGCTCGCCCGGCTTCAGCGAATCGATCCAAATGAAATCTCGCTCCTTCAATGGAAGACCAAACGTGCACGGAAAATGCATCTTGACGTTCGGATTCTACTGTAACTTATGGTGTTGAAGTTTTCATCGTTGGGATGCAACGAAATGTCTTCTTTATATTTTTTTTAATTACTATCTTAACCGTCTTTTTCCAAGTTCAGGTCATGGAACCCTAATAAGGATCTTCAAAAATGTTCAGTTATTCTTGAATCCGCAATGAGGGGGAAAAAATGTTGTTACATTCCAACGATGCGAACTTCAATGCCATCTACAAATGTCCTTTTTCCGCGTAAACTTTGTTCTCGCTCGTTGGGTCTTGAACACTCAGTTGAACCGAGTGTCCCACCATATGCGATTGGAAATGTAATTTATTAAAAAAAAAAAAAGAAAAAAGGAAGGCCCCCGAGTGTAGTCGTACTTTGTAGAGTGACGTTTTTTCTCTTATCCTCTGTAAACTGCAGCGGAAGTGAGAGGAAGCTGTAACGCACACTGGCTAAGCGGGATGAACGTTTTCCGTTCGTCATCGCTCCGGGGATGCTGTGTCGTCTCTTCCTCGGTTGGTCGTTGCTCGGCGTCGTCATCTCGTAAACATTTCGGCCTTAACCTTCGTCGCTGTCTACCATAACGCCCTGATAGAAACGAGTGTTCGTTGCACGCGTCTTGCATGGGATCAAGGCGAGGAAGAGAGAGAGACAGAGAGACAGAGAGAGAGAGAGAGAGAGAGAACTATTTCGAGGCTTCGCACGATCGAAGCCAGACGCGTTTGGGGCACGGAAAAGCCAAGAGAGCGATGGTGAATGTCTCGGGCCATAGCGGATAAAGGATCTTGGTGTGCAGGTATACACAAGGTATACACTAGGCACGGCTGATGTACACGAACGCCACTTGACAGTGTACGCAATTTGGGTAGGAGTATGTACACTTTGGGTCTATGAAGACCTAAAGCTGGTTGCTCCAATCTTGACACGTTTATGCGCGACGTCGTCGTCGTCGTCGTTCTCGAAGAACGTTGACGGAGATGGCCAGTTGATCGAGTTAAACCGGAGGACAAAGGCGCGCAAGTGTCGCCGCATAATCGTGCCATTGTATTAGCGCAACAGTCGTTCGTTTATCCACTTTTCAACGCGTGTCTCGCGCCGGCTTCGTCATACCGCGCCGTTGCGAACAACTGTACTAATAAATATGTCCGAAGGCTGTCACATGGTGAAATGTACACGAGTGGCGGAAAAAAAATGTTTCCACTACCCGTGCAGAAGTTTGTAGTCCTTAGATGTAGTCTTTAGATTCTGCCACAGCCCTATAGGAGTACGATAGGGACACCACACACACACACAGGGAGTCCACATTGTAATCCACATCGAATCCAAGTGGATCCCGCGCTATTTCCCAATTAACGTCATTTGAAAATGATTTTCTAAATTCCTCGACCAGATTTTGTTGGGTCTAAAAGAAAAGAATACATTTCCGTGATCCCCTGCACAAATTTGTTGGGGAATTCCAATATTCAACCACATCTCAATAGGGATTTGTAGAGCCGGATACAGACTTGAGTACGAATGCGGAGGCAGGCCGCACGATGACCTTGCTTGAGGACGCACGAGGCAAACCGAGGCAACTGTTCGGAAGTGCTCCAGTCTATGCTGACCATGGTAACTACGGTTGATACGTGGACAATGACGTCCAAACTGAGCACAAATTTCTTTTGATCCATCGACAGGGTTTTGCTCGGTCCGAGGCCGTGTGCTGAACGACTCGAGGCGGTTTGCCGCGCCTCGGACCGATGTCCACACTTGCATGCTCGGTCGGCCTCGGCCTGCCTCATTCGCGATCGTGCTCAAGTCTGCACTCGGCTTCAGGGACACCGCAAATAGGGACTCCTCATTGGGAGCCAATTGGATTCTGCACTGCTTCCCAATGAACGCCGTTTGAAAATTCTTACCAGGTTCGAAAGTATGTGAAAAGTCACGAGAAAAACTCGGCGTGTTGAAACATAACCTGCACACTTCGTGAGCGTGTACGTGTGTGCTGATATTATGTCAAAGTGCAGTCAAATAAATAACAAACGATAATTACCCCAAGAACTCATGACTGGGGTCGGTTCGCACCCCAATTTTTATGCAAAAAATGAGTTTTTTTTGCCAATTTTTGCCGTTTTCAGTCTTTGAATGGATTGTTCAATGATGGAATGTTAATTAAATCAGATGACTCCCACACTATTTATTTTCTTATGAAAATACGAAGAAAGTGAGGTATGATAAAGTCCATTTATCCCCGTAGGACCGGTTTAATGACAAAGAAAAGCACTGGGTGCATATACACCCCAGGCATGCGTTTGACGGTAAAAAAAATAAGTCACGAGTTGTTGGGTTACAGTGGATTTTCAGTTCGATTTTTTTTGTTGCCTTTTTCGACAGTTTATACTTTCAAGAATATCATTATCATTTATATCAATATCATTTTATCGTGCTAAAATCGATAGTTAAGTCTTTAAACGCATTTTTCTCGAAATGAGATGTTTCAAATTTGCTGAAATTGTAACTCAAAGAGCAATTATTCGATTGACTTAAAGTTTGAACTGAGTACTCTTGAATATATTTACTCTACAATGACGTAGGATGTTTTTGATTGGATGAAAAATTTGGCATTGAAAAAAACGACCATTTTATAGGCAAGAAAACAGACTTTTTTCATAAGTACGCCATTTTGTTGGATTTTGCTATTTTTCAAAAATCCTACGTCATTGTACAGGAAATTCAGCTACTCAATCGGCCGGAATCATGTCAGCAGTGAAGGAACTTTTTTTGTTGGCGCCTCCGAAGGCTGCGCATAAGTCGCTTGGATCTCAATATTTTTCTACGAAAAAATTATGTAATATAAGTCAAATGTAGCCAAATTTATTCTTAATTTTCCGCAACATTTAATTGAGTACTTTTCTTCCAAAAAAATCCCGAAAATTGCGCAAATTTTCAGCGTTCACACTGGTACAACCCCTGAAGCCACTTATACTTTGTTAAGATAAGATTTATACTTTTTTAAGACCCGCTCGCTTTGTATAACTATATATTTTGTTGAGGGAATTCAACGTACAGGATTCGATGGAATCCAGCAAGAATCGTGTCGGATTCCGATCGATAATGTGAGAATTCTTTGGGATTCGAATTATATTCAAACATCCCAAAAGGGAATCCCGCTGAAAATCTAATGTACGAGCTTAACGTTTTAGTATAGGGAACCAATGGGGCTATGCATTGGATCCCTATACTATCAGAAAGTAGGGACAAGTATGGAAATCCAATAAGATCCCTACGACAATTTCTGCACGGCACCGGAAATAGCGAAATGCCTTTTGATGTTATCGAGCAGCGTTGGCTCAGGTGTGCTAGTAATTTTAAAATGAGAAAAAAAAACAGAGGAACTAATTCGAGTTATGACGACGTTCGATGTTCGTGAACAAAGAACGGAGCAAAGGTTGCCATGATCTATCTACGAAATGGAAGTTTCCGAAAAAAAAGTAAACGCTGGAAATAAATAATTCCAGAAGGAAGTTGAAAATTTACGTCTTCCCGCTCGAAGCTTTTTTCCGCTGTACCTTCTCTTTCAAATATCCAAATAAGAATGGTTCTTATCTTCCCCAAATATTTACCCCAACCCGGCATCGTCGGTCGTAAATTTCTCCGGTGTTGGATAAACTTGGAAGCTTCGCTCTTGTGTCTCGTTGTCTTTGAAAGAATTCGGGAGCGCGGCCACACGACGTTATTTATTCTCGACTTAATATCGGAGAGCCTCTGCCGAACTTGCACATCATGTGTAGACTCTGATATCGACGGATGTATGCGATACTGCCGAGCGGACGACGAAAGCCCGCGCGGTTATCGGAATTTGCATAATCACCATTGATGATGATTACGTATCATTGTACATCATTGGTTTATGGGTAGTCGCGTATGAGCTCTTTAAGAACACCGTATCAACGTCGGGAGGATCTTTTTCATCAGGAAGTGGTCTCCCCTCGTGCATAAACCCATATATGCAGCTATCTATAAGGAAAATGATAAAACGCCTCTGAGCGTCGTTCTATCGATGCGGGGAAAAATTAACAGAGCTAACTGGCCCAGAGAATCATGTTGCGTGGGGAGACAGAAAGAGCCACGACTCTTGGAAAGAGAAACCAAGGGTTACGCCGAAAAGAAGTAGTCCCCAACGTGGACGCAGCCGCACTAGGGTACACCGACCAGTAAATGGACAAAAGCTGACTTATACTTAAAATAAGTAAACAAATATTAATTATCGATAAAAATTCGAATTACTACAATTCAGCAAAAAAAATCACAGGTGTCGTTGAAACCGATTTCTCAGTTTAATGTCGAAGGTTGACAACACGCGGAATTTTTCTAGTTTACGGTACTTGCAACACTGCACAGCTTAGTTACGATGCGGCTGTGCACAGTAGGTGTTCTAAGGGCAAAGACAAAAGTCTTTATCCGTTTTGAGGGCAACCCGTGCAGAAATGTGACCCGGCATTCGCTACTTTGTATCTGGCCCTGACCAGACTTGTCTTGCCTGGTTTACCTGACCGGACCCTCTCATGGAACAAACCGGGAAGATCGCAAAATCGTTTTTTACGGCTTACCCGCTATGTTTGGAAATTACAATCTTTTGGCCGGAATACATTGCGAGCAAGTACATCTTCACGTAATGTCTACCCGGCCAGAACATTGACATGTTCTGAGGAGCCTGTCTTTAAGAACTGAAGAAAAGATACTTTGCTTTTCACCTCATCAAAGATATTTATAATTTATTGGGATGAAACTAATACATCTGTTGTAATTCTATTTGTCATTAAAACATTCATTTCATCAAATATAATCGACGAGGATAACAATGCTTATCATAAATACCGGGATTACGATGACCAATGATTTGAGCATAAAGAACAGCCGAATTATTTCGTGAGGCAAAAAGTATAGCTGTCATTCGTGGTTTTTAAACGCCATGTTGAGAAATATCAATGTTCCGGCCGGGAAGACATTACCTGAATGTATTTCGCCAACAATCCGCCAGGTGGCGACAAGCGAAGCACTCCGCGTAAGCAAGTGACCATCGTACGAGGATAAAAGTTCGTCCTGTGAGTTGTACCACGTACAGAAGTGCTGTGCTTGCTGAGTGCACTTACGCTTATGATTTTGCGATACTTGTGAAACCTTTGCACTCTAGGCCTGTTTCGCTCGGATTGTGGTCTCTGTACGTTTTTTCTGTCTCTTTGCCTTTGAGGAAATGTGAACAAGCATATGTATGAACTCATATACTACCTTACCAAGTAGATACAACAAACAATATGTTGTCGAAATACCAAATTGAATACACTCCCAATTTTACCTCCTCAAGGATGCCAAAGACGCTGAAACGTCATATTTAATTTCCTCGTTGGTTCCTGGTTATTTCTCGATCTATTCCCTACAACTTTCTTGGTCATTTACCGCTTGTTTTCTGGCCCGTTCCCGATCAGTTCCCCAGAAAAGTAACGGCAGATCGGGACCTAGCCTCAGACCCGTTACGTTGCGAACCTATTCCAGGGTGGAAGGCCCGACCACGGCCTGATATTATCCAGGGAAGGCAGATCAGGGGCAGTACTTTTTCCCAACTTAAATTTCTACACGATGAGTATCACTTTTGTTACTTAAGTAGGCTAGAGCTTTAAAAAACATGCATACGAGGTATAGATATGATGTTGAAGTTTGCATCGTTTAAATGCAACACATTTTTTTTCCTTTGGTTCCTACATTTCCACTGACAGATTTGAGCTACAAAAATCATACTATGCTTTTTTAGGCTCGTTATTTAGTGATATGCAATCCAAGTCTACAAAATATGATTTTCGACAATAATGAAAATATGGCATTAAAAAAAATGTGACACTCCAGCTATGCAAACTTCAAGCACATGATTTATTCTGTAGTTTCTAATTTTTCATAAAATATATAATTGAAGAGCAAAATTATGCATTTACATATTTTTATTACGTGAATAAGAAAAACTTTTGGGTTACTATCAATTTAAAAAAGTATAACATCATTGATTATTATTATGAAAAAACTGCGTCAGCAAATGATTTCTACAACTTAGATTGAAATTTTGAGTCATTTATCATTATGCCTATTGATATTTGTCACGAGATTATTTATTGTGATCATTAATTAATATTACGTATTGCTGAATACAGCAACTTAGCAGATATTGAGGTTGGCAGAAATGTTCTTCATTCGCTAGCCAAGATTCGTAGTCTTTTATCAAACCTGGATGGTTCAATATTGAATATATATGGTCGATGGGCATGATGAGTTTTTCTTTCCTAAATGTTTACAAAGGTTCATGTTTGCGTTATTCCGTCATTAGAAATGGCTTATCTTACTGCTAAATAGCCAAAAAAAATATGTCACCCATACTGTGAACGTCTTGCCCATCTAACCGCACGTAAGATTATATAAATTAAACTATTTTTTATCTTTGGCGTTTTGTGGTAAAAACAATTTCAAAGAATTCGTAAAGACTCAGTATAGTGTAGACAATTACACACACACACACACGCGCGCGCGCGCGCCATTTCCTTAAGATTGAATCAAACGTTGATTTTTTGCAATATTTTGCCATCAATTTGTAATAATAGGTTCGAATTAAACATTCGGACATGTTTATTCACTAGTGCTGTATTCTAACCTTTTCAGTGAATGGACATATGGATTCTGTTCGGATAATTCTCGAAAACAAGTAAAACGTTCAGCTGATCTGCTAAAAATTGCCATTATTATAATCATTTTGTTTGTTTTTAAATTCTGACAAAATTAAACTTTTGATTTCTGTGTCGAAATGAACTGGTAGTTTTTTGAGAATGTCACGTTGAGGTGCTAAAAAGCTTTGTATATTTTTAATGAAATCGTAATAACCAATATAATACTTATTTGTATAAGAATAGTATAATTTTCATGCAACACAGTGATCTCAAAATCTCGTATTTAATTTAAAAAAAAAATTGATCGTTATGCTTCACACCGTTCGTCTACACGTCCACGAATCGGCAGTGAAGTGTCAATTTGCTGGTAACATTTACTGGCGATTAAGTCAATTCGCTACTTGTTTATCAAATCCTTCAATATAATTTGTTGCCATTACGTCGAATATTTTTTGTACTATCAGAATGACTTTTGTTAACTATAGCGATTGAAAAAATTCTTTTCATATTTTCGCTTTACCGTCCATCTGAATTCTACAGTGACATTATTCGTCCATTTACCGGTCGGTTTACCGTGTATCCCAATTATCGGTACTTTACATCGTGGACGCAAAATTGTAGCTTCAGCGAGGGAGACAGAGTGGGGAATATGAGGTTGAAATTTGCATCGTTGGAGGGCAATGAAAATTAATATTTCTGGATTCCTTGTATTTATTTTGGCATATTTCTTCTACAAAAATCCCGCCATTCTTTTTCAATATACTGATTCAGCGATCTACTATATAAATCCACAAAACAGATACTTGCATAATAGTAAGAATAAGAAAATTAAGATGGCAAAAAGAACTTTCGTTGCGTTCCAACGATGCAAACTTCAGCACCATGGAATATCTCGATCGTCGAAACGACGATGACGCGTCGGGTCAGAAAGAGCGACGAGTGCGAGGAGCGAACAAGTCCAGCACTTCCGGTAGAGCCTCGTGTATAAAATTACATATATCCATACACATTGAAATTATACAATAGAAGGAAATAGCTTGTACGATTCTATTACAATATGGGCCATCCTCTGTCTATCGAAGAATAAAATCGGACAAGAACGAAATGCGCTCTACCGCTCTCTCTCTCTCACACACACACACACACACACACGCGCGCGCGCGCGCGCGCGCACACACACACACACCAAGTAGTTGGATCGCATTAGTTGCGCCAATTAACGTAATTAGCTGCAATTAATTAAAGGCCAAAAGGTTGCTACGAGATCCGCGCGTTGTCCACTCGGCTACGAAGCTGGCGGGCGCCTCGCAAACACGGCACAAACTACCATCATCGACCATCAGCCAGTGAACAATATGGCTTGCTACTGACACGCGTGTTTTCGTGATTCGGTATGCGATCTCACGAGAAGGGCACTTCGATACCTTCTTCTTGTGTTGCAATCACGAGTACACACAGTCGCACGGGCGCATCTCTCCGTTAGGCTCGTTCGCTGGGCCACTACCGTTTGATCGTGCACACGAACGCGCGGAACTAATTAACCATGGTATACGGACCTTGCTGTATCGCTTATACATCAAGGGTTAATCAGCGGTAATTGTTCCGCTCGAATTAAAAATTTCACAGTGTGTATGTGTGTGTGTGTGTGTGTGTGTGTGTGTATGCGCGGGTATGTCCAGGGATATTAGCTACGTTGGAGCAAAGTATAAGTTCTTTAAGGGCGGGGTAAAGTATTTAAATTTTATTTTTTCATTTTTAAAAAAAAATTTAAATGAATGCATAATATATCAAGAATATTGTGTTAAAATTTGAAGTCGATCGGAGTAAAATTGACGAAGTTATGAGTATTTGAGCGTCTATTGCTCCATGCCGTTCTCTTCTCTTCTGCGTTTTTCAAACCGTTTTTCTGAGACTTGGCATATTTGAAGTCCGTGTGCACGATAACTCAAAATCTACTGGACCAATCGCTTTGAAATTTTGCACAGTACTTCTTCACATAATTCACCAGGTATTGTCGAGAGCTTTTTTGTTTTTTTTAATAATTACTAATTTTTCAACAACAAATTAGCCGATTTTTTTTAGCGAAAATCGGGTTTTTGGCTCCCAAGTGCTACGAAAAATCGAAAAAAAAAAAAAAAAAAAAAAAAAAAATCCTCCCGTCATTACCTCGAGAAACATCTCCTTTAACAAATGCATTTTGATTTTTTTGTTTCAAATGATTCTGTTGCGAGTTATGGTGCACACCGCAAACCAACTTTTTTTCGAGGCGCCTCCGGGGTTTAATTTTCACTCGCTCAATTTTGAATATTTTGCAATGCAAATTTAGGAAAATGTTGTTCAAATATTACTTTATTATCTGTAAATTTTTCAATAAACGAACACTATTTGTTACGCCAAAAAAAAATCTTAAAAACATGCCTTTTTTTCGCCGAATTAACTTTACCCCGCCGTTAAGCGGAACCCTGGATCTAGAAATCAACGCTGATTGTAAATTTGGGTGCACACGGCTGTCCGAAAGTTTGCATCGCTAAAATGGAACGAAAGTACGTTTTTTTCTAGTCTGATGTCTGATGAGGATGGAAAAAATCGTTTGAGTGATTCTTCTACCACGGGTCGGTGGCAAAAGGGTGAGCAATAAGGCCTTGCATCTGGGGAGAAAAAGAATCTGGACTGCTGTTTTATTGGCTTTAATGATGTATAAACATCACAAGAATAATATACAAAAAAAATTATAGGTGAAGCAAATTTAAAAAAAAGCTTACAGCTCTTTTTACGAAGGGCCGCCGATAGATCCGAAACGCACGAAAGAGCCTAGATAGGGAAAGTAGCAATTTGGAGTCGTTTCGTCGAGTCGTTGTACAAAAAATATACAATGACCTAGCTGACGACCTACTATCAAAATGGCTTGGTAGGTACACGCAGAATTCAAATAAGAGCTTTAATTCCGTCGTGTGGACGATAGCTCCTGAATCACTTTTGAAACTTTAAATGTGTTTTTTCTCGAAACCACGTTTTTGAAATAGCGGGAACGCATCATTCGAGCGGTTTTCATCAGATTGACTTGCAATTTTGACTGTGGCTTCTTAGATAGATTCTTTAGGTAAGTATACACAACTTTTACGATTTATAAACAATTCTAGTTTTTTATACGAAATGGAGGCCGATTTTGTTAGTAAAAAAAATCACGAAAAATGATGCTATTTAGTGAGTGAACCATCTTTTTTAGAAATCGTGTGTTAGCAAAATTTTATAGTTATAACTATTAGCAAAACTGATTTAAGGGGTAAGGCCACTGTAAATTTTTTGAAAAATCGATTTTTTTTATTGGCTTAAAAAATAGTTTAAACCCTCTAGTTCAAAAATAGTTTAAATCCTTTTAACTTCTTTTTTAAATTTTTTCCAATAAAAAACTATTCGCAAAACTTTAAACGCGTTTTTCTCGAAACATGGTTTTTCAAAATGGCACGCAGCATAACACGAACAATTTTCATTTTTTTTACTTGAAATTTTAACCAGATGTGAACATTTACATTATCTTGAGAATGTCGATCGGAATTTTCAAGAACTTTATTTATTGATTTTTTATTAACAAAAAACTTGCCGTTTTTTTCGTCAAAAATCAATTTTTTTTTTCAAACGCACGCCAAATCCACAAAAATTGATACTTTTTAAAATCCGATCGACATTCTCTAGCTATAGCCCTCTAGATTAATGGTTTTTTTTTGTTCTAGATTCAAAAGTGCACCAGTGGTGCTGCGTGCCGCGGAGCCCTGGAAGCAAAACATGTCCCGGGAAGATAGCTGTGGAACCGCCATTTTGTTTTTTTTTTACTGTAAAAAAATTTTATAATAAAGTTTAATGTATGCCCGATAACACCATTAAAAGTTTTTTTTCAAATACCTTCAATTTCGGGAGCAAAAAATTAGTGAAAAAACCTTTTTTTTTTGGGCCGTTACAGTGGCCTTACCCCTTAAAGAACGAAATTTGTGATTTTTTGTTATAGGTGCTATTGTATGAAACTTTTTCGTCCTCCCGCAGAGCGCCTCAAATGTGCTCTTATAGCATAGCTACGACTGAGCCGCCTTCATTTTTTTCTTCATATTTTTATTTATTCTATACTTCAACACATGTAGAATAAACCCTTCAAACCTCATTGAGATGCTTTTCTTAGCATTCAAAAAAAATCCCAGAAGCTGCACAGATGTAACGTCTCAGAGGAAACCTTTCGGTGCATTCGAACGATATAAACTTCAACATCACAATACGAGAGGGTGAATATGTGAAATTTCATGATTTTCAGCGTACCGCGTGATGTTTCCGGAGCGTGCTGTCATCGCAAAGCTCTCCGTTGAAGTTGAGAACCCGCGAACTAATCCAGTCGAGCAAACCCCGTCAGAATGTCGCTTATCTTTCCTCCAGGCATTCGAGGGAATAGGAAAATAAGTGAAGAAAGGATGTTTCGGGAATGTATGGAAGGGCGGGTGTAGTTTTTTGAATGGGCTCGTAATCCTGGATATATAGAGAGTTGGTATACACGGACAGAGATAGCGGAGTGTAAGCGCGGCATTGCTAACAGCCCGAGCAAACGAGCTCTCTTCTTCCGGCATACTGCTGTTGTTAGCGAGTCCAGAAGCCAACGTTTCACGTCACGGTTCACGAAGCGAAAACCGGAATAGGTACGGAAGGCAAAGAGGAGGAGGAGGATGACGACGAGACCGAAAGGAAAAATATTTCGGTCATGATGTACGAAACAGGAAATTATTTACATCAGGTAGTTACTCTGCCTTCGGCTGGCGAAAAAAACACCATTTTCTATTAATAAAATGATTTTTCATCGATGCAATCTTAGATCAAACGAATTGGTGTTTTTAAATCATCCCCGTCCAGTCTTTGGTGTTGTCATCATCATACCTACAACATGTTATGTGGTAGGTATGATGATGATGTTGACGAGAGATGCAAATGCTGTGAAATGCATTTGCATCTCACGGGCCAAACAGGTTTCCAAATGATGATAACACCATTCATGGTGTTATCATCATTTAGATCATCATATGTCAGCATCATGTGTTATCATGTGTCATCATCATGTGTCATCATGTGTCATCATGTGTCATCATGTCATCATCATGTGTCATCATGTGTTATCATCATGTGTCATCATCATACCTACCACATAACACGAGGTAAGTATAACGATAATAACACAACGTGATGATAACGAAATGGAGTTAGCTATTCAATTCCAGTCCTCGACATTCCCAGAGGCAGCAAGCTCGGTTAGCAGCATCCCTCCCGAAAATGGAAACGAACATCATTGTCTCAACTTTCTTCGAGTAAATGGCGAAGAAAGCGTTAAAATACGAGAATAAAAAGAACTGAATGTAGATTCCTTTTCATGATGTACGAAACAATAAATTATTCACATCAGGAATTTACACTAACAACATTTTCAATTAATAAAACTACTCTTCATTGACGCAAACTTTGATCAAACCAATGGGCGCTTTCAAATCATTGCTGTCCAGTCTTTGGCGTTATCATCATCATACCTACCACATAACATCTGGTAGGTATGATGATAACACAACATGACGATAAAGAAATTGAGTTAACTACTCAATTTCGGGCCAAGACATTCCCAGAAGCAGCGAACGAGCTCGGTCAGCATCATTCCTCGCGAAAATAGAAACGAACATCCTTGTTTCAACTTTCCTCAAGGAAATGGCGAGGAAAGCGGTACAATTTGGGAATAAAAAGAACTGAATGTAGGTGAATTTCTTGCCTACTGTGTGGATGTGGGCAAAAAAGTAAGGAGAGACAACAAAGATGCGAGTTCTGCGTGTACGCAACCCCTAAAGCCACGTAACGTGTAAGAGAGAAAGGGAGAGTGAAAAAGATAGAGATAGAGGGAAGAGGAGAGTTATGAACCAACTTGGGGAGTGGGAACGTGGAATGCGGGGGAGAAAAAAGAATCGAGCAAGGAAGAACGAGGGAAGAGAAAAATGCGTAAAGAGAGAAAGGGAGAACGATAGCGAGCAAGAAAGGCGTATAGTAGGGCACGGATGGTGAACAGCTGCCGAGCAATGGCGTGGAGGTCTCTTCAGTTATGGTTTTGTAAGCTAAAGCCTTGGTGCCCCTATAACCCCCGTACCAGTGGCAAAACATCCGTCGTTCGCTACCCTGGCTCTCATTCCCTCTCGCTTTCTCTCTCCTTCGCTCTCTCTCTCTCTCGCTCTCCGATCAAATAAAGAGACGCGCAACCTCGTTTTGCCTCATGTCTAACTATAAGCTTCATCCTCGGAAAGACACGCGGGCACATTTGTTCGCTGATGTGGTACATCAATGTGTGTACTCGCACGAAGCTACGAGTGAACGGCAAACCGACCCGTGTAATCGGTAGGTCCAATCTAGTCGAAAGTCTTGCCTATTACATAATCCGAAAAAGAGCAAGAATCAAACGCATAGTTTAAGCTGCTGACGTAATATTCTTTTGGACCAACATTCTATGATGGGGACAAGACGTTGGTCGTCCACTAAATGGATGCACAGCGCCTGATGATAAACGACCGAGGTTGAGAAAATATTGTTTTACAGCTTTTACATTGATGTGACATAGGTAGAACATGGAGTTTATGAGAAGGGTCAAACAGGCTCTGTATGATTATTCAAGGCCCATCGACGGCAAATCGGATCTCGTTTTTTCCACTTGGATCTCCATACACGAAGAGAGAAAATGGGAATGTCGATAAGCCAAACGCTTTGTTTCGAAGCCAATAACGCATCACATTATTGTAACACGAGGAGATATTGTGACACCAAGCCGAGGACAACGACGTCGATAAGTGAATGTTAAAGAACGATAAATGCCACACGTACGCCGGAGTTGCGATTGGTTCGAGGGTAAAATCATTTTTCAGTCACGTGAACAGACCGAGGAACAGGCGCATTTAATCGCAGAAGACTTGAGAACTCTGAGGAATCGATTTACAGTGAACAAAGAACGAAATTTTATTCGCATTACATTTTTTTAGTCATACATAAAATACAACGTCTTTCGATTTGTTAAAAAAATTGTTTATGATTTTAACCGTCCGTGGACATACTTAATTTTCTGAGGCTCGGTGTGTAGATTTGGTCTTTTAGAGAACCGGCGAGGTTTAAAAGTGTTTTGGGCTTTCAAACATGTGAAAAATTCGAGGTTGCTTCTCGAAGTGTCTACTGCATGATCCACAAGTTGCCAAAGTGAAGAGTTCAAAACCGCTGTTACTAAAAATTGAATCGCATTGAAGAAAGTACATTTTTTTCATATTGCCCAAATTTCTTTCTGCCCATATACCTAATAATCACTGAAACATTTTTGAATATCCTTATTAGAGTTACATGACCGAAACTTGGGAAAAAAGGGTGTCGACGGTGAACAAAATAAAGAAACGAAAAATTAAGAATTTTCGTTGCATTTTTGCGATGCACACTTGCACACCATAAAACTGACGTATAGTTAAAAAAAAATGCGAACGAACGGATAAGCTGAAATTCCGATTGTCCTTTTACAGCCCCCGTGTACAGACGCAGGGTTATCATTGCTTAAGGGGCTATACCAGTGTGACACTTTAAAAAAATCGATTGTTTTTTGTCTTTTTCGACAGTTTATACTTTCAAGAATATCATTATCATTTATATCATTTATATCAATATTATTTTATCTTGCAAAAATCGATAGTTAAATCTTTAAACGCGTTTTTCTCGGGAAGAGATTCTTAAAATTTGCTGACATTGTAACTCAAAGAGCAATGATCCGATTGACTTGAAATTTGAACTGAGTACTCTTGAATATATTTACTCTACAATGACGTAGGATATTTTTGATTGGATGAAAATTGACGATTTGGCATGGAAAAAAACGACCATTTTATAGGCAAGAAAACAGACTTTTTTTCATAACTACGCCATTTTGTTAGATTTTGATATTTTTCGAAAATCCTATGTCATTGTACAGGAAATACCTTCCAGTTTAACGACGTTTTTTTTCTTTTACGGCTTCAGCTACTCAATCGGCCGGAATCATGTCAGCAGTGGAGGAACTTTTTTTTTGCGCCTCCGAAGGCAGCGCATAAGTCGCTTGGATCTCAATATTTTTCTATGAAAAAATTATGTGATATAGGTCAAATATAGCCAAATATATTCTTAATTTTCCGAAACATTTAATCGAGTACTGTTCTTCAAAAAAATTCCCAAAAATCACCCAAAATTTCAGCATTATAGCCCCTAAAGCATGATGTCGAAAATTCTACATTCAACATTTCCTAGCTCCGCAAAATCTGTCACGTATTCCTATCCGGTCCACTAACTCCTTCCACGTGTTAACTACTTTAAAAAAACACTATTGAAAAAATACCCCATCGACGGGCACAAAAAAAAGTACAGCCTCACACTATGCTCTGGAATTAGGGCAGATCATTTTTCTCCACGTCGGCAAGAATATACCTGCTTTTAAATTAATTGTAAGGCCGTCATAGCTTCTCGACCTTTATCGCCTCGATTTTCCATTTGGAATAGTCACCTGTATAATTATCGTGCTCTAGAGCGGTCAACCAAAGCCCCATGGAGATCTTCTTATCCTCAGGTTCGTTTCAGACGGTTCGGTGTATACCTTATAACTTGACTGCCTCACGAGACGAGGATGAAAAGCTGCAGAAGCCCATAGTGAGGAAGAAAAAGGAGAGAGAGAGAGAGGAGAGAGAGAGGAGAGAGAGAGAGAGAGAGAGAGAGAGAGAGAGAGAGAGAGAGAGAGAGAGAGAGGAGAGAAAGAGAGAGAGAGAGAGAGTTGAATAAGTGAAGAAGAGGATCGCGCTCTCCTGGACCTTGGGTGCTGAGAGAACAGGAGGAGATGAAGAAGAAAAAGAAAAAAAAGATAGACGCCCGCAACCTCCGCGTGTCCCGCCACGTACAGAGAAGAACTGGTTCTTCTTCTCGCGTTAAATAGACGGTTCTCACGCATCGAAGAATAAGGCTCTGGATATCTTGCCATAGTAATTACACGAACGAGAGAAGCGTTAAGAACCCTTACAATATCGCCATGAGCACCACTGCACAAACCGATTTTTTTTCTCTTTCATCTTTTTCATTTTAGTCTCAGTCCCAGTTGCGGTCACGGCTGCTTTCAGCCCTACTCGATATGGCGTACGTATAAATGTATACGCACACTTCTATGTGTGTTCTATGTATACCTACCTCGTACGTTCCTTATCCATATTCACATGCACAGCGACGAACAAGACTACCAACTCGACGAATCAAAATGAATTGTCCTATTAACTATGCTCAATCTCGCAAACCTGTGGAACACATCTTGGACGCGAGCTCAGTTTGAGTTACCGGCTTTTACGAATTTCAAAATGGGCCTATTATCTCGAAAATTGAAAGGTGGCCATGTATATTTTATAAATATTGTAAATTACTAAGGGGTTAGGGTACTGCGGAAATGGCGAGGACTCGTTCGTCGCTTGAGGCAAGTCAAATTGAAGAGGAAGATCCAACATATGGTGCAGAAATCACAGATTGCACGTAAACTTATGATTACAACGATAGAACCGCTAGTGAAACTTTAAACGCGTTTTTCTCGCAACTATATTTTTCAAAATCGTGTACACGATTTCTCGATATCTAATGAACGGAATGACGGGAAATTTCATACACTTATTCAGTGTAACAGCAGTTTAGCCTTGAACGATGTTTTTCTTCTTAACCTTTATTTTTGTAAAGTTATTAACAACAATGTCCCTTTGCCTTGAAGCTCCGAAAAAGGAATTCAATTTTTTTTTAAATTGGTACACCATAACACAAAAAAGCTCGGTCAAGTCTTAGCCAATATTATCTATTTTAAGAAGAAAAATCTTTTTTTTTGTTTCGAATCAATCAGGTGGCCGAAATCAAGTACACCGTTGAGTCCCTCACGTTCAAAAGTCCTTCACGCGATTGTTTATAACTTCTTTAAGGGGTAAGGCCACTGTAGAAATTTAAAGAAATTGGTTAATTTTTTTTTCTTCAAAGATGCCTGAATATCTTAAGAATGACATACTCAAAGGATTAAGGTGGGAAAAATGTCTAAATACTTCTATTTTGAATTTTGGGGCAGCCCCTCTCAGTCCGATGCAATCCGTACCGAAAACTTGAAACGCGTTTTTCTCTCGCAACTACATTTTTCAAGTCGGCCGGACTCATAACTCGAACAAATCTCGAAAGATTGATTTGAAATTTTAACTGCATATTCACAATTAGATTCTGCATAAAAGTGAGTAGGATTTTTTTCGATATATTACATTGTTTTTTTTTTACAAACAATTATTGGAAGGTTTTTCGAGAATTTCGAATTTTTATTTTAAAAGCACGCTGTTTTTGGAAAAATCGATGTATCAAAAAAATCCTACGTCCGACCGCGCGCCTATGAAAAAAAAGCCTTCGTCGAAGAAAAGCTGTGCAGCCGCCATTTTGTTTTATATTACTTTGAAAAAAATAGTTTACACAGTTTAATATATGTACAATAAAGCACCTTTTTCAGAATTTTGATTTATTCCATGTTCACGCTAAAAAAAAATCCCCAAATATACTTATTTTTTCTTCGCTACAGTGGCCTTGCCCCTTAATTATTCATATTTTTTTGGGAAATTCGATACACAACTTTGTTAATGTACATACAAATAAGGAAGTAAGCTTTAGCAGATGCTCTTACGAATAGGTTGGAGTTTGCATCGTGAGAATTCAACAAAAAATAATATTTCTGAATTCCTTTAATTTCTCTTGGCAGATTTTGCCAACGAAAATTCATCAACCATTTCTTAAAATATTAAAAAATGTCTCCTATAATGATAAACATAAGGGGAAAAAATGTAAAAAAAAGAGCTTTCGTTGTGTTCCAACTATGCAAATCGCAACATCATCCCTTGCGCGCGACGTAACTATAACGTATATTGCGTAGTCAATGCGTACGTAATTTTTTTTATTTATTTTTCTTTCGTAGTAGTTTTTGCTTACTTTTTTCCTTCTGTGTGTGCAGCTGCCTAGGATAAGGGATAGCGTAGAAAGCAACTGCTGTACAATGGTATGACGAATAACACAATTTATGGAATGAAGAATAGCTCTAATGATGTTCAACTAAAGCACTTCTTCAACATTGATGCAAAAACGTACTGCATAAAGTAAAACTAAATCTTGAAAAATTGTATTTTAGTTTTACAGTAAATTAAGAAGTTCCTTGCATAACTGCACTCTTATACCGTTCAATAACGAAGGCGGAATCCCCGAGAATCCAGAGACACGGCTACGAGAACGTCTCGCGCACGCTGTTTCGTAAAGGAACCGGAACTGCCGAGTTCCGTGCGCAGAATCAGCTATTCGAATGTCCACGCTCGTGCATACGAAATCCGTACAGTCGTGGCCAAATTCACGAGTACGTAGGTACTATCGAGTATCGGATGTCCTCGTAGTCTCAAACCGTTCTTTTTTTTTGCCTCGTTAAGACGGCGTATACATTTATAACGATCGAAAAATGGAGTTCCTTTTTTTTCTTTAAACGATAGAGCTATAGGGGATGTAGGGGCAAGATGATAACGCTAAGTTCATGTTTAAATAAAACAATACATATGTGGGTCAGTCAACTTTAATTAGTATTTAAACTAATCGAAAATTATTAATCTTTTAATTTTGGAGGCTAAAGAATCAGTCTTTCTGATTGTTACTATAAAATATATATTTTTAATGAAACTTTTATTTTTCCCATCTTATCCTCTATGCGGGGCAAGATGAAACAGTGCTGGGAGCACGATGGGACTCGAATTATTGGCATCTTTGGCATATAAAAGTGGTTTCATTCTCAATACCAGCAATTTGATAAGCCGATCGTCTAAGTTCTGTAGAATTGAGTCCGAATAATCTTGCTTCCATATCATTTTAACCATTTGGAAGTTCTTTTTTATTCCCCTACGTAGAAACACCGGTTGAAGAAGAACCAAAGACTTTATTAGTATGCTGTTGAAGTTTGCATCGTTTCAATGCAACGGAATTTTTTTTATTTTCTTTTTTCTCTTTATCGAATCGATTTTTAGCTTTATCGAAAATATTTTCCGCCTGAGTTAGGTTGCACGTCTCTAATGAGGATTTTTTTAAAGTTTAAGGCAGTTTTGATAGGCCAACAAAAAATTGCACTAGAGAGGAAAAAAATGTTCGTTGCATTCCAACGATGCAAACTTCAACATCATTTACTAGTTTCATTTCACCCTTTCTAACGTAAATAGTGATACGTTGTAAAATATTGCGACTTTGCGATAGCTTTTATTCATCATGCCCCATTAGATGCTTAACGAATTAACAAGAAAACACGCAATAACCTTGAAAATTTCTGAAAAAACCGTTATTATTGTATTAATGATTAGTACTTTCATTGTGTTTAGTTCCCCTATATGTAGAATATTTTGCCAAAGTTTCAAACCGAAATTCGCCAAATTTCAAAAGTTACAGCCTGTTAACGGCGGGGTAAAGTTAATTCGGCGGAAAAAGGCATGTTTTTAAGATTTCTTTTTTGGCGTAACGAATAGTGTTCGTTTATTGAAAAATTTACATATAATAAAGTAACATTTGAACAACATTCTCCTAAATTTGCATTGCAAAATATATTCAAAATTGAGCGAGTGAAAATTAAACCCCGGAGGCGCCTCGAAAAAAAGTTGGTTTGCGGTGTGCACAATAACTCGCAACAGAATCATTTGAAACAAAAAAATCAAAATGCATTTGTTAAAGGAGATGTTTCTCGAGGTAAAGACGGGAGGATTTTTTTTTTCGATTTTTCGTAGCACTTGGGAGCCAAAAACCCGATTTTCCCTAAAAAAATCGGCTAATTTGTTGTTGAAAAATTAGTAATTATTAAAAAAAACAAAAAAGCTCTCGACAATACCTGGTGAATTATGTGAAGAAGTACTGTGCAAAATTTCAAAGCGATTAGTCCAGTCGATTTTGAGTTATCGTGCACACAGACTTCAAATATGACAAGTCCCAGAAAAACGGTTTGAAAAACGCAGAAGAGAAGAGAACGGCATGGAGCAATAGACGCTCAAATACTCATAACTTCGTCAATTTTACTCCGATCGACTTGAAATTTTAACACAATATTCTTGATATATTAAGCATTCATTTAAAAAATTTAAAGAAAAATGAAAAAAAAAAAAAAACATTTAAATACTTTACCCCGCCCTTAACGCTGTGCCTCACCGCTCGGATTCGGAGCGGGCGTAACCTTCAAAGACGTTTTTTCTCAAAACCGCATTTTTGAAAATTGGCGTGCAGGATTACTCGAAAACTATTAAGCCGACTGAGTTGAAACTTGGTGGCAATATTGATAATATTACCTTCTACTTGACGCAAATTGTTTTGGAAAAGGTAGAAAAAGAAAACGACTTTTTAAATCCATATTTTGCGTGAAATCTTAATTTTGATTGTACATGCGTGCCATTATATTAAATTTGCGTTTTTTTTCATTTTGATTACAAATAGAAACTATACATGTTCTTATTCAACATTTTTTTGAATGTTTTTGCACATCAAAGTCTACGGGAAGCCGGACTGCACGCCGATTCGCAACTCCCGCGGCAACCTTGCTGTAACACTGTCACAACTCCGCAATTTTGGGAATAAAATAATTTAAAAAAAAATCGGTTGTCTGTAAAGTCGGTTTACTGACGATAGTTGAACGTGACAACGTCATAAGAAAATACTGATGGAATGGTTTCATTTTTCAAAAGAAAATTTTTATTTTGTTTGTTTGATAGATATTTTGTATGGATATAGAGAAGGAGGTAAATGGAAATCACAATTGAATTGATCAAGTTACATTTATTTGTACGCATAAATACAATTATGTCAATTTTTATTTATTTTTTTTTACAATGTACATATTTTTTACAAGTATGAATGTGCTTTGAGCAATTGTTTTACAACTTTTATTTTTTCATAAAATTCTTCGTTCAGAAAATCATTTTAAATTTACAAAATACTTGAATAAAATTTATTGTTTAAATTTCTACTCGACTGTTAAAATTTAATTTTTGATTTTATTATTTTATAATAATAAATTTTGTATTGACATTATTTCTTTCAGCAAGTAAACTGAATAAAAGTTGTTGTTCAATTAGTTACTTAATTATTTTTGCAAATTTAATTGTAATTTGTTGTAAAAAAGTAATAATTTTGAATAATTTATTATAAGAATAAACTGTGATTAAATTATTGTTCATAAATCTTAAATTTAAAATTTAAAATTTGGAAACATCATTAAAATTTTTGTAACTCTAGCTTTTAAAAAGCCCGCCTCAATGTGTTTGGTATAGGAGAAAATTGTTCCCTTTGACGGCTGGCTGGTCCAACCTGTCATTTCAGACACGTTGTTATGATATGTGGAAGATTTAACATTTATGTTTTAATTTTTTGAAATCATAGCTACGCTCGATAATTATTTCGATCGAATAGTAAAGCAATTGATTTTTACTCATCGTAAAATAGTTCTGTTAACTTATTGTTATAGTTTTGTCAATTATAGCATAACCTACAATCGCTGCACTAGCGGACCGATGCTATTTATTTTAATGATGAAAGCACGAATATTCGACAATATATCACTGAACATATATTTAATATCGAAAGAATCATTACCTTTATCGCCGCAATTATCGTTGCTATAAACAATTGACACCACATTCACTTTTCACTGCACTTCATACTTGACGAAAACATGTACATGTATTATTGTATAGCAGCTGTCCACGCGGACGCATCGCTCATGGCCTCTGCACACTGCGCGCGATGGGCGACAAGCGATGAGCGATATCCAATGAGGGCTCGAGTATGACGGAAATGCTCTATGAGAGTGACGTTGCCATTGGATATCGCTCATCGCTCGACGCTCGTCGCTCGCAGTGTGCAGAGGCCATCACACAAGTAGGAGAGAGACAGATGTCGAACGCTGCCGAACGCGGAGGCCGATTGTGCCTCTTTGTCGCTCGTTCCGCGCTCTCGCTTACACTTCAAGCCTTAGATGGAACGCCTCAGAGCGAGGTAACGGCGATGAGTCATGCTTTTTCGTGCGTGCAGCCGGCTCCATCGAATTATAAGACGTTATCACGTCAAAAATGTTTTCTATACTTGAATATACCATTAAAGTATACCTACAGTTTCAAAAATGTAGAATAATTATTTCTTAGATTAAAAAATCCCATAAAATTGGCTAATTTTTTCCCGTCTAAATATATATCCCACCTTAAAGCTCAGAACTCGCTCTCTCGGCCTCGCGTATTTCGAGGTTAGATCGTCGAGCTATTCGTTCGACAACGCATACGGGGTCGAATACGAGATGCGCGAAACAAAAAAAGCCCGTCGAACGAGAAAAACATGGAGAAAAATGTCCCGATCGACCTTGTGAACTTTTGAGTGGTTGATGCAAGACTGATGGCATTAGTACCGTAGGGTGTCAAAAGGGCCTCGTTTTGTTGCACTAACATATTATATGAGGCCCAGAATGGGGAAGGCTAGATTAAAGATAGACCGGTGCACGGCTAAGCCGTCACCGCTTCGAGAATCGGCCATGCACGACGCTGCTTAACTCGAAGTACAGTAGAACCTCGATTTTCCGAACTAATTAGGACCGGACATCGTTCGGATAATTAAAAAATCGGATAATGGAAAATACATCTCGGATTTCCGGAAAAATTAACTCGAATAATATAAATAGTATTAAAAATTGTCTTTATTGATCCAACGACCCTAAATTCTTTACTTGATAGCAATTAACAATCCAGAAAGTTTCTTTTCTTATACCACCACTTTTTATGCAGTAAATCGCAATTGTGGCTCAAGGGGCTATACCAGTGCGACACATTAAAAAAATCGATGTTTTTTGCCTTTTTCGACAGTTTATACTTTCAAGAATATCATTATCATTTATATCATTTATATCAATATCATTTTATCTTGCAAAAATCGATAGTTAAATTTTAAACGCGTTTTTCTCGGGAAGAGATTTTTCAAATTTGCTGACATTGTAACTCAAAGAGCAATGATCCGATTGACTTGAAATTTGAACTGAGTACTCTTTAATATATTTACTCTACAATGACGTAGGATATTTTCGATTGGATGAAAATTGACGATTTGGCATTGAAAAAAAACGACCATTTTATAGGCAAGAAAACAGACTTTTTTTCATAACTACGCCATTTTGTTAGATTTTAATATTTTTCGAAAATCCTACGTCATTTTATAGGAAATACCTTCCAGTATAACGACATTTTTTTCCTTTTTCGGTTTCAGCTACTCAATCGGCCGGAATCGTGTCAGCAGTGGAGGAACTTTTTTTTGCGCCTCCGAAGGCAGCGCATAAGTCGCTTGGATCTCAATATTTTTCTATGAAAAAATTATGTAATATAGGTCAAATATAACTAAATGTATTCTTAATTTTCCGAAACATTTAATTGAGTACTTTTCTTCCAAAAAATTCCCGAAAATCACCCAAATGCACAGCGATCACACTGGTATAGCCCCTTAAAATAATGATCAATTTTTGTCTGTCGCATGGTAGTTGCGCGTTTCTTGGCCGCTAAGTCTCGAATTCGTTTCAAGAACAGCAGCTGCGTGGGACTATTTTCTGGTTGGGTTTCAAACCATTCCAGGTCGGTTTCTCGTATGTACATACAATGTACGAGGGTGGGGTGAAAAGTTTTCGGCCTGACCAAGAGATGGTGCCACTAGGTCTAGTTTTGGCGCGGCGTCCTACAGTACCATTCCTACCGAGCTTATATGTACAGTTTCAGACCAATCGCTACGTTAGTTTGCGTTAGAGAGCACATTGCGCGAGATGCTTCCGCTGTTTTCGTAAAAATAGAAAAATTGGAAAAACGTGCTGTCATCAAATACTTCCATTTGAAAGGTTTTACACGAAAACAAATAAAAGAAGAGATGGATTCAGCACTAGGAGACTCCTCCGCATCATATTCAACTATTAAGCAGTGGGTTTCTGACTTTAAAATGGGTCGTGTGAGCACCTCTGACGAGCCTCGCTCAGGACGGCCCGTTGAAGTCACAACTTCAGAGATGATTGAAAAAATCCATAAAATAGTGTTGGAAGACCGCAGGTTGAAAGTCCATGAGATAGTTGAGACCTGTAGGATGTCAGCTGAACGTGTGCGAAATATTTTGCACAACCATTTGAACATGGAAAAGCTGTGTGCAAGGTGGGTGCCGCGTTTGCTAACGCTCGACCAAAAACTGCTTCGAAAAACCATTTCTACCGACAATTTGGCGCTGTATAGGCGTAATCCAAACGAATTTTTGCGTCGATTCATAACTGTTGATAAGACATGGGTCCACCACTACACTCCTGAAAATAAAGAACAGTCAAAATAGTGGGATGGAAAAGGGGAACCAACCCCAAAGAAGGCAAAAACAATTTTATCGGCAAACAAGGTTATGGCTACTGTTTTTTGGCATGCGAGAGGAATTATATACATTGATTACCTTGGAAAGGGTAAGACTATCACTGGTCAATACTACGCAGAGTTATTGCAACGTTTGAAGCAAGAGGTGCAAATTAAACGACCTCATTTGGCGAAGAAAAAAGTTTTCTTTCATCACGATAACGCACCAGCGCATTCGTCGATTGTTGCCATGTCCAAAATCCACGAATTGAAGTTTGAATTGATGCCGCATCCTCCCTACTCTCCAGACTTAGACCCCAGCGACTATTACCTGTTTCCTAACCTCAAAAAATGGCTTGGCGGAAAAAGATTTAAGAGCAACGAAGAAGTTGTCGAAGCTGTAAATCAGTATTTTGAGGAGCTTGACGAATCTACGTTTAAAACTGGTAAAACTAAATTAGAACACCGTTATGAGAAATGTATCAGCGTTGATGGAGATTATGTTGAAAAATAAAGCAAAAAAAAAATTTTTAAACATCGTTTTTCTTGGTCAGGCCGTAAACTTTTCACCCCACCCTCGTATATACGATATGATGTGTGAAGTCGGATATAGGCAATAATGTATTTTGACAATATCTCGAAGTGTTAGGAAATAGCTTTATTGTCGAAAAAAGGTGGATACCTCAAGGCGATACCTTAACTGGGGAAAAAAGACCATCATTGAGTGCGGATAATCGAACGTTCGGATACGGCGCCGAAGCGATCGAATAATCGAGGTTCCACTGTATAGCCAAAGCTGAGCCCGAATGCACAAGTAATCAGGTTTGATACCCTGAGGGTGTTCTTATACTGACCTATGTAGACTGCCACGATGACAAATGTCAACACACACTTAACTTCAGTGCCACACTGATGTGCCACGCACTTCAAAACATTAAACTTAATTTGAATATTAATTTTTAGTACTTGGAAATTAGTTATTTGAAAGCTGGGTGTAAACAGAGTCGTGATTTTGTTACGACGTTGGAGTTTGCATCGTCGGAATGCAACGAAAATGCTTTTTTTTTTATCTGGCAAATTTCCTTTGGTAGATTCAAGCTACAAAAATCACGTAAAGTTTTATACGATTCTTATTTAGCAATGTACAACAGATCTGCAAAACGTGATTTTGGATAATAATAAAAATAAAAAATTAATTTTAAAAAATTCGTTGCATTCCAATGATGAAAACTTCAACCCCATATTTTGTTTGGGTTTGTTGTAAAAATAGTACACAGAACTTTAGGATTAAGGGGTTTTCTTACTTTAGACGCTAAGAAAGCTATTTTTATGATTTTTTTGATAGGTTTATATTATAGATATTGATATAAAAGTTGTTACAGTTAATAAATACACTTTAGAAATACAATTTTTTTTTTAATTTAATTTTGACATTTATTTATTTTGCCATAAACGGTGAAAAAACACGTTTTTTTCGAAAAATGTCCGCAATTTTGTTATTTTTGCGTATATAAAAAATCGTATGATATGTGCTACAGCCATTAACGTACTGAATCTAAAACCGTTTGTTTTTTTTTGTTTCGGATGATCATCTCCGAGATTTCATCAATAGCGTAGACCTACAATTTTTTCAGGACATTTTTGCAACTACCATTTTTGTCTATAAATGGTGACTTTAATAAATAATTTTTTTAAATGTATTTCGAAAGTGTATTTATTAAGTGTAACAAATTTTATATCAATGTCGATAATATAAACCTTTCAAAAAAATTCATGAAAATAGCCTTTTTAGCGTCTAAAGTGAGAAGACCCTTTATCATGTAATTTTCCAAGTTGATATTCATATTTCTCGTCATTTCGGAAATTATAATCGTGGTGAAAAAAAAAATCATTCGGAAACTCGACCGAATGTGATGGGATCTCAAGATTGAGTGGTTGGATCGAAAAATTACCTAAACAAAATCGACCTGTAGGACGCCATCTTGATGGCCTGGTGGCATCGTTTTTTTTTTTGTTTTATTACTTGGCATCAAGACGCTGCCGCGTCTCTTGATGCGAAATAATAATGACAGTGAAGTCATTTGGTGAAGAAGACACCAAGAGCATGCAATTTCTTACACTTTGCTGTTATTTCAAAAGATTGCGTTGATGGACCAAAATAATAATTAATTATGCAAGACCAATCAGAAGCAAATACGAAAACTTCATTTCGCAATTCAATCCGCTTCAAAAAATGGACAGACTTTTTTTTAACCTAAAACTTGGCATCATTTTTTGGCAAACCCTGCATCTTAATGGGCTTAAAGTTTGCATCGTTGGAATGCAACGAAAATTCTTTGCAATTTTTCATTTCCATTATTATTCAAAATCATATTTGGCAATTTTTCTGTAGATCGCTTTCTGTAGCAATGTTCTGTAGATCGCTAAATAACAATCCTCAAAAATATTTGCGTGATTTTCGTAGCTCAAATTAGCCCGAGGAAATTTGGGAAATAAAAAAAAAAAAATTTCCGTTGCGTTCCAACGTTGCAAACTTCAACGTCATGCATCTTATCCGAAAATTGTCGGAAATATCTGGCGGCTTCTTGTAAATATCATAATTGCAAAAAAAAATGTCCTTGTTGTGCTCATTCTTGTTATGCGACATCCGGCGTTCATATTTCACTACAAAGCCCAAAATACGCGTTTGTTTACGAGTTACAAACGAAACAAAACGGTCGGCTTGACAGACCATGTGTGACGCCCTAGGGTGCCAAAAATAGGTGTGTCAGCCTATGGATAATAATAGAAAACCGATAGCGTTTGTGGGTACCTTAAAAAGTATATTGCAACGATGTCAAAATTCGTAAAACCTCTTTCGATTTTCTTTACCCTTCACGTGTAAAGAGTCAATTTCGAGCGGCCATATTGGTTCGACTCGACGTGTCTACCGGGGTCCTGCTTGCGCCCCCGGCGGGCTCAGTTCAGAAGTCTGTACAAACGTCAACAGAACTTTATCAACTTCTTCAACTGTTTTTGTGTCAAGTGACGTTTTGAATTAATGTGCCGCATTTATTTTTCTTCGAACGAATCTCGATGCGTCATCTTACCGATTGACACGATTACTCGTAAGATGCACGATAAACGAGTAAACGCGATAACGATTGAAAACTCTCTTCGATGCATCGCCGAGACTACTGGTAATAAATACGCAAATTCTTTTTTTTTTTAAGATCGGCAATATTACAGACTCACATTCATCACGCACCCGGTAAAACCATTTTCCGAAAATAAAACAATCAGAAAAGTGTTAACGGAAATGTAAAAAAAATTCATAACACTCGAGAGTAAGTTTTTAGGGAGACGCAGTGGAGTAGGCGCAGGAGCCGAACATAAATCGCGATGTATTTGTCGAAGCTACGAAAAAGTTACGAGGTATAACCTTTAGCGGCAACAAAAATTATCTTCGATACGACAGACACGCCTATTGCTCGGAACTCCCTCTTGCCGTGTAATTGCCCGGGGGGGATAACGCGATGTCGGCACATCGTGCAATTACGATTCGCGTGTTTTTTTTTCACCATATTAATGCCGTCAGATTTTGGCTCGTTCGACCTGTCGACGCGCCAATATTTTTGCCCGTTGGCCGAGAGGACGCTTCTTCGCGATACTTTCGTTTGACGGGACAAATACACGTGCAAACGTGACGGGAAAATGTTACGATGAACCGGCGTTGCTTGGGAGAAATGACACACGCCATTCCGTTAATTTCGTCGTTGCGATTGAAGTACGTTTGTTTCGGAACGGTTTAACGTCCCGTCCTCGAGGGCAAGCGTAATAAAGTGTAGAAAAATCTTGTACTCACCTCACGGGAGAGGATTTAGGATGGAAAAACACGTCGAAAAAAAACACCGGATCACACACTTTCCTCGTCAGCAACGCGAAATTTCAGGCACTGGCCGCTCGTCTTGCCGGTTTACTGCGCGTCTCGTGCGCATACTCACCGGCATTCTCGGCGTACTTGCCTACACGTGGCGCCATCCCTCGGCTAAACGTCCGTACTAAGTCCGATTGCGAATCGATTTTTTTTTATTCGTCCGAAATGAAAACATTGTATCATTGTAGCATACATTAATTGCATTACTTATCATTGTTACTATGTGACCTGGTCGAATAACCAGGCCTATCTTTTTCGAATTCACGTCGAGACCCTTCGAGTGAATTTACACTACGGAGTCAATTCCGAAAATCGCAATAATCGGGTTCGTTGTTATCGACGCGAGCGCGTCTATAGCCATCTAGCGGCCATTGTACGCACCGTATTTCGCTTCTGTGAATAAATGGCACACTTGATTCGTGAACATTTACATTGCTGTGTCTTTAAGGTTGTTGCTAAATCATTTTTTAAGGGCAAGGGCACAAAGTTCCTATACTAATATGCTGTGTGACGTCGCCCGTGCCAACTAATTGTGGCAAAATATTAATGACCTGCACGACTGAATATCGCGAAATTTTCAAAGGCACGGTAGATAATCGTAATTGTTATTTACATGTATGGTAATTTCAAGGAGTTAGTTTTATCAGAAAATGTATTGTTGATGTCTAAAAATCATATTAAGGGGTAAGGCCGCAGTAGAATTTTTTCTCGCTAAAACGGTGCTCTATCATCATAAGAATAAGTTAATATTCGATTTATCGCAAGAAAAAAAATGTTTACCGACTTTGAGCTTACAACGTAAGCCCACCTCTGGCACGGGTATAGAGTACCTAAAACTTTAAACGCGTTTTTCTCGAAACAGCGTTTTTCCAATTGGCGTGACAAATAACTTCAACAATTTTCACTCGATTTACTTCAAATTTAAAAGTTATGTTCCTAATTGCATTTCGCAGAAATGTACATACGGAATTTCTGATTAATCGAAAACTTTTCACTTTATGAGCAGTTTTATACGACATTTTTCACTGAATATTCAAGTACTTAAAACTTTTGAAAAAAACAATATTTTTTAAATTCCATACGTATTTCTTTAGCTTTTCTAATGTAGATTGACGAGAATTTTTGTTTTTTGTTTTAGGTAAAACATTGTGGATGCTAAATGTCACGTCGCGGAGCACAAAAAAAAAAGATAAAAGAAAACATTAGTAGTCGGCCATTTTGTTTGTCGAAAAAAATTCTAACGGCTTCATATTCATACTAAATAGATGTGTAATTCATTTTATAAGTGAATCACTTTTTCATACGAATAAAATTGGTAAGGAGCCAGTCCACTTTGGAGCCACGAAAAAAGGCTATTTTCGCGATTTCGCGATTTTTTTGAGGATTTTATAAAAGATATGAATATAAAAGTTGTTGGGCTTGATAAATAAAGTCTTGAAATACATTTAAAAAAAAAACATTTTAATTTATTTTTTAGTACAAAAACTATAGTTTAACGTAACGCCTCTAAAATAGGTGGGCTAGGTAGCTCCATCACAACTCGGCAACGGCTTGTCTGAAACAAAAAAATCAAAGGCCATTAGATTCAGTATGACACCAGCTACAAAATGACCCTCGGATATAAAATTTTATCAAAAAATAAAAAAATGGCAGATGAAAAACGAAAAAAGTTTTTAAAAACGCGTTTTTCTCAGTTTTTCGCACAAAAAAACAGTAAACATCAAATTTTCAAAATCATCTCGACATCTTTTTGCAAATCATGTTTACAATATGTGGTTCAAATTTCAAGAGAATCGGTTTATTAGTTTTAGAGATACGATGGAGCTAGATTTCGAAAACGTTGTTTCGCGAAAAACGCGTTTGAAGTTTATACTCTGAAAAACTGTTACCTAAACTCAATCAGCAATTCCTGCACCGTACAAAATCCCTTCTGATTACTCATCATCCTCGATTTCTTCAAGTCTTGCTTGCTTTCGATTTTTGAAACTTTCAAAGTGGACTGGCCCCTTGAATTCGCACATGATTTTATACCCGCTACTGTGGCTTAACCCCTTGAAATATACACGAGCTTTAGCAACGGTGCATGGTTCTGTCGTAATTCTATGCTGTTAGGTTGACTGCACTGACTGTCACAGGTCGTAGCTGTATTATGCGCGTTTCATGCTGGTCGGCTTTTTAGAGGTTATGTCAGAGCAAAAGGAGGCAATAAATAATTCAAAACAAAAGATTAGTGCGCCGCAAAGTTTCCGATAGAAAAGAACGATTTGTCAGTGTTCGTGCCCACAAACATCGTACTATGCGCACTGAAGTTCCCCTTAGTCCCATTTGACTTTAACGTATGTGAAATTGGCGCGCTACGTTTTCGATTGGTTCTGCTTTTCCCATAGTTCCGACGTTGCCACAGTTTAATGCATACTTCTCAACAAGCCTCACTTTTTCGTAAACTGGTGGCATATTTTTCATACATTTTCATTAATTGGATCGGTAACCAATCTGTTTTTTTCGGTAATATTGTTCTGTACAGTATCCTGCACACAATATTCGTCTTTCGGGTCACTTTCTTCATCAATGCGGAAGGCATATGCGAGAAACTGAAATGATAACGGCGTTGCCCCATACAACCAATGCGATCACGTGGAGATTGATGTAAACTTAAAAATCTAATATTTAATAAACGGGTGCGGGAACATCCGTTCTCCTTTTTCCAGTATATACAGAAAATATATCATAATGATTAGAAAATTTTTCATTAATATCTATTCACTCCAATATTTTTAAGCAAATAGCTCAAGGGATTCCTTTTGCAGACGACCGTATTTTGTGGGTACAGGCCCCTCCTGAATAATTGGTAAATTACAGTGGCGCTTAATAAAAAACAAACAATTATTATACCCAACGATAGACTGGAATAAAAAATTGCGAAAAATTTAGTAGATTTAGACATTCTTACATTTTCTCTGAAAAATTACGGCCCTGTTTTTATCGTCGTTACGGAATCTTTAGAACTGTTTACACGCGCTGAGTAGTGATGTCAGACATCTAGAGTTATTTAGTGCATAAATTAATGGATAGAAATGTGGCCAGCGTGTCATCTCCATATAGTGAGACGATATTTAGAGTCGTAATTTTTCGCCAAAAGTTCAGTAACTGGACATAAAATTTCATCAGTATACTTGGATGTATTTTTATTTAATTATTGACGAAAATCATTCATTGTTAAATATTCGGGTTAGTGAACGAAATACCTTGAAACTCTCGAGATTTTTTATCAATAACCTAAAGAAGAAAATTAAGTGTCTGCGAATAAACTATTTTTTGTTTCGAACGCTCCAGTTCCAATGACACGTAAGTATCCAAAGTAATTTTGAAAAAACAACTTCTTTAATCGGTAATATTTCAAAAATGAAATGTGGTACACAAGTTTGTCAATGTACATACAAATAAATATCCAAGCGCTTATTCAATAATGTTACTCATTAAATCATCTCCCTTATTCCTTAAAACTAATTTTTTTTTTCAAATAACCCTGATTTTGTTGCAAAATCAATCAGTTCGACAACATAATTTCGGAGATTTTTAATGTTCAAGTTGAAGCTCCATCCATTCGGTAAGTCCCATGATACCCCGTAAGCTCTAGTTATAGGGCTGTAAGGACTTAAATAATTCCGAGATTTAGATGAAAAAATTGAGCAAAATGTGATTATAGTGTCAAATAATCGATTAGTTTTTCTTCCTCGTTCCTTAATAATACTCGAAAACAAGATGTGCATTTTGAGCTCGAACGGTATATTTCCGGACATTAACCAAACTTGTAGGTTAAACATGGCAACCCCGCGTTAACTGGCTCTGTCGGAGTGAGCCACTCGTAGCGAAGCATCTGGCGGGTATTTCAAAATTCATAACGGTGTTTACAACGTACATAGTATTTACAGCCGACTATGCTCCAGCGATAGTCAGTCGTGCCAATTAAAAAAACCGTCGCTGTTTTCGTCTATTGCCTATTTTTTCTTAAATAAAATTTTACATTCCCATAATTGTTAAAATGATAACTAATAATATGATTTTCCGGTTTAGAAATACTTTTCAACAATATTATGAGTTGGAAATTGCCCAATGCTACGTGTTTACGGGCAAATTTTATTCGCAAGAGGTTTATTTTATAAAGGTACATTTTATTCGCACCCCCACTCTCGCAGCCAAGGAACGGTCGCGAAATTTTTCAAATCCTACATATTAATATCTATTTGCAGCAGTTCAGAACAAGCGCCTTTTTTGTACAACGAAATACTTATACTTCAAAATCTGGGCCATGTAATCGCTGTAGGCTCACTTGTGAATTGTTTTCTACTCGATTTACCGCTATCGGGAGAACTTCGGACTTTGTCGAATATCTCTAATTTAATAAGTAGAGTGTCGATTATCCGATTCAATTGGGACCGGGCGTCTTTGGGATAATCGAAAATTCGGATAATCGAACAGCAATACTCCTCGGGCGAAAAAAACGTTGATTCTTTCAACATGATAAAATATATATGTTTCAAAATACAATGAACATAAATACGTATGATCGTTCGAATAACTGAACATTCTTGGATGAACAGAATTATTGTTTAGATAATTAATATTTTGTATAACCCAAATCGCGATTCGGAATATTGACGTTTCGGATAACTGACGTTCGCATAATCGACGCTCTACTGTAATTGAACAAACAATAGCCTGTCCGCTCTGGTATTAGTACGGTGCAGCCCCTCGACACTGGCCTACGATTCTTATACGATAAACGAAAACGCGTTTTGTCACGGCTTTTTAGTTCTTGAAATCGCCACTGCCTAGCGTTGGCTGTTGTGTGACAGCCTTCGGCTCGAAATGCTCCGATCAGCTGAACGATTCGATACTTTCGTGGCTTTCGCCTGTTATCGTTATGGCGACGTTATTTATTGTGTTAAAATGGAAAATCATTAGAACGGAAAATCATTCCAAATATATCAATAGACTTTTATTCATGTAAGATATTCGAAACACCGGCGCAACACACATATGTATGCATGCCTGTCACACGACTACTAGCGCCACAGTGCGGCAAGGACATTTTGCGAACAGCATTTATCTACCAGTGTCACGGACAGCGTTGCCAGTTTAATACAATTGTACTGAATCTGGTACGTTTTCGGAGTATTTAGTACGTCAGTACACCTTTCATGAATCTATTACGTTTTTCATGATTTTAGTACCCTAATTAGAAAAAAACTCAAACATTGATGAAAACCCTAGTTTTCATCAATGTTTGAGTGGAATGGAAAACGTAAACTCCCGCGCCCTCTTCAGATTGTTGCAGTCGTTAGATTTAAAGTGACCGCCAATGCCACCAATTAAGGGGAGGTACCTGAGTGAACGGCGAGAAAAACAGGTAAACTTCAGGAATTTTTATCTCATACACTAAGGTTTCGATACGATCCGGGTTTTTTTTAAATTGGAAAATATGTACATTGAGGTATGTTTGGGAATTTTTTAAAATAAATTCGTTGACTGGAAGCGATTAAAACGCGATTATCTCGAAACATAGTTTTCAAAGTCGGTGCCAGATGTATCTCGAAAACGGCTTGTCCGATTTTGTCCAAATTTGGATACAATATTCTGCGATAGTCTTTCTCATTCGCCACGTAGGATTTTTTTGAAATGGTCATCTTTGACGGAATTGCGATCGTTTTAATTTAACATTCGTTTTTCGTTCGCAATTTTCGACGATTTTGGATTGAATAAACATTGCATAAAAAGGCAATGGTTCAATCAAATGAAAAACCCCTACGTGGCGAACGAGAAAAATTATCGAAGAATATTGTATCCAAATTCGGACAAAATCGGACAAGCCGTTTTCGAGATACATCTGACATCGACTTTGATAAATATGTTTCGGGATAATCGCGTTTGAATCGCTTCCAGTCAACGAAATCATTTTTAAAAAATTCCTAAACATACCTCAATGTACATATTTTCCAATTAAAAAAACCCGGATCTAATCGAAACGTTAGTTTTTGAGATAAAAATTCCCGAAGTTTACCTCCTCTTGAGTACGAAAATTCAAAATTTGTTACGGTTTGGCGCTGCCGTCTAGTACCAAACGATAGCTCACTCTGGCAACACTGGTCAGGGAACTCCCCCAAACTGCCGCACACAGCGCCCCGCTGTGTCAAAACATCTCAATCGTCGTTCACGTTACCGGTCGTGCATCATTTGAAAGTATTTTGCCGTTGCGTCCATAACTGTTTCTCGGAACGTTGACATTCGAGTTTATCTCAAATGAGAAGAAGCATTCATTCTATTTGCCTAAGCATAAACTAATAAGACCGGCCCGAAAGATGAACAATTTCCGAGACAGGTACAGGCAAAAGGGCAGCGGCCCGAACAATGCGGCAACAGGCCGTATGATCCGGGCGCGCGAACAAGACCAACGTCGAAGTCACAACCGCACTGAAACGTTTTCGCGAAATCGCGATGTCTCTCCGAGTCCGCAAATACAAGGTACGTTCAGGCCCGAGCGTGCCGGAAAATCGAATTTCGCCAGTTGCTCTTTCCCCCATACATCTTCCTCCAGAGTACCTGGACGACTTCGTGGAGGACATTTTTTTTCAGGTCGAATTCGACAAGACTCGATATACGAGACGTACAGCGGACAAGTTACATTTTCCTCTGCCTTTAATAGTACCAGCTAAAATTACAAGCATCGGATAATAACGCGATCATGCATCTCCGCAATTCCAGAAACACAAGGAACATCCAGCCTCGACGACCGCTTCCGCAGGTGGAAGCTCGCAAAGGAGTTGAAAAAAAAAATGGACCAAAAGAATAAAAAGCCGATCTTCAAAGTCGGCATAGTCCATCACAACTTCTACTCGCCCATTGCCAAAGACACAATCAACAACGCGCCATCTGTCTCGAGAGGTGCGGACCGAGTAACCAGGCGGTCTCCTCCGAAGAGGATAACGCGCGCTACTCAGAAGAGGCTCGCAGCAAAGATGGCGGCATCAGCGGCTGCGACTTCTTCCCAGCCAGGCACAAGAGACACGGCTCAGTCCATGAGTTATTCTCAGCCCAGCACAAGCGCCACTGCAGCATGGGCAACTCCTTCCGAGCCTGGCACAAGCGGCGCAGCACCCTTCATGACTCATTCCAAGTCCAGCGCAAGCACGGCCGCAGCGTGTGCAACTCCTCCCGAGCCTGGCACAAGCGGCGCAACACTCTTCATGACTTGTTCCAAGTCCAGTGTAAGCATGGCCGCAGCGTGCGCAACTCCTTCCGAGCCTGGCACAAGCGGCACAGCACGCTCCAGGACTTATTCCCTGTCCAGCACAAGCACCGCTACAGCGTGCGCCTCGTTCACTCCTCAGTGTTATCTGTTTGAGCGTTCAGTGCGTGCCGAGGAGACGCCAATATTCCGAAGTTCCGCCATGAGCAGAGATTTCTCGCCGGAAGGCGCACATTCGAACGAAGTTGAAGCAAGGCGGGCGTTGCCACGGCCATCCACGGAAAACATTCTCGTGCCATCGGAGTCGCTGCTGAATAAGCGCAAGCGTTTCGTGCGACAAAATGCTATCGAGTCCTTGACCTGGACTGGAATGAGCGAACAGTTTTCCTCGGAGGAGGATTCTCTCGTCGAAGAGAGAAGTAAAAAAATCGAGTTAGATTCACAGACCGACACTACCACACTTCTGCCGGGTATGAGCGAAGACATCGCAGTCGACACAGTTACATGTTTTGATTCGCCGCGCCCAATGACGTTTTCCCCCCATGTGACATCCGCGCGAGGGAGTCTATCGAAAATGAGTATGGGATGCACACCGCCGGATGATGTGCCTACCAATGAGACAGACGTGCGGAGTCCGACCGTATCCGTCGAAGAGGGAGAGCGCACCGCCCAATATTTCAAATTAATCCTACAACGCGAAAACGAACGATTGAACGAGATCTGCGCGAAATGGGAAAAGGTCAAGGGCGAGCCTGGTCTCACGGAGGACGCTCGTTATCTCATCAATCAGGCGATTGGCCAAACGACGCTCTTGGTGAGAAACAAATTCGAGAGATTTCGCAGTCTCGTGGCTGACTGCGAGTCTGGCAAGGGCGAGATCCTCGTACGGTGTCGTGATCTCCATGGCTTTTGGGACACGACGCACATCGAGGTGAAGAATTGCGATGCGCGCTTTCAAAAACTCGTTCAGTTGCAATCGACCGGCTGGGTCGAGGAAGATATCGTCGTGACGACCAAAAGACCCACGGGCATTCGTAAAAAACTCGTAGCAAAGAAGTTTACGATGAACGCCAAAAGTTCAAAGCCCAAAGGCAATACGGACTGTACACCGAGAGAAAAGACACTGCGCAGCGTGGAAAGCTCGCCCCCGAACGTTCCAAGGTTCGCCAAACGTGCGAGTCTGAAAATAACACCGAAAAAATCTCCCGCCTCGCTTTTGACGAAAATTCAGTTGTCCGAAACGAAGCAGCACTCACGCAGCTCTCTGACCGTTATGAAAATCAGCCGAATGTGCAAAACACCCGACATCCGATTGGACGGAACAACATCTTACATTAATTCCGAACAAACCCCCAGCGGAGGCATCTTGCAGAAATCCGATGAGACTTCAACGACGGACATTGCCGTTGCAAAGTCCACCCGTAAGCTTGATTTTAATGATGACGTCCCAAGCCAGCCCAGGACCGACGAACATTTTGAAAAAAGTATCGATCTTGCGCGGCCCCTCGCCCGAATCGAAAGTTACGACTCCGATAGCGCCGACGATGTTTTCAAACCCGACGATATTTCACGGACAAATGTCACTTTACGACGGATCGAAAAGCGCCCGGATTTCGGGACGGAATCAATCTCCGACACGAGCTTCGCGATCCCGGCAATCAACATTATCGCGCCGACGCCACCGAGATACGCGTCGAAGAGCGGAGTCTACCCTTCGACCACGAAGGCCCGGAAACGTAGCACGTTCATTGCTCACCTACCAAACGAAGAAAAACACTCTGAAGACGAGTCTTTGACATGGAGAGTATTGAGGAACAGATCTGTATCTTTGAGAACGCCGAAAAAAAGCGCACGGCGGAGTACAAAATCGTCATCGACACGGGGAAAAATGGTCGGGCTCGATTCCAGCGCCAAGGAAAACGATGACCCGCAAATCCCACGACAGAGAAGTTTATCGGAGTCGAGCAGAATCTTTGACATCGAATGTCACAGAGAAGAGCCCAGTAAGATTCGAAGATCCACGAGGAAGAGCGTTCGTTTTAATGGTATGTACTTAGTATGCTTTTCTTTGTCGTTTCACTTAAAAAAACAAAACAATTCGTTAGTGGACGAAAAACGGAATGTAAATATTGGCACAGTTGGCCAATTTTTTATCAGTCCATGTTTATAAATCATGAAAAATATTTTGTTAATGTACAGTATTAAGGTAGGTGTATAGTCTAGAGAGCGAAAAACAAGCTTATTTTCGAAAACATTTTTCTCAGCTTCGTTATTAGATATAACAATTTAAAAAATCCTGGACATAATGTTATCCTTATAGAGGAGAATAAAAATTGTTTACTTCGTCCAACGTTTTTTGTCCAATTTTCAGAGGGCGCCAAAGTCGAGTCCTCAAAAAAAATGTGCTCCCATGGCGGACAAACAATCTCCGGATTGGCACGTATGAAACAAAAATAGGAAACGACATTTTAAAGAGAAAGGTTTGCCACGTGGTAATTCACCACCGTTTGCCAAAGATCGATAATAGAAAAAAATGGCCGCTATTTGAAAAACATGATACGAAAACCGACGTATTTTTGCAGCGTTTGCGTCCTGTAAATTTTTATATTATAATTTTTTTTCCAAAAATATGGTGAATTACCATACAAAACGCCTTAATAAAGAATCGTTCAAAGTTTCATCAAAATCGATCGAGCTGTTGCGGAGATTGTTTGTTCGCCAGTTGAAAAAAAGTGATTTCCTGAAAAACGCGTTTAAAGTTTTGTCCTTACACACTTTTGTCCTGACCTGTCCCTACACACACCGCTAGAACATTTTTTCTATTACGAATTTCGTCACAAAATTTAAGGAGGTGATTCTCGACGCTATAAGACGTTGAAAAATGAAATAATTTTTTTTTTTTTTCGATGTTTCGAAAGTTCTCGACTAGACACTTACTTTTAGAATAATGGAGATATTACGATATCTTGGCCCCTAATTCTGACCATGCAGCCTTCATATTTGACTCAAAATAAGACTTTTCAAAAGTGGTAACAATCGAAATTCGCTCCTTAAGGGGGTGAAACAGGGATTTTAAAGTTTGGGTTTGTTTGGTTTTTTTTTATGCTGACATATGTGTGGCATACATAGTTAAGGAGTTAAAAGTACTACTTGACTGTCTACACACACCGAACAGCGAGAAAAACATGGTATAGTGTTATATACAAAATAAATTTGGTAAGTTTCAAATAAACCTGGTCAAAAAATTGGTTTTTTTTTCATGCAAACCTCAACACTCTCGTTTAAGCCCCTTAAAGGTTATATTTTGTTATATAAAGGTTATATATAAAGGTTATATATAAAGGTTATATTATTTATATTTCTAAAATACATGTTTAATTATTTGGGGATAGTACGATATCCGAGGCGCCAAGTTTTGACTGTTGATTCTTGATATTTAAACCAAAATAATGACAATTTCAAAAATAAATTTTTTGCCGTTTCGGCTTCCTTAAGGCCTTATATACGGAATTTCGCCGATTTTCGAAGGTACTTTTCTAGACGCGGTTAAAAAAAATGACGCATATATTGATAACGTTTTTTTTTACAGATCATTTATGCACATGGTTAAGTATATGTGAAAAAAAATCGGATATATTAACAAATGGCGGAGATATAACATAATGGTGAAAGTTCTCGGCATTGATGTGGGTATCCAAAAGAAAATTAACATATTTATAACTGCATAATGAATGTATCTTCGGTGTGAACCAACAATATTATTTTTTTAAAATTATTATAATCAAAATTCGAAACTTAAAATTTGTTTACTCTATTTTCTGTCGGTATTTTATTTTTTATATTTTTTGTGTCATTAAAATTTTTGTTTCTATTCCATCTATAGGTGATGATACTAAAAATATATTGTAAAAATTTCAAAGCGATCTGAACCTTCGTTCAAAAGTTAGAACTTTCACAAGGTTCAAAAAAGTGAATCGTGGAAAACGGCTTTGAAGTTGGCGGTCGGGCGTGCCGCGCGTGTCTATTATAAATGCAATCTTACCTTATTTTTGGAATTTTTGAAATTTTTCTATTCTGTAAAGCTTAAAATACTCCTAACCGTTCAGGCTAATGGAATCAAAAATAATATAAAAACGAAAAACTTTGAAATTTTTCGCGTATATAAACCCTTAAGGAATTATGAGCGCTTTTGGCGGTAATTGGCAATACGCCAAAATTCAACGATTGTTGTTGGCTCATGGGTATAATATCTTTATTTTATCGCAAATCATGAAAATTGACCGGGCGAGCTTCAAAAAGTATTTCTTTATGTGGGGTTTGTTTAGTGGTATCTTATAAATACCACTGAACGTAGTATTTATATGATTATCAACATAATTTCCGAGATTATAATGTTTTATTTATTCATATTCTCTGTTTATTCATAACAATAAGAATTGCTCCACATAATTACTGCACCGAATTACTAAAAAATATATTTTACATAAACTTAGAGCCTTAAAAGTCCGAAGAGGAATGAACCGTATACTTTTAATCCCTCTTTGAACTCCTAGCGATTAAAAGTACTACTCTACTCTCTGTCTAGTCGCACTTATAAGCGCGGAAACAATGGTAGTGGTATTTAAAATACATTGTTGGCTTCTGAGACACTGTTGAAACTATAAATTTCCAAGTTACCTTGCCTGATATTCCGTAAAATTTTCAAATTCGAAAAAAAAACCTCATTTTCGATAACTATCAAAAAATTCTAATTTAATCGCAAAATAAGCTAAATATCAACTTTCACCACTCTTCATATTTTGGTTATTTCGACTCGGTAACCCTAAATTCACCGTAAAATCTTGGCGCCCCTTGGCAATTATTTGTATTGGAGTGTATTTATACCAAGTTTCAAGCAAATTTGACCAAAAAATGGCGTTTCATATAAACTTAAAAACCCCCGTTTCATCTTCGTAAAGGTCGAATTTCGATTTTTACCACTCTTGAAAAAAGTCTTATTTTGGATCAAATATGAAGACTGTGTGGTCAGAATTAGGGGCCACAGATATCGTAATACTGCCAGAATAATACATAAACAATAATAAAAAACGTATATTAATTTCATATCCTTTTGATATTCGATATTGGTTGGGAAATATATAATTCCAGAAGTGATCAGAGCTAGTTCTTTAGAATAACTGGCAATCTTTTGGACTAGTACCAGCAAAAAGGCAAATCTAAATAATAAATACATAATAGACGAAATTGCAGATGGTGCATTTTAAACATACATATTTTCTACGTTACAGCCGCGGATTGCACCGCGTGTGCCGATTCTACTAAACCGGTACGCCCGATGACTCCGCACTCACTTAGGAGTAGAAAAATCAGTCTACTGGGCGACGTTTCGCGACATTCCATTAGCTCCCAATTCGACGGCGACTTGATCTCCTTCGATTCACCTACCGGTGGGTATTTCGAAATATTTTCTCAGCAAAACGCAAAAAAGGTTTCTAGTTTCAGAATTCTTGTAGTTTCAAAAGTTTTCTCGATAATCAGAACGCCCCTCCGAGCGAGTAAAACTTTTTCTTCAATTTTGAACCTTTTACTTCGATTATTGGTTTTGGCACGGTACAAATCTTTTGAAAATATCCCAAATTTGACAATTTGTCAAGCCTCTTTGACCTTGGCTATTATTGAATAATTTGCTAACTATTAAAATAACAAAACATTTTTCCCTCGTTTTACAGTTCCAGCGAGAATTAGGCGTGCAAGCCAGGCCAGCAGGAAATCAAGCCAATAACTACAGTAATATTGTTTTTTTTAATCAAAGACTCTTGTTCAAGCATTGTAAATAATTCAATTAATGTATATTTATATAAGTTAATCCCCAATCTCCATCGTACCGTAGAACTTAATTAAGGGGAGATATACACCTAGGAGCCGGAAAAAGGTCACTTTTGTGAATTTTTTCAAGGAAAACTATTTGAAATTTCGGATTGGAGTTTCAATTATCTAAAAGTATATACATTCAAAAATATGTTGAATTTTCTTTATTTAAAAATATCAAAAATATACAAGGATATTGTACGATCCTTGGAGCGTCGTAAAAAAATCGGCGTATACGATATCCACTGGCGTTTCTTCAAAAATCATCTGAAAAAAAAAACCAAAAAGATTATTAAATTAGATACTATAATCTAGTACTTGTCATAGCCCATTTTGAAAATATCGATTTATGACAAAATGGCGGACGTTCGAGCATAGTGATTTTTGGGCCAAAAATTAGTTATTATTTTGCCTATAGAACAAAAAGTAAGTAACGAAAAAAAGATGCTATGACAAGTACTAGATAATGGTGTATAGAATAACCACAAAAAACCTCAAGGCAATCGGTTAATTGGTTTTCGAGAAACTGTGGGTACCGATTTGAAAAAAGTGGTTTTGAGAAAAACGCGTTTGAAAATTTGGGAATGAATAAAGCATGAAATTTTTCAACTTACATGGAATCATCGGTGCCCGGCCCATAGTGTAGGTCTTCTACGGTCGACGGAATGTTCATAGCTTCTAAATCCTCGACTTCGACCATCTAGGTGCATATCTCTCCTTAAAACCATCTGTGATGGCTATCTTCAGAAAATGAAATCGAATAATTAAAAAAAAATGAAACCAATTGTCTCCGTATTTTATCCATTGCCCTGCAAATACTGTAATTGAACGCTGTTATCCAGATTATAGTAGAACGTCGATTATCCGAAGTAATTGGGACCGGACATCGTTTGGTTAATCGAAAATTCGGATAATCGAAAATATATCTCAGATTTTCGGGAAAATCAACTCGTAATCTGAATCGTAGCGAATGTGATGAAAAAGTGGAAAGAGAAGGGGTATTGTAAAAAGCAAAAGCTGTACATTTGGAATAAAGAAATCTATAAGTAGTATCAAAATTTCTCTTTATTAATCCGACGACCCTAACTTCTTTATTTAATAGCAATTATCAATGGAGAAAGTTGCAATTCTTATACCACCACTACTTATGCAGTTAAATCACAATTGCGGCTTAAAATAATGATCAAGTTTTTGTTGTCGTATAGTAGTTGCGCGTTCCTTGGCTGCTGAGTCTCGAATTCGTTTCAAGAAAAGCAGCTCTGTAAGACTAGTTTGTGGTTGGGTTTCAAACCATTTCAGGGCGGTTTCCCGTATATGCATACAATGTATATACGATCTGATGTATAAAGTTACATATATGCAATAATGTATTTTGAAATTAACTCGAAGTGTTAGGAAGCAGCTTTATTAGAGAAAAAAAGGGGGGATACCTTAGGGCGATACCTTAAGGTAATCCTGTCACTTCACACTAGTTATACCACTGAACATACTTGAGACTTGTACAATTTAGATTTTTAACATATGCAAGAAAAATAATTCGTAATATCTAAAAGATTTCCATGTGTAAACTGTTTAATTAATGTTCTTATTGAATTAGAAAAATGAAAAATAGTTATTCCAACGATTCGCACAGTATTTCTAGGTTTGATATTTACCAACATCGATTCTATCTCACAAGGGGACAGTACGGCAGTCGGATTTTTGTAATTTTTCGTACTCATGGTACGCGAAGTTCAGAGCTCGAATATTAATATCCCAAAGCAGTTCGACGCCATATTCAGAAATTTTCGAGAAAATTGACTTTGAAGTTTTCGAGCGCACTCTTATCCCACAAAGATGCAACGATATTCGAACCGGCCTCGTGGCGTACCCGGTAGCGCTCGAGTCTAGTAATCGCGGGGTCGCTGGTTCGAGTCTCACTTCGAAATTTTTTTTTTTTTTCATTTTTTTTTAATTCGCATACCTCCGTCATTTAAATATCCCGATAAATTTTTGTTGTATATAATCACATATTATTATATATAATTAATATAATATATCTATATATGTTTATATATGGACAAAATCCATATATAGTTAATTATGTACAAAATTCATTATAGTTATACATAATTATATATTTTCTCATATATGATCATATATTATTTATATATAACAATAGGTGATTATTTATAAAAAAATAAATAAATAATCCCGGGATAAAAATCATAAAATCTATGCTAATTCACATATACACTTTGCAAAAAAATTTAGGGAGCAAGAAAAAAATCTAAATTTTTGGGGGGGTTTTCAACAGGCTGTAACTCATACAAAAATGGTCGTACAGCAAAAAAAAAAAAAGCAAATTGTAGCTCTAAGTGTCTAGTTTTCGGATCTGAGTTTGAAAATTTTTTTTTGAAAATATTTTTCGAGTAATCATAAGAAAACCACCGAAAAAAAAATGTTCGAAATTTTTTTGGTTTTTTTTTAAATCTACGGACGTGGAAATTTTTTTTTCGACTTAACCTCTATATGGACCGGATAGCTTGTTTATTCAGCTTTAATTTGGTTTTTTGAAAATCTCGATACGAGCATTTCTCGCTGAGATATCGGTGTTTGAATGGAAAAAGATCATTTTGTCTTTGATTACCAATATCTCAGCAACCAATGATCGCACAGAAATTTTGAGGTTGGTTTCAAAAACTTCAATAAATTCTCTACAAGGATTGGCAATTGAATTTTGAAAAAAAATTTTTTTTTCAATCATTACATGAATTTGAAAAAGCGACCAAAAAAGGGCTTATTGTGGTTTTTTGGAAAATCAAGCGCCCAATCAAAAATATCGCGGAAACCACTAATGTTAAGTGTGCCTTTTACTGTTCAATATACCCACAAAAACCCTACGAAGTTTCAATTTAATTCAGCCAACCGTTTTTTTTTCCCACTTGATCGAATTTTTGAAAAAATTAAAGGAGCAAGAATTTCGCTCTGAAAATGTCATAATTTTTATCAAAAATGAAAAAAAAAAAAATTTTGTCATTTTTCTCTCAATTCTGTATTAGTGACTTGGAAAATTTTTGAAAAAAAAAAAATCGAAAATTTTTGAAAAAAAAATTCCAAAATTTTTGAAAAAAAAAATTTTTAAGAAAAGTTTTGAGAAAAACTGTTTTTTTTTAGACACTGTTTAAATTCGCACAAAAAAATTATTGTCCCAATATTCGTAGAACGAATATTCGACTTGCCTTGGGGGTATCAACTTTTAATTTATTCAATTAATTTGTGACTAGGAAAATTAAAGTGCGGAAGAGGAAAATCGGTGAGAAAGTGAGTCGCTACATTTCTTTAATTTAGAGCCAATTGAAAAAAAAATTTAAAAAAAAAAATTTTTTTTTTCAAAAATTTTGGAATTTTTTTTTCAAAAATTTTCGATTTTTTTTTTTTCTTAAATTTTCCAAGTCACTAATACGGAATTGAGAGAAAAATGAAAAAAATTTTTTTTTTTCATTTTCTATAAAAATTATGACATTTTCAGAGCGAAATTCTTGCTCCTTTAATTTTTTTAAAAATTCGATCAAGTGGGAAAAAAAAACGGTTGGCTGGATTAAATTGAAACTTCGTAGGGTTTTTGTGGGTATATTGAACAGTAAAAGGCACACTTAACATTAGTGGTTTCCGCAATATTTTTGATTGGGCGCTTGATTTTCCAAAAAACCACAAAAAGCCCTTTTTTGGTCGCTTTTTCAAATTCATGTAATGATTGAAAAAACAGTGTCAAAAAAAACAGTGTCTAAAAAAAACAGTTTTTCTCAAAACTTTTCTTAAAAATTTTTTTTTTCAAAAATTTTGGAATTTTTTTTTCAAAAATTTTCGATTTTTTTTTTTTTCAAAAATTTTCCAAGTCACTAATACAGAATTGAGAGAAAAATGAAATTTTTTTTTTTTTTTTTCATTTTTGATAAAAATTATGACATTTTCAGAGCGAAATTCTTGCTCCTTTAATTTTTTCAAAAATTCGATCAAGTGGGAAAAAAAACGGTTGGCTGGATTAAATTGAAACTTCGTAGGGTTTTTGTGGGTATATTGAACAGTAAAAGGCACACTTAACATTAGTGGTTTCCGCGATATTTTTGATTGGGCGCTTGATTTTCCAAAAAACCACAATAAGCCCTTTTTTGGTCGCTTTTTCAAATTCATGTAATGATTGAAAAAAATTTTTTTTTCAAAATTCAATTGCCAATCCTTGTAGAGAATTTATTGAAGTTTTTTAAACCAACCTCAAAATTTCTGTGCGATCATTGGTTGCTGAGATATTAGTAATCAAAGACAAAATGATCTTTTTCCATTCAAACACCGATATCTCAGCGAGAAATGCTCGTATCGAGATTTTCAAAAAACCAAATTAAAGCTGAATAAACAAGCTATCCGGTCCATATAGAGGTTAAGTCGAAAAAAAAATTTCCACGTCCGTAGATTAAAAAAAAAAACCAAAAAAATTTCGAACATTTTTTTTTCGGTGGTTTTCTTATGATTACTCGAAAAATATTTTCAAAAAAAAATTTTCAAACTCAGATCCGAAAACTAGACACTTAGAGCTACAATTTGCTTTTTTTTTTTTGCTGTACGACCATTTTTGTATGAGTTACAGCCTGTTGAAAATCCCCCAAAAATTTGGATTTTTTTTTTGCTCCCTAAATTTTTTTGCAAAGTGTATGTAATTATAATTGTCAATGATAAATTCAATAACATGATCAGATATGCGTGGTTTGCTTCGAATCTTTGCGATCAAAGAGAAATCTTCATGAACGTGAATGAAGTTTGTTTTCCGATCGACGTATTGAAAAAAAATTGCGAATGTAGCAATGCAGCGTTTGTACGGTGTGCGAGATGCCGTGAAAATTACTGTTTTCCTTGTTTTTACGATGGTTAGCACTCTGGCTCGTGTAACATTACACCCGATGTATAAAACAAACGAATACAGACCGAATAATAAAGTATTCAATTTCTTACCCGACGTTTTTCATTTTCATCCTAAAAATGTTGGTGGTTATAAATATTGATACTTGAAAATGTATGTTTATAATCAAGAGATAATTAAAAATATGACTTGCGTTTTTTCATTTTAAAAAAATGAAAAAAAAAAAAACAAAAAAATTTCGAAGTGAGACTCGAACCAGCGACCCCGCGATTACTAGACTCGAGCGCTACCGGGTACGCCACGAGCCCGGTTCGAATATCGTTGCATCTTTGTGTGATAAGGGTGCGCTCGAAAACTTCAAAGTCAATTTTCTCGAAAATTTCTGAATATGGCGTTGAACTGCTTTGGGATATTAATATTCGAGCTCTGAACTTCGCGTATCATGAGTACGAAAAATTACAAAAATCCGACTGCCGTACTGTCACCTTGTCAGTCTCTTTTTACTCAACCAGGCGAGTTTAACCCCCATGCTGTTCAACGTCGATCTGTCAAAACAATGTCAGGTGCGGGAAATATGAAGCATTGTATTCGAGCCACGACTGGTAAAAAGCGTGGAAAATTTGTGTCGGCGAAATATAGTACAGTCGTGCTGTATATTGAAATCGGAAAAAATTAGAAGAAGGCTAGTTTTTTGACAGGTGATTTTGTAGGTGCCACGGGTGCTAAAACCAAGTTTGCCTAAAAATCGGGGGGTAGGGTTTTTTTTAGGGGATGGGGGTGGTTTAATGCCAAACTACAACCCCCACGAGGTCGGCGCCGGGAGACAAAATGTTCAGAAAAATCCGGGTTTTATTTTTGTTCATAGCGCCGAAGTCGTGGAAGTTCATTTTGGGGGTGAAAAAGTGGGGTGAAATTTTGAAAAATCAGTTTTCATTCGATAACTCTTTAGGACAAATTCATACAATTTTTGTTCAAATGGAAACGTTGTAGTCCTTGAAAAGGCGCGTCGATCGAGTATTCGATCAACCCTCTCCAATAATATCTTCACCCCCAAAACAATTGTTGAAGAATTAACAAAAAAATTGTTTATTGAATAACTCGAAAACAATCGACTTTTCGGGGATGTTTCAAATGTACGAAATGTAGAGAATAATTTTCTCTATATATTCGTTCCTATGCACAATTTTTGAATTTTGCTTTTTCGAACCCATCTCAGGGATTGAAAATTCAAAATTAAATTCTGGGAAAACTATTGACCGCAACTATAGAGATACGAGTTTGGCGCTGTGGACATAAATGTAGCTGAGGGTTCAAGCTGCAAATTCTTCCACGGCGGCGAATTCATGCCGTCAATAGTTTTCCCAGAATTTCATTTTGAATGTTCAACCCCCGAGAGGGGTTGAAAAATCAAAATTCAAGGGTGGTCCATAGCAACGAAAATATAAAGAAAATTATTCTCTACATTTCGTACATTTGAACCATACCCGAAAAACCGATTGTTTTTTAGTTATTCAATAAACTATTTTCGTTTTGGTTTTTTAACCATTTTTTGGGGTTGAAGATATTATCGGAGAGTGATGATCGAATACTCGATCGACGCGTCTTTTCAAGGGCTACAACGTTCCCATTTGAACAAAAAACGTACGATTTTTTTCTAAAGAGTTATTGAATTAGAACCAATTTTCCAAAATTTCATCCCACTTTTTCACCCTCAAAATGAACTTCGACGACTTCGGCGCTGTGGACAAAACTAAAGTCCGGATTTTTCTGAACATTTTGTCTCACGGCGCTGACCTCGTAGAGGTTGTAGTTTGGCATTAATCCACCCTCATCTCCTTTCATCCCCTAAAAAAGAACCACACACCCCGATTTTTAGGCAAACTTGGATTTAGCGCCCGCGGTACCTACAAAATCACCTGTCAAAAAGTAGCCTTCTTCTAATTTGCTCCGATTCCGGGTTTTTTCAGCGACAGCACGACTGTACTAATATCAGGTTGATAAAAAAGTTTTGTCGCAATAATTTCAATATAATTTATTTATTTATATATCTTATACAAAACATTTCTAATCAACAATATATTCGCCATCGGTTTCTATGACACTCGACCATCTAGTTGGCAACTCATTTATTCCCTTTGCCCAAAACTGCGGCGGCTGGAACTCAAAGAAATTTGAAATATCCCTTCTGAGATCGTCGACGTTTTTGAAAGTTTTGTTTCTCAAATTTGCCTTCAAATGTCTGAACAAATGGTAGTCAGATGGCGCGATGTCGGGAGAGTATGGTGGATGAGGAACGGTATTCCAGTGAAGCTGAGTGATTGTTTTGTGGGTTTCCTTTGCGAAATGGGGTCTCGCGTTGTCGTGGAGAAGATGCACAGTCGCGCGTCTTGGCCGTTTTTTTCTTATAGCTTTTGCCAATTCCTGGAGATTCTCGATGTATCGTGTAGAGGAGATCGTCTTACCTACAGGGAGAAAATTGTGAAACAGCATTCCCTTTGCGTCCCAGAAACAGCACAACAAAACCTTTTGTGAGTGAAGATCAGATTTCAGTTGGTGTGGCGGTTTTTCTCCAATAGGAAGCCAGTGGGCTAAACGCGTTCTGTTATCATACAAGACCCAGCTTTCATCTCCCTTCACAAGATCTTCTAAAAACTCCTTGCGATGGTGGCGAAGTAGGAGAGACTGGCAGATGGTCACGCGACAGTTCTTATTGTCGTCGGTGAGACGGTGTGGTATCCATTGAGCTGGAACCTTCCTGTATTCCAAGTTGTATAAATGATTGACTATTGACGGTTGGGTGCAGCCAAGTTCTCTTGCTAGCTCGTGCGTACTTGCTTCCGGTTTTTCTTTGATGCAGCGGAGTAATGCTTCATCATCGATGGTCGACGGTCGTCCGGAACGTTTCTCATCTTCAAGGCTTGTGTCTCCAGGTTTAAAACGATTGAACAAACGCTGGACTGTTCGATGAGAAACTACGTTCTCGCTGAATGCATCCTGTTTATTTTTAGCAGTTGTGCTTGCGTTCGTGCCGCGCCGCCACTCGTAAAAAAATGATCGCTCGAAGTTGCTCCTGCGAGATCGAAGCCATTTCTGTCCACTAGAACGCGCGCTCGCCCTTTTATACCCTGTCACGCGGAAGAGTAGAAAACATTCTAGAATATTCTCGACATAGCTCGATGTTATATTGCGTCAATACGTAAAAAGACTTTTTTTACATTTTTGCGACAAAACTTTTTTATCAACCTGATATATCGGTTAAAAATGAAATATGTGTGGAAATCCGAATGGGTGAGATGAGGTTAGGACTACAGTCAGCTGTTGCCTTGCTGCCACGTCTCTTTATTGTAGCAAGTGGTAATCAATCCAATACCGGAATTTCAAATTAAACTCGATATTACATCAAAATTAGGTCAATAAGCGTAATTTTTTCTGAGAGCATTGGATTACTACAAGTGTGAAGTATGTAAATCTGATTATTTTTTAAAATATGAAGGATCCCCGCTATTATATACACTTTTGTAGCGACCGGAAATTGTGTTTTTGTATGTCGCCTCGGAATTCCTTCACGAAAAAACGCAATTTTAATATTTTTTTCTCTGTAATTAATTCGATAACCGATCCGGAAATTTTACAGAGCCGATTGTTAATAGATGCAGTAAGCTCACAAAAAAATTATCCATATCCTATGGATGAAGCTTGGTGATAGGATTACCTTAAGGCGTAACTCCAAAAATTTTTATTCTTTTCACTCCAAATTGTGAGCACATCTTCAGAATAACATTCCGAAGAGAAATACGTGTGGGAGTTTCCAAAAGTTAATTATAACATTTATTAACAAATGATCGTCCTTATTTCCGTCGAAAATGGACTTTTTACTTTGAATGCTCGCCAATTACACAAGAATTCATATTTTCAATATCCCCTACGTAATTCTCTGGCTATACTCATGTCAATTAATAAAAAATTTTAAATTCTTTCCAAATTCAAATTGGCGTCAATTATACCGCGTGCCGCAGAGCGTCTCAAATTCGACATGCGTCGCGAGAATGGCTCCAGCGTCACCATTTTGTATAATTTTTTGATATAATTTTTTTGGCTCACTTAAATATTTGACTAATGACATCCTCGAATATCCTCTTACTTATCTCCCCCCCCCCCCCCAAATCGTGAACGATAACTTAATTTTCGATCTTTACAGTGGTGTAAGCCCTTGAAAGACTATTTTTATTTTACAAAAGTTGTATATATATATATATCTGTATCACTTGTTAGTCGGTAAAGAAATGATCTTGCCGACGGAGCTGCATGGGCCCAGCACAGATGGAGTTCGAATCCCTTCGACTAAATTGAAGGAAAAAAAAACGAAGAAGCCTATTTAATTTTATTTTTCAATTTGACCTCGTTTTGTACACATAGTAGATGGTTTTCATTACGTTGTACACTATTACGGAGATTCAAGATGAAATTACATATTTATATAATTATTTACAATGTTGTCAATCACGTTATGCAATCCGCAAATATCACATGGATATGAACACAGGGCTCAACAATGGACGCTACATGTTTGACAACACGATGCGGCGGATAAAATTGATTGGTGTCCATAAAAAGGTTCCGCTAGCTCGTGGATATTGGCGAAGAGGAAAGTAATGTCGCAAACCGAAGAGAACGACGCGGACGTCGTATCGTCGAATAGCTGCGACGATGTTTTCGAATCCGACGACGTTTCACGGACAAATGTCACGTTGCGACGCATCGGAAAGCGTCTGAATATCGAGAACGAATTCATCTACGAAACGGAAAATACGGATACGGCCGAATCGTCGAGCATCGCTGCCGCGATATTAAAGCTTCGAGACGTAGCACGCTTATTGCTGAAGCACCAACCATGGAAGATCACTCTCGATAGGAGTCTCCGCCACGAACAGTGCTGAGAAACCGAACTGTATACTATACGAATACGCCAAAAAAGAGCCCACGCGTATCGCTGAACTACCCACCTCGCGTTATCTAGTTTTATAAATCAAGTGGACCTGAAGGTTTGATTCTCTACACTGAAAATTCATTTCTCAAGTTCAAATATCTACAACTTTTGAATAAAACAATATTTTAAAAATTCCTTACGTACTTCTCTGGGTATTCTAATGTAGACGGACGAGAATTTTTGTTGTTTGTTCTAGGTAAAAAATTGTGGTCGCTAAATGTCACGCCGCGGAGCGCCTAAAAAAGTTAACAAAATAAAATATTAGTAGCCATTTTGTACATCGAAAAAACAAATATCTATTTTCTAACAGCATGATATTCATACTAAACAGATGTGTAATTAATTTGATGAGTGATTCACATTTTGATACGAAAAAATCGGTTGTCTGTAAAGTCGGTTTACTGACGATAGTTGAACGTGACAACGTCATAAGAAAATACTGATGGAATGGTTTCATTTTTCAAAAAAAAATTTTAATTTTGTTTGTTTGATAGATATTTTGTATGGATATAGAGAAGGAGGTAAATGGAAATCACAATTGAATTGATCAAGTTACATTTATTTGTACGCATAAATACAATTATGTCAATTTTTATTTATTTTTTTTTACAATGTACATATTTTTTACAAGTATGAATGTGCTTTGAGTAATTGTTTTACAACTTTTATTTTTTCATAAAATTCTTCGTTCAGAAAATCATTTTAAATTTACAAAATACTTGAATAAAATTTATTGTTTAAATTTCTACTCGACTGTTAAAATTTAATTTTTGATTTTATTATTTTATAATAATAAATTTTGTATTGACATTATTTCTTTCAGCAAGTAAACTGAATAAAAGTTGTTCAATTAGTTACTTAATTATTTTTGCAAATTTAATTGTAATTTGTTGTAAAAAAGTAATAATTTTGAATAATTTATTATAAGAATAAACTGTGATTAAATTATTGTTCATAAATCTTAAATTTAAAATTTAAAATTTGGAAACATCATTAAAATTTTTGTAACTCTAGCTTTTAAAAAGCCCGCCGCAATGTGTTTGATATAGGAGAAAATTGTTCCCATTGACGGCTGGCTGGTCCAACCTGTCATATCAGACACGTTGTTATGATGTGTGGAAGATTTAACATTGATGTTTTAATTTTTTGAAATCATAGCTACGCTCGATAATTATTTCGATCGAATAGTAAAGCAATTGATTTTTACTCATCGTGAAATAGTTCTGTTAACTTATTGTTATAGTTTTGTCAATTATAGCATAACCTACAATCGCTGCACTAGCGGACCGATGCTATTTATTTTAATGATGAAAGCACGAATATTCGACAATATATCACTGAACATATATTTAATATCGAAAGAATCATTACCTTTATCGCCGCAATTATCGTTGCTATAAACAATTGACACCGGATTCACTTTTCATTGCACTTCATACTTGAAGAAAACATGTACATGTATTATTGTATAGCAGCTGTCCACGCGGACGCATCGCTCATGGCCTCTGCACACTGCGCGCGATGGGCGACAAGCGATGAGCGATATCCAATGAGAGCTCGAGTATGACGGAAATGCTCTATGAGAGTGACGTTGCCATTGGATATCGCTCATCGCTCGTCGCTCGTCGCTCGCAGTGTGCAGGGCCATCACTCAAGTAGGAGAGAGACAGATGTCGAACGCTGCCGAACGCTGCCGAACGCTGCCGAACGCGGAGGCCGATTGTGCCTCTTTGTCGCTCGTTCCGCGCTCTCGCTTGCACTTCAAGCCTTAAATGGAACGCCTCAGAGCGAGGTAACGCCGCATGAGTCATGTTTTTACTTGCGTGCAGCCGGCTCCATCGAATTATAAGACGTTGTCACGTCAAAAACAAACAATTATTATACTCAACGATAGACTGGAATAAAAAATTGCGAAAAATTTAGTAGATTTAGACATTCTTACATTTTCTCTGAAAAATTACGGCTACGAAAATTCTTCTATTGGTCACACATTCGGTGACCCCCTGTTTTTATCGTCGTTACGGAATCTTTAGAACTGTTTACACGCGCTGAGTAGTTGATGTCAGACATCTAGAGTTATTTAGTGCATAAATTAATGGATAGAAATGTGGCCAGCGTGTCATCTCCATATAGTGAGACGATATTTAGAGTCGTAATTTTTCGTTAAAAGTTCAGTAACTCGACTTAAAATTTCATCAGTTTACTTGGATGTATTTTTATTTAATTATTGACGAAAATCATTCATTGTTAAATATTCGGGTTAGTGAACGAAATACCTTAAAACTCTCGAGATTTTTTATCAATAACCTAAAGAAGAAAATTAAGTGTCTGCGAATAAACTATTTTTTGTTTCGAATGCTCCAGTTCCAATGACACGTAAATATCCAAAGTAATTTTGAAAAAACAACTTCTTTAATCGGTAATATTTCAAAAATGAAATGTGGTACACAAGTTTGTCAATGTACATACAAATAAATATCCAAACGCTTATTCAATAATGTTACTCATTCAATCATCTCCCTTATTCCTTAAAACTAATTTTTTTTTCAAATAACCCTGATTTTGTTGCAAAATCAATCAGTTCGACAACATAATTTCGGAGATTTTTAATGTTCAAGTTGAAGCTCCATCCATTCGGTAAGTCCCATGATACTTCGTAAGCTCTAGTTGTAGGGCTGTAAGGACTTAAATAATTCCGAGATTTAGATGAAAAAATTGAGCAAAATGTGATTATAGTGTCAAATAATCGATTAGTTTTTCTTCCTCGTTCCTTAATAATACTCGAAAACAAGATGTGCATTTTGAACTCGAACGGTATATTTCCGGACATTAACCAAACTTGTAGGTTAAACATGGCAACCCCGCGTTAACTGGCTCTGTCGGAGTGAGCCACTCGTAGCGAAGCATCTGGCGGGTATTTCAAAATTCATAACGGTGTTTAAAGCGTACATAGTATTTACAGCCGACAATGCTTCAGCGATAGTCAGTCGTGCCAATTGAAAAAACCGTCGCTGTTTTCGTCTATTGCCTATTTTTTCTTAAATAAAATTTTACATTCCCATTATTGTTAAAATGATAACTAATAATATGATTTTCCGGTTTAGAAATACTTTTCAACAATATTATGAGTTGGAAATTGCCCAATGCTACGTGTTTACGGGCAAATTTTATTCGCAAGAGGTTTATTTTATTAAGGTACATTTTATTCGCACCCCCACTCTCGCAGCCAAGGAACGGTCGCGAAATTTTTCAAATCCTACATATTAATATCTATTTGCAGCAGTTCAGAACAAGCGCCTTTTTTGTACAACGAAATACTTATACTTCAAAATCTGCGCCATGTAATCGCTGTAGGCTAACTTGTGAATTGTTTTCTACTCGATTTACCGCTATCGGGAGAACTTCGGACTTTGTCGAATATCTCTCATTTAATAAGTAGAGTGTCGATTATCCGATGCAATTGGGACCGGGCGTCTTTGGGATAATCGAAAATTCGGATAACCGAACAGCAATACTCCCCGGGCGAAAAAAACGTTGATTCTTTCAACATGATAAAATATATATGTTTCAAAATACAATGAACATAAATACGTATGATCGTTCGAATAACTGAACATTCTTGGATGAACAGAATTATTGTTTAGATAATTAATATTTTGTATAACCCAAATCGCGATTCGGAATATTGACGTTTCGGATAACTGACGTTCGCATAATCGACGCTCTACTGTAATTGAACAAACAATAACCTGTCCGCTCTGGTATTAGTACGGTGCAGCCCCCTGACACTGGCCTACGATTCTTATACGATAAACGAAAACGCGTTTTGTCCCGGCTTTTTAGTTCTTGAAATCGCCACTGCCTAGCGTTGGCTGTTGTGTGACAGCCTTCGGCTCGAAATGCTCCGATCAGCTGAACGATTCGATACTTTCGTGGCTATCGCCTGTTATCGTTACGGCGACGTTATTTATTGTGTTAAAATGGAAAATCATTGGAACGGAAAATCATTCCAAATATATCAATAGATTTTTATTCATGTAAGGTATTCGAAACAGCGGCGCAACACACATATGTATGCATGCCTGTCACGCGACTACTAGCGCCAGTGTGCGGCAAGGATATTTTGCGAACAGCATTTATCTATCAGTGTCAGGGGCAGCGTTGCCAGTTTAGTACAATTGTACTGAATCTGGTACGGTTTCAGAGCAATTAGTACGTCAGTACACCTTTCGTGAATCTATTATGTTTTTCATGATTTTAGTACCCTAATAAGAAAAAAACTCAAACATTGATGAAAACCCTCGTTCATCCTCAATGGAAAAAAGTAAACTCCCGCGCCCTCTTCAGATTGTTGCAGTCGTTAGATTTAAAGTGACCGCCAATGCCAGCAATTAAGGGGAGGTACCTGAGTGAACGGCGAGAAAAACAGGTAAACTTCAGGAATTTTTATCTCATACACTAAGGTTTCGATACGATCCGGGTTTTTTTAAATTGGAAAATATGTACATTGAGGTATGTTTGGGAGTTTTTTAAAATAAATTCGTTGACTGGAAGCGATTAAAACGCGATTATCTCGAAACATAGTTTTCAAAGTCGGTGCCAGATGTATCTCGAAAACGGCTTGTCCGATTTTGTCCAAATTTAGATACAATATTCTTTGATAGTTTTTCTCGTTCGCCACGTAGGATTTTTTTGACGGAATTGCGATCGTTTTCATTTAACATTCGTTTTTCGTTCGCAATTTTCGACGATTTTGGATTGCATAAACATTGCATAAAAAGGCAATGGTTCAATACAATGAAAAACCCCTACGTGGCGAACGAGAAAAATTATCGAAGAATATTGTATCCAAATTCGGACAAAATCGGATAAGCCGTTTTCGAGATACATCTGGCATCGACTTTGATAAATATGTTTCGGGATAATCGCGTTTGATCGCTTCCAGTCAACGAAATCATTTTTAAAAAATTCCTAAACATACCTCAATGTACATATTTTCCAATTAAAAAAATCCGCATCTAATCGAAACGTTAGTTTTTGAGATAAAAATTTCCGAAGTTTACCTGTTTTTCTCGCCATTTACTCAGGTACCTCCCCTTGAGTACGAAAATTCAAAATTTGTTATGGTTTGGCGCTGCCGTCTAGTACCAAACGATAGGTCACTCTGGCAACACTGGTCAGGGAACTCCCCCAAACTGCCGCACACAGCGCCCCGCTGTGTCGAAACATCTCAATCGTCCTTTACGTTACCGGTCGTGCATCATTTGAAAGTATTTTGCCGTTGCGTTCATAACTGTTTCTCGGAACGTTGACATTGGAGTGTATCTCAAGTGAGAAGAAACATTCATTCTATTTGCCTAAGCATAAAGTAATAAGACCGGCCCGAAAGATGAGCAATTTCCGAGACAGGTACAAGCAAAAGGGCAGCGGCCCGAACAATGCGGCAACAGGCCGTATGACGCGGGCACGCGATGAAGACGAACGTCGAAGTCACAACCGCACTGAAACGTTTTCGCGAAATCGCGATGTTTCTCCGAGTCCGCAAATACAAGGTACGTTCAGGCCCGAGCGTGCCGGAAAATCGAATTTCGCCAGTTGCTCTTTCCCCCATACATCTTCCTCCAGAGTACCTGGACGACTTCGTGGAGGACATTTTTTTTCAGGTCGAATTCGACAAGACTCAATATACGAGACGTACAGCGGACAAGTTACATTTTCCTCTGCCTTTAATAGTACAAGCTAAGGTTACGAGCATTGGATAATAATGCGATCATACTTCTCCGCAATTCCAGAAACACCCGGAACATCCAGCCTCGACGACCGCTTCCGCAGGTGGAAGCTCGAAAAGGAGTTGAAAAAAACATTGGACCAAAAGAACAAAAAGCTGATCTTCAAAGTCGGCATAGTCCATCACAACTTCTACTCGCCCGTTGGAAACGACACAATCAACAACGCACCGTCTCACTCGAGAGGTGCGGACCGAGTAACCAGGCGGTCTCCTCCGAAGAGGATAACGCGCGCTACTAAGAAGAGACTCGCAGCAAAGATGGCTGCATCGGCGACTGCGACTTCATCCCAGCCAGGCACAAGAGACACGGCTCTGTCCATGAGTTATTCTCAGCCCAGAACAATCGCCACTGCAGTATGGGCAACTCCTTCCGAGCCTGGCACAAGCGGCGCAGCACTCTCTATGACTTATTCCAAGTCCAGCGTAAGCGCGGCCGCAGCGTGCACAACTCCTTCCGAGCCTGGCACAAGCGGCGCAGCACTCTTCATGACTTATTCCAAGTCCGGCGCAAGCGCGGCCGCAACTCCTTCTGAGCCTGGCACAAGCGGCGCAGCACTCTCCAGGACTTATTCCCTGTCCAGCACAAGCGCCGCTACAGCATGTGCCTCGTTCACTCCTCAGTATTATCTGTTTGAGCGTTCAGTGCGTGCCGAGGAGACGCCAATGTTCCGTAGTTCCGCCATGAGCAGAGATTTCTCGCCGGAAGGCGCATATTCGAACGAAGTTGAAGCAAGGCGCGCGTTGCCACGGCCATCCACGGAAAACATTCTCGTCCCATGGGAGTCGCTGCTGACTAAGCGCAAGCGTTTCGTGCGACAAAATGCTGTCGAGTCCTTGACCTGGACTGGAATGAGCGAACAGTTTTCCTCGGAGGAGGATTCTCTCGTCGAAGAGAGAAGTAAAAAAATCGAGTTAGATTCACAAACCGACGCAACCACACTTCTGCCGGGTACGAGCGAAGACATCGCAGTCGACACAGCTACATGTTTTGATTCGCCGCGCCCAGTGACGTTTTCCTGCCATGGGACATGCGCGCGAGGGAGTCGTTCGAAAATGAGTATGGGATGCACACCGCTGGACGATGTGCCTACCAATGAGACAGACGTGCGGAGTCTGACCGTATCCGTCGAGGAGGGAGAGCGCACCGCTCAATATTTCAAATTAATCCTACAACGCGAAGTCGAACGATTGAACGAGATCTGCGCGAAATGGGAAAAGGTCAAGGGCGAGCCTGGTCTCACGGAGGACGCTCGTTATCTCATCAATCAGGCGATTGGGCGAACGACGCTCTTGGTGAGAAACAAATTCGAGAGATTTCGCAGTCTCGTGGCTGACTGCGAGTCTGGCAAGGGCGAGATCCTCGTACGGTGTCGTGATCTCCATGGCTTTTGGGACACGACGTGCATCAAGGTGAATAATTGCGATGCGCGCTTTCAAAAACTCGTTCAGCTGCAATCGACCGGCTGGGTCGAGGAAGATATCGTCGTGACGACCAAAAGACCCACGGGCATTCGTGTAAAGCTCGTAGCAAACAAGTTTACGATGAACGCCAAAAGTTCAAAGCCCAAAGGCAATACGGACTGTACACCGAGAGAAAAGACACTGCGCAGCGTGGAAATCTCGCCCCCGAACGTTCCGAGGTTCGCCAAACGAGCGAGTCTGAAAATAACACCGAAAGAAACTCCCGCCTCGCTTTTGATGAAAATTCAGTTGTCCGAAACGAAGAAGCACGCGCGCAGCTCTTTGTCCGTTATGAAAATCAGCCAAATGTGCAAAACACCCGACATCCGATTGGACGGAACAATATCTTACATTAATTCCGAACAAACCCCCAGCAGAGGCATCTTGCAGAAATCCGATGAGACTTCAAGTACGGATATTGCCGTTGCAAAGTCCACCCGTAAGCTTGATTTTAATGATGACGTCCCGAGCCAGCCCAGGACCGACGAACATTTTGAAAAGAGTATCGATCTTGCGCGATCCCTCGCCCGAAACGAATGTTACGACTACGATAGCGCCGACGATGTTTTCAAACCCGACGATATTTCACGGACAAATGCCACTTTACGACGGATCGAAAAGCGCCCGGATTTCGGGACGGAATCCATCTCCGACACGAGCTTCGCGCTCCCGGCAATCGTCATTATCGCGCCGACGCCACCGAGATACGCGTCGAAGAGCGGAGTCTACCCTTCGACCACGAGAGCCCGGAAACGTAGCACGTTCATTGCTCACCTACCAAACGAAGAAAAACACTCCGAAGAGGGGTCTTTGACATGGAGAGTATTGAGGAACAGATCTGTATCTTTGAGAACGCCGAAAAAAAGCGCACGGCGGAGTACAAAATCGTCATCGGCACGGGAAAAAATGGTCGGGCTCGATTCCAGCGCCAAGGAAAATGATAATCCGCAGATCCCACGACAGAGAAGTTTATCGGAGTCGAGCAGAATCTTTGACATCGAATGTCATAGAGAAGAGCCCAGTAAGATTCGAAGATCCACGAGAAAGATCGTTCGTTTTAATGGTGTGTACTTAGTATACTTTTCTTTGTCGTTTCACTTTAAAAAACAGAACCATTCGTTAGTGGACGAAAAACGGAATGTAAATATTGGCACAGTTGGCCAATTTTTTATCAGTCCATGTTTATAAATCATGGAAAATATTTCGTTAATGTACAGTATTAAGGTAGGTGTCTAGTCTAGAGAGCGAAAAACAAGCTTATTTTTAAAAACATTTTTCTCAGCTTCTTTATTAGATATAACAATTTAAAAAATCCTGGACATAATGTTATCCTTATAGGATAGAACAAAAATTGTTTACTTCGTCCAACGTTTTTTGTCCAATTTCCAGAGGGCGCCAAAGTCCAGTCCTCAAAAAAGTGTTCCCATGGCAGACAATCTCCGGATTGGCACGTATGAAACAAATAGGAAACAACATTTTAAAGAGAAATGTTTGCCACGTGGTAATTCACCACCGTTTGCCAAAAAATCGATAATAGAAAAAAAATGGCGGCTATTTGAAAAACATTGTACGAAAATCGACCTATTTTTGCACCGTTTGTCCGCCAGTTGAGAAAAAGTGATTTCCTGAAAAACGCGTTTAAAGTTTTGTCCCTACACACTTTCGTCCCGGCCTGTCCCCACACACACCGCTATAACATTTTTTCTATTACGAATTTCGTCACAGAATTTGAGGATCGACGCTATAAGACGTTGAAAAATGAAATAATTTTATTTCGATTTTTCAAAAGTTCTAGACTAGACACCTTTAGAATAAGGGGGATATTACGATATCCTGGCCCCTAATTCTGACCATGCAGCCTTCATATTTGACCCAAAATAAGACTTTTTTCAAAAGTGGTTAAAATCGAAATCCGACCCTTAAGGGGGTGAAACAGGGATTTTAAAGTTTGGGTTTGTTTGGTGTTTTTTTAATGTTGACATATGTGTGGCATACACAGTTAAGGAGTTAAAAGTACTACTTGACTGTCTACACGCACCGAACAGCGAGAAAAACATGGTATAGTGTTATATACAAAATAAATTTGGTAAGTTTCAAGTAAACCTGGTCAAAAAATAGGTTTTTTTTTTCATGCAAACCTCAACACTCTCGTTTAACCCCCTTAAAAGTTATATTTTGGAAATTTCTAAAATACATGTTAAATTATTTGGGGATATTACGATATCCGAGGCGCCAAGTTTTGACTGTTGATTCTTGATATTTAAAGCAAAATAATGACAATTTCAAAAATAATTGTTTTGCCAGGCTCGGAAGGAGTTGTGCACGCTGCGGCCGCGCTTACGCTGGACTTGGAATAAGTCATAGAGAGTGCTGCGCCGCTTGTGCCAGGCTCGGAAGGAGTTGCCCATGCTGCAGTGGCGCTTGTTCTGGGCTGAGAATAACTCATGGACAGAGCCGTGTCTCTTGTGCCTGGCTGGGATGAAGTCGCAGTCGCCGATGTAGCCATCTTTGCTGCGAGTCTCTTCTGACTAGCGCACGTTATCCTCTTCGGAGGAGACCGCCTGGTTACTCGGTCCGCACCTCTCGAGTGAGACGGTGCGTTGTTGATTGTGTCGTTTCCAACGGGCGAGTAGAAGTTGTGATGGACTATGCCGACTTTGAAGATCGGCTTTTTGTTCTTTTGGTCCAATTTTTTTTTCAACTCCTTTTCGAGCTTCCACCTGCGGAAGCGGTCGTCGAGGCTGGATGTTCCGGGTGTTTCTGGAATTGCGGAGAAGTATGATCGCATTATTATCCAATGCTCGTAACCTTAGCTTGTACTATTAAAGGCAGAGGAAAATGTAACTTGTCCGCTGTACGTCTCGTATATTGAGTCTTGTCGAATTCGACCTGAAACAAATGTCCTCCACGAAGTCTTCCAGGTACTCTGGAGGAAGATGTAGTGTGGGGAAAGAGCAACTGGCGAAATTCGATTTTCCGGCACGCTCGGGCCTGAACGTACCTTGTATTTGCGGACTCGGAGAGACATCGCGATTTCGCGAAAACGTTTCAGTGCGGTTGTGACTTCGACGTTCGTCTTGTTCGCGCGCCCGTGTCATACGGCCTGTTGCCGCATCATTCGGGCCACGGTCTTACATACAGGTCTTGCAACTGAATCAAATATTGGTGGTGGGGGTGGTCGTCTTACTGTTGGCTCGTTAATTTCCTTGACCGCCGCTCGCATCGCTTCAATCAAATCATAGTCGAAACAGCGGAAGACGCATGTGGCAACACAACCTCACTTAATCGGCTACTATAAAGTTTTACATAACCGTTATTTAAAAAATCACGTGTTTTTTTATGACGGTGATATCGTGCGGATTTTTACATAATAATGACGACTAATTCGTGTGCGGTTCCAACGTGTGAACTGGACGTCAGTTAGTAAAGGAAAAACGTTCGGTGTTTCGACTTCCGTCGAATATCGAACGTCGTCAAAAATGGATCACTGCAATTCCAGGAATTTCTCAGCTCATGCCTTCGCAATTCGTGTGTGAGAAACATTTTCTCCAACGATACATTCTAAGAAAGTGGGTAAAACATGACTTAAACGGTCGAGTTATCGCAGAGGTAAGTTGATTTTATCTTTTTTTATTTATGTCTATTTACTTGTCTAGCCGCTATGACAAGTTCGCAGCGCCGCTCTTGTGGCTATAAGCCAAAGCTTATTGCCGACATTAAGCGTACCACCCCCACCACCTTCGTTGCAAGACCTGTATGTAAGACCGTGATTCGGGCCGCTGCCCTTTTGCTTGTACCATTCTCGGAAATTGCTCATCTTTCGGGCCGGTCTTATTACTTTATGCTCAGGCAAATAGAATGAATGTTTCTTCTCATTTGAGATACACTCGAATGTCAACGTTCCGAGAAACAGTTATGGCCGCAACGGCAAAATACTTTCAAATGATGCACGACCGGTAACGTAAACGACGATTGAGATGTTTTGACACAGCGGGGCGCTGTGTGCGGCAGTTTGGGGGAGTTCCCTGACCGTGACACTGGTAGATAAATGCTGTTCGCAAAATGTCCTTGCCACACTGTGGCGCTAGTAGTCGTGTGACAGGCATGCATACATATGTATGTTGCGCCGGTGTTTCGAATATCTTACATGAATAAAAGTCTATTGATATATTTGGAATGATTTTCCGTTCTAATGATTTTCCATCTGAACACAATAAATAACGTCGCCATAACGATAACAGGCGAAAGCCACGAAAGTATCGAATCGTTCAGCTGATCGGAGCATTTCGAGCCGAAGGCTGTCACACAACAGCCAACGCTAGGCAGTGGCGATTTCAAGAACTAAAAAGCCGGGACAAAACGCGTTTTCGTTTATCGTATAAGAATCGTAGGTCAGTGTCAGGGGGCTGCACCGTGCTAATACCAGAGCGGACAGGTTATTGTTTGTTCAATTACAGTAGAGCGTCGATTATGCGAACGTCAGTTATCCGAAACGTCAATGTTCTGAATCGCGATTTGGGATATCCAAAATATTAATTATCTAAACAATAATTCTGTTCATCCAAGAATGCTCAGTTATTCGAACGATTATACGTATTTATGTTCATTGTATTTTAAAACATATATATTTTATCTTGTTGAAAGAATCAACGTTTTTTTCGCCCGAGGAATATTGCTATTCGGTTATCCGAATTTTCGATTATCCCAAAGACGCCCAGTCCTAATTGAATCGGATAATCGACACTCGACTGTATTGAATTAGAGATATTCGACAAAGTTCGAAGTTCTCCCGATCGCGGTAAATCGAGTAGAAAACAATTCACAAGTTAGCCTACAGCGATTACATGGCGCAGATTTTGAAGTACAGTACTACCTCCCTAAGAGAGCCCTCCCTACGAGAGAATTTCCCCGCCGTTCCGCTTGAGCGCATTTTATGGCTACCCCCACCTAGCTCGAGCTGTCCAGTGTACCCGAGGCCTCCCGAGTTTGTCGCGGACACCTCCATAAGAGATCGCGAGCGATTTCAGAAAATCGCACGTCGCACGATTGTCAAATGGATAATATTTCTTTGTATAATAATATATACGTTTAAGCCGTAAAGTCGGAGAAAAAAACATGCACCATAATTAAATTTCAAGTAGTAATTTAATGCAAGTAAAATATATTTTCGATTCAGCCATCCCGTTTTATCTAAAAATGAAATATTTATACATATATATACATTGTATATTTCAACTTGAAGTATATACACAAGATAAATTGTTAGTTACATTTTTTTTGTACACTGTACAGTAGAACCTCAATTATCCGAACGATGACTTAGTTTATCCGAACTCTCAATTATCCGAACGTTGGCGCGAAAGATACATTGTTGCTCGCTGCCACCGCCGTGAGCAACAATGAGCAACCCAACGCAATCTCTCCTTCCCAAACGGCTGCGAGACTTAGCCGCTCAAAAACGCGTTACAGCCGTTCGTCAATTAAAAATGGACGATTTTATTTTTAAAAAATATAAAAAAAGCATTCAACTTTTTTCAGGTATTTCAAATACATTTTATATATATATATATATATATATGTATGTACTGTTTTTATATAAAAAGGTGTTGTTTATGATCTCGTCCCAAAAAACCCACGTTTCGATTATCCGAACTTTTGATAATCCGAACTAGTCTCGGTCCCAATTGGTTCGGATAATCGAGGTTCTACTGTATATGTTCGAGTTTCGATAACGAATATACTACGTATATTTTTGCGAACAATAAGATAATTCAACAATCATTGAAAGTTTTACAAATGTTTCCTTCATATGTGTTATAATATTGCAACAACAAAATATACCAAACAGCAGAATTAAAAAAACGCGAAGAAAAAGAAAGATTTACACATCAATATTCAATGAGATATACTTACGCATGAAACGACGAAACGCCAGTACACTTTCCGCAACTTGTTTACAGTTTTCTCAACACTTTCGTTCGCGCTCTCTCATAGAGGTCGAGTGGAGAAACACATACACGCTACCTCATGCGCGATTTTCGAGCGCCGAAGCCTTCCCCCACCTAGCGGTGGGGGAAGGCTTCGGCGACGAATTTCTCGAGAATTACTTCCCCTAACCGCCCTAGACCACTCTCTTAGGGAGGTAGTACTGTATAAGTATTTCGTTGTACAAAAAAGGCGCTTGTTTCTGAACTGCTGTAAATAGATATTAATATGTAGGATTTGAAAAGTTTCGCGACCGTTCCTTGGCTGCGAGAGTGGGGGTGCGAATAAAATGTACCTCAATAAAATAAACCTCTTGCGAATAAAATTTGCCCGTAAACACGTAGCATTGAGCAACTTCCAACTTATAATATTGTCGAAAAGTATTTCTAAGCCGGAAAATCATATTAGTAGTTATCATTTTAACAATTATAGAAATATAAAATTTTATTTAAGCAAAAATAGGCAACAGACGAAAACAGTGATGGTTTTTTCAATTGGCACGACTGACTATCGCTGAAGCATCGTCGGCTGTAAATACTATGTACGTTTTAAACACCGTTATGGATTTTGAAATACCCGCCAGATGCTTCACTACGAGTGGCTCACTCCGACAGAGCCAGTTAACGCGGGGTTGCCATGTTTAACCTACAAGTTTGGTTGATGTCCGGAAATATACCGTTCGAGCTCAAAATGCCACGGTCTTCAAAATGCACATCTTCTTTTCGAGTATTGTTAAGGAACAAGGAAGAAAAATCTTGAGAACTAAATAAACTAAAGAAAAAATTAATGAACTAAGAAGAAAAACTAATCGATTATTTGACACTATAATCACATTTTGCTGAATTTTTAAATTTAAGTCTCGGAATTATTAAAGTCCTTACAGCCCTATAACTAGACCTTACGAGGTATCATGGGACTTACCGAATGGATGGAGCTTCAACTTGAACATTAAAAATCTCCGAAATTATGTTGTCGAACTGATTGATTTTGCAACAAAATCAGGGTTATTTAAAAAAAATAGTTTTAAGGAATAAGGGAGATGATTGAATGAGTAACATTATTGAATAATCGTTTGGATATTTATTTGTATGTACATTGACAAACTTGTGTACCACATTTCATTTTTGAAATATTACCGATTAAAGAAGTTGTTTTTTCAAAATTACTTTGGATATTTACGTGTCATTGGAACTTGAGCATTCGAAACAAAAAATAGTTTATTCGCAGACACTTAATTTTCTTCTTTAGGTTATTAATAAAAAATCTCGAGGGTTTTAAGGTATTCCGTTCACTAACCTGAATATTTAACAATGAATGATTTTCGTCAATAATTAAATAAAAATACATCCAAGTATACTGATGAAATTTTAAGTCGAGTTATTGAACTTTTAACGAAAAATTACGACTCTAAATATCGTCTCACTATATGGAGATGACACGCTGACCACATTTCTATCCATTAATTTAGGCACTAAATAACTCCAGATGTCTGACATCAACTAATCAGCGCGTGTAAAAAGTTCTAAAGATTCCGTAACGACGACAAAAACAGGGGGTCACCGAATGTGTGATCAATAGAAGAATTTTCGTAGCCATGACTTTTCAGAGAAAATGTAAGAATGTTTAAATCTACTAAATTTTCGCGCAATTTTTTATTCCAGTCTATTGTTGGGTATAATAATTGTTTGTTTTTTATTAAGCGCCACTGTAATTCACCAATGATGCAGAAGGGCCCTGTCCCCACAAAATACGGTCGTCTGCAAAAGGAAACCCTTAAGGTTGTTGCTTAAAAATATTGGAGTGAATAGATATTAATGAAAAATGTTCTAATCATTATGGTATATTTTCTGAATGTACTGGAAAAAGAAGAACGGACGTTTCCGCACCCGTTTATTAAATTTTACATTTTAAACTTTACATCAATCTCCACGTGATCGCATTGGTTGTAAGGGGCAACGTCGTTATCATTTCAGTTTCTCGCATATACCTCCCGCATTTATGAAGAAAGTGACCCGAAAGACGAATATTGTGTGCAGGATAATGTACAGAACAATATTATCGAAAAAAAACAGACTGGTTACCGATCCCATTAATGACAATGTATGAAAAATATGCGACCAGTTTACGAAAAAATGAGGCTTGTTGAGAAGTATTCATTGAACTGTGAAAACGTCGGAACTATGGGAAAAGCAGAACCAATCGAAAACGTAGCGCGCCAATTTCAAATACGTTAAAGTCAAATGGGACTAAAGGGGAACGTGTTCATTTATTTATTAGAATGTATTCCTTTTTTTCTAGCTTCAGTGCGCATAGTACGATGCTTGTAGGCACGAACACTGACAAATCGTGCTTTTCTATCGGAAACTTTGCGGCGCACTAATCTTTTGTTTTGAATTATTTTTTGCCTCCTTTTGCTCTGACATAACCTCTAAAAAGCCGACCAGCATGAAACGCGCGTAATACAGCTGCGACCTGTGACCACGGTCTTACATACAGGTCTTGCAACGAAGCTAAATTTTCGTGGTGGGGGTAGGCACTCTTATATGTTTTAATTTTCGATTCACTAGGCGCCGCTACGCGTCGCTACTAGCGAGGGGAAGTAGTTTCCCCCCTGACTCTTACCGGCGAATGGGCCTATGGCACGGTCTTACATACAGGTCTGACAACGGCGGCAGTGGGGGTAGGCACCTTTAGATGTTTTGCTTTTTATTCCGATTTCTGCCGCTTGGTGCGTGACGGCAAGGGAAAGTAGTGGTGCGACGAAGAGAGAAATAGCTCTTGTGTCCTTTTCCCTCCTGACCGCAACGCATGCGCCGTTGGCTGCGTGACGTAAACACCATAGGCCCATTCGCCGGCAAGAGGCAGGGGGGAAACTACTTCCCCTCGCTAGTAGCGACGCGTAGCGGCGCCTAGTGAATCGAAAATTAAAACATATAAGAGTGCCTACCCCCACCACGAAAATTTAGCTTCGTTGCAAGACCTGTATGTAAGACCGTGGCCTATGGTGTTTACGTCACGCAGCCAACGGCGCATGCGTTGCGGTCAGGAGGGAAAAGGACACAAGAGCTATTTCTCTCTTCGTCACACCACTACTTTCCCTTGCCGTCACGCACCAAGCGGCAGAAATCGGAATAAAAAGCAAAACATCTAAAGGTGCCTACCCCCACTACCGCCGTTGTCAGACCTGTATGTAAGACCGTGCCTGTGACGGTCATTGCCATGGAGACTAGAGTAAAGGAGCCCGAACGCAATGCTGGCGAAATGGTTGTGAAAGTGATGAATGATCCGCGGATTGTTCCCGCCTGGCGGCGCTACCGCTGCTGGCTCCGTCCGCGCGGTGATTTTGAATCGTCGATCCGCAATTTGTCATATATTTGTTTCTTATTAGCGCAGTTTATAATACTGAAGAGTAATATTGATATGCTTTTGTTTAAATGATGAAATGATAATATATCAGTAATTTTTTGCTTGGAGGTGATCTCTACTGTAAATGTTTTGTTTGTATACGGTGACACGTACGATTAAACAGCCATAGTGTGAATATTACATACTGGATTTTGAAGAAAAATATTTTTTTTCGTCGCTACAAAAAGGAATAATAAAGTATATAATTTACATCAAAGCTCAAAACAACCAACAAACCAAACACATATATATATAATACTCACATATATAGTAACTGACAGCAGTGCAGCCAGATCGCGCGTAAAAGTTACCCCCTCTCTAGTCTCTTACGCGCCCATCACACAATCATAGTAGCGCGTGTCCGTGAGCGAGCGACGCTCGGACGTCTTCGGAAAGAGCCGAGCGCGCCGAAGTTTCCTGACCGCGCCTTCGGCAGCTACACCAACACATGGACGCTGAGCACGTTCATGTGCGGCCAAGCCGAAACGAAGGCTTCGAGGGTAAAAGCAATCTGAGCACGACTCGCGCGTGACTTCACCCAACGACACGCGGGAGGCTTTTAGATGATTTCAATGCTTATTTAGCTCTCGATTCTCTGCGGTATTAATGTATTAAAAAAATGTATCGCGCACTCTGATCGCTTATTTTTTTAGTTTACACGTTAATTTAAATATAATAATAAATCTAAATTACAACTTATTTATCCTATATAAATTGTTTACGCTTTACTCACACCCGTCCTTATGCCAAATAAATTAAAATTCATAAAAGTAAGCGGAAAAATATTTATATTCGTATTATTATATTAATTCTCATACTTTCATCAAGCGATAAAGCATTATCTCCAAAAACAAGCTAATCATCCATCCGGCCGCGAATCCCAAGTACCAGAAAGTGTACATATTCTACAAGCGATGAGATGGTCCCGTTGGTAGCGTTCCTGGCTTCGGTCCGCAGGGGCCCCTAGTGCAAATTTTTCTCCAAATTTTTCATAATTTCTCATGTTTTAGTCGTATTTGAGATTTTCGGAGAAAAAATGATTTAAAGCAGATTCAAGTTCTGGTCTATTTCCCAAAAACACATTGTTTTTACTGAAAATTCATGATTCCTCATTTTTTCCCCGTAAATTTCTCTTTTTCCTATGACCTGAGTGAACCGCTGCGGACATATTCGGAGAAAAGTTAAAGATGAAAAGAAGTGAGATGTTCGTAAAAAAAACTTATTATTATTATTTTTTCGGAAATTTCCTTTTTTCCTATTACCTGAGTGAACGGCTGCGGAGATATTCGGAGAAAAGTTATAGATTAAAAAAATGAGATTTTCGCAAAAAAAACACATTTTTTAAGCCTCATAAGTCTGAGAAATAATGAATTTCCGAAATGTTTGCATACATTATTTTCCTTAAGGAGTAACACCACTATAACGGCTTGCCACGAAGTGTTTTAGACAAATAATACTTGGGGTAATTATTAAGCATATATTGAAGTATATTGCAGAAAAAATGTATGGGAAAATATTACAAAATGACGACACTGCAGCAATTTCTCCCGAGGCATGTTGACCATAAGGTGCTATGCGGCACGTAGTATAACTTGTGCCAATTTTAATGTGGACAAAATATTTTTTTTTAACCTAGATGAGTGTAGCTAGTGAACCTCGTAGGGGATTTTAGAAATATTGATTTTTGAGTAATTGCAGAGTATTTGACTAAAAATGTTCATCTAGACCTAATAAAACAAAATTCCTTTTTTTTTAATTGGCACAGTTACACTGCGTGCCGCAGAGTTTCGACATGCTTCGGAAGAATTGCTGCAGTGTCGCCATTTTGTAATATTTTCGGATAAAAATTTCTAGCAATATACTTAAATATATGCTCAATAAATACCGCAAGCATTATTTGTTTATCACATTTTCTTCCGCAAAAAAAAAAATTTTCAAAAAATACGCTTCCTGTAAGACCGTTACAGTGATGTGGCCCCTTAAAGCCTTCATATAATTTCCGACATTTTCCCGTGGTCGTAATTAAAATGATGAAATATTCGGAAAAATTTGAAAAAATTCGGAGAAATTCGAAGAAACTCGGATGTTTGCGTAAAAATAATTCTCCGGAAAACTCCAAATTCTTCATATTTGTTCTAATTCATAGAAAAATTCGGAAAAATTTGCCGGAAAAAATCGGAATTTTTCAGAAAAAAATTTGCACATCGGGCGCGGGATCGTTCCCAGCGCTCAGTGCTTTCTTTAAATAATTATTATTACTATTAATTCTTATTTGATTAGTTATTTTTATTAGTTATCATTATTATTTTAATTAGTTATCTTTTAGTGTCGAAAAATTTATCGACCACTCTGAGCGATAAAGCATTATGATAATGCTTTATCGCTTGATGAAAGTAAATGAGAATGAATATAATAATACGAATATAAAAATATTTCCGCTTACTTTTATGAATTACAGCTTATTTGGCATAGGGACGGGTGTGAGTAAGGCGCAAACAATTTTTTAGAAGATAAGTTGTAATTTAGATTTATTATTATATTAGAATTAACGTACAAACTAATAAAATAAGCGGTCAGAGTGCGCGATACATTTTTCGAAACTAAAAGATAACTAATTAAAATAATAATGATAACTAATCAAATAAGAATTAATAGTAATAATAATTTTTCAAAAAAGCACTGAGCGCGGGGAACGATCCCGCGCCCCTAGTGCAATTTTTTTTCCGAAAAACTCCGATTTTTTCCGGAAAATTTTTCCGTATTTTTCTATGAATTGGAACAAATATGACGAATTCTGAGTTTCGCGGACAATTATTTTTACGCAAACATCCGAGCTGGGCCGAATTTCTGCGAATTTTTTCAAATTTTTCCGAATTTTTCCGAATATTTCATCATTTTAATTACGATCACGGGAAAATCTCGGAAATTATATGAAGACTTTATGGGGTAACACTACTGTAACGGCCTTACAGGAAGCGTATTTTTTGATATTTTTTTTGGCGGAAGAAAATGTGATAAACAAATAATACTTGCGGTATTTATTGAGCATATATTTAAGTATATTGCTCGAAATTTTTATCCGAAAATATTACAAAATGGCGACACTGCAGCAATTCTTCCGAAGCATGTCGAACCTCTGCGGCACGCAGATAACTGCCAATTTTAATCTAAAAAAAAGAGTTTTGTTTTATTAAGTCTACATGAGGGTAGCTACTGAACCACGTAGGGGATTTTCGATAAGTTAGTTTAAACAATATTTATTAACAAATAAATGTCTTAACAAACAAATTGAACATATTTAGTCAAATACTCGGCAATTACTCAAAAATCAATATTTCTAAAATCCCCTACGTGGTTCACTAGCTACACTCATCTAGAATTAATTAAAAAAATTATTTTGTCCAGATTAAAATTGGCACAAGTTATACTGCGCGACGCAGAGCACCTTAAGTTCAACATGTCTCGGAAGAATTTGCTGCAGTGTGGCAATTTTGTAATATTTTCCCATAACATTTTTTTGCAATATACTTCAATATATGCTTAATAATTACCCCAAGTATTATTTGTCTAAAACGCTTCGTGGCAGGCCGTTACAGTGGTGTTACCCCTTAAGGAAAATAATGTTTTCAAACATTTCGGAAATTCATTATTTCTCAGAATTATGAGGTATAATAAATGTAATAATTTTTTTTTACGAAAATCTAATTTTTTTCTTAGGTACACGCTTTTCGCGTTTGTTACCTATTCTTTCCCTTCATTGTACCCGTTTCTTTCCTCTACTGTTTTTTACTTTTTTCTCCATCTTTCTCTCTATTCCCCCCTCTTGCGGCCGCAGCCGACTTCCCCCTCTGTATTATATTCATCATGACATTTCTTTCATGGGTATAGGGAAACTGCGGAAAACCTACACCAATACAGCCGGTCATCGAGTTCGCCCCCCAGTCGTGGAACTAGTCTTATTTCGCCGCGAAATGCCAAAGAAAAACATTTCACAACGAAATGTACGCGACTGGGATTTGAACGCTAACCACTAGACCATCGCACCGGTTAATAGGAAAAAGAAAAAGTTCAGGAAAAAAAATTATAACAATTTTTTACGAAAATCTCATTTTTTTTCATCTTTAAATTTTCTCCGAATATCTTCGCAGCCGTTCACTCAGGTAATAGGAGAAAGGGAAATTTCTGGAAATAAATAACAATAATAAGTTTTTTTTAACGAAAATCTCATTTCTTTTCATCTTTAACTTTTCTCCGAATATGTCCGCAGCCGTTCACTCAGGTCATAGGAAAAAGAGAAATTTCCGGGAAAAAAATGAGAAATCATGAATTTTCAGTAAAAAAAATGTGTTTTTGGGAAATAGACCAGAAATTCAATATGTTTAAAATCATTTGTTCTCCGAAAATCTCAAATACGACTAAAATATGAGAAATTATGAAAAATTTGCACTAGGGACCCCTGCGGACCGAAGCCAGGAACGCTACCAACGGGACCATCTTATCGCTTGTAGAATATGTACACTTTCTGGTACTTAGGATTCGCGGCCGGATGGATGATTAGCTTCTTTTTGGGGATAACGGTTTATCGCTTGATGAAAGTATGAGAATTAATATAATAATACGAATATAAATATATTTCCGGTTACTTTTATGAATTATAATTTATTTGACATAAGGACGGGTGTGAGTAAAGCGTGAACAATTTTATATAAGAAAAAGAAGTTGTAATTTAGATTTATTATTATATTTAAAATAACGTATAAACTAAACAAATAAGCGATCAGAGTGTGCGATACATTTTTTTTATACATTAATACCGCAGAGAATCAAGAGCTAAATAAGCATTGAAATCATCTAAAAGCCTCCCGCGTGCCGTCGGGTGAAGTCACGCGCGAGTCGTGCTCAGATTGCTTTTTCCCTCGAAGCCTTCGTTTCGGCTTGGCCGCACATGAACGTGCTCAGCGTCCATGTGTTGGTGTAGCTGCCGAAGGCGCGGTCGGGAAACTTCGACCGTGCTCAGCTCTTTTCGAAGACGTCGAGTGTCGCTCGCTCACGGACACGCGCTACTATGATTGTGTGATGGGCGCGTCAAAGAGACTAGAGAAGGGGTAACTTTCACGCGCGATCTGGCTGCACTCACTGACAGTAAAACGTCATTGTATGTATGTCACAAACTGCTAAGCCGGTCCTCACAGACCTATCTTATTCGGTCCCTGGCGCTAGTATCGCTTGCGGATATTTTTCGAACTACAAGATCTTTCATCACTTTCGCGATCCACTTTTCGACGATTTTGCCATATGCGTTCGGGCTCCTTTACTCTAGTCTCCATGGTCATTGCAGTCAATCTAACAGCATAGAATTACGACAGAACCATGCGCCCATGGAGCCTAGATACCAGGAGGTTCAGCGAGGCCTTTCAACTCGTCCCCAAAACGAGAACGAGAAATGATGGCGCTGGGGTGCTCCGCAACATATATGTATATAGATATACGCTAAACATAGGTGTGATCTAAGACAGATCACAGATGATGTACCTAACCCTCATTAGTGTTAAGGGATAACACCACTCTAGGACTTTGGAAAGACGTTTTCTTTCCTAAAAATACTTTGGTGTCATAAAAACAATATGCAATTGGTCCTGTAGCAAATTTTTTTATTTAAAGGTTCAATTATCGATTTGGCCGCAGCGCCTTGGACCGCTCGCTGAGTTGCTCGTACAACTTTAAACGCGTTTTTCTCGAAACCACTTTTTTCGATCTCGGAAGACGGATTACTCGACCACCTTTGCATGCATCGATTTCGAGGTTGAAATTTTGATGGCAGCTTCACAATTATATTCTTTATGGGAGTACGTACCCGTTTTTTTTATTAAATGTAAACTTCTTTTTATAAACAATTTACTGCTTTTTTGGCAAAAAATCGATTTATTTCCTTCAAAATGCGCTGTTTTTGCAAATCTGAAAGCAAATTTCTAGGTAGTCTCATAGCTAGAAATATATAAATTATCATTTTTGTTGGTTTTTATTTCAGGTCTTATATTTTACGAGAAAACCGTTCTCCCGTGAAGCTATATGTAAAAAAAACACGTTTTTCTAGATGGGCTGTATCACCGCCATTTTGAGTTTGAGATCGTTCCTCGCTTTTGCGTTTTTTTTTCCGAACCGTCATGAGGAAATTATGAATCGGCGGATATTTCGACGTTTGATGTCACGATCGGTCTGTCGTGAGGTTAGAAACTCATCCGATCACTTTCACCTCGTTGACCAATATATTACTATATATGTCGGTCGCGCTGCACCCCAGCGCCATCACTTCGGGACATTTTCGGGGACGCTTTTTTCAGCGCCTTTGCATTGCCGCTGAACCTCCTGGTATCTAGGCTCCATGCATGCGCCGTTGCCAAAGCTCGTGTCTATTTTAAGAGGTTAGGCCACAGTAACGGGTATAAAATCATGTGCGAATTCAAAGGGCCAGTCTACTTTGAAAATTTCAAAACATCGAATTGATCGAACTTTCTATCCGAGGGTCATTTTGTAGCTGGTGTCATACTGAATCTAATGGACTTTGATTTTTTTGTTTCAGACAAGCCGTTGCCGAGTTGTGATGGAGCTACCTAGCCCACCTATTTTTGAGGCGTTACGTTAAACTTTAGTTTTTGTACTTAAAAATGAATAAAAATGAATAAAATTTTTTAGAATGTATTTCAAGACTTCATTTATCAAGCCTAACAACTTTTATATTCGTATCTTTGATGAAATCCTCAAAAAAATCGCGAAAATAGCCTTTTTCGTGGCTCCAAAGTGGACTGGCTCCTTAACATTTTTTTCGTATGAAAAAGTGATTCACTTATAAAATTAATTACACATCTATTTAGTATGAATATCAAGCCGTTAGAATTTTTTTTTTCGATATACAAAATGGCCGACTACTAATGTTTTCTTTTATCTTTTTTTTGGCGCTCCGCGGCGTGATATTTAGCATCCCCATTTTGTTACCTAAAACAAAAAACAAAAATTCTCGTCAATCTACATTAGAAAAGCTAGAGAAGTACGTACGGAATTTAAAAAATATTGTTTTATTCAAAAGTTTTAAGTATTTGAATGAATATTCAGTGAAAAATTTCGTATAAAACTGCTCATAAAATGAAAAGTTTTCGATCAATCAGAAATTCCGTATGTACAATTCTGCGAAATGCAATTAGGAACATAACTTTTAAATTTGAAGTAAATCGAGTGAAAATTGTTGAAGTTATTTGTCACGCCAATTGGAAAAACGCTGTTTCGAGAAAAACGCGTTTAAAGTTTTAGGTACTCTATACCCGTGCCAGAGGTGGGCTTACGTTATAAGCTCAAAGTCGGTGAAATTTTTTTTTCTTGCGATAAATCGAATAGTAACTTATTCTTATGATGATAGAGCACCGTTTTAGCGAGAAAAAAAATTCTACTGTGGCCTTACCCCTTAATATGATTTTTAGACATCAACAATACATTTTCTGATAAAACTAACTCCTTGAAATTACCATACATGTAATTAACAATTACGATTATCTACCGTGCCTTTGAAAATTTCGCGATATTCAGTCGTGCACGTCATTAATATTTTGCCACAATTAGTTGGCACGGGCGACGTCACACAATATGTTAGTATAGGAACTTTGTTTCTTCCCCTGCCTTTAAAAAATGATTTAGCAACAACCTTAAGGGGTAAGGCCACTGTAAATTTTTTGAAAAATCGATTTTTTTTTATTGGCTTAAAAAATAGTTTAAACCCTCTAGAATAAGAAAAAAAAGGTCCGGTGCGAAAAAAAATTTGTTGTCCTTAGGAAATGAAGGTCGCCGCCAAGCGTGTCAAAACCCAAACAAACTTTAAACGCGTTTTTCTCGAAACATGGTTTTTCAAAATGGCACGCAGCATAACTCGAACAATTTTCATTTTTTTTACTTGAAATTTTAACCAGATGTGAACATTTACATTATCTTGAGAATATCGATCGGAATTTTCAAGAACTTTATTTATTGATTTTTTATTAACAAAAAACTTGCCGTTTTTTTCGTCAAAAATCAATTTTTTTTTTCAAACGCACGCCAAATCCACAAAAATTGATACTTTTTAAAATCCGATCGACATTCTCTAGATATAGCCCTCTAGATTAATGGTTTTTTTTTGTTCTAGATTCAAAAGTGCACCAGTGGTGCTGCGTGCCGCGGAGCCCTGGAAGCAAAACATGTCCCGGGAAGATAGCTGTGGAACCGCCATTTTGTTTTTTTTTACTGTAAAAAAATTTTATAATAAAGTTTAATGTATGCCCGATAACACCATTAAAAGTTTTTTTTCAAATACCTTCAATTTCGGGAGCAAAAAATTAGTGAAAAAACCTTTTTTTTTGGGCCGTTACAGTGGCCTTACCCCTTAAAGACACAGCAATGTAAATGTTCACGAATCAAGTGTGCCATTTATTCACAGAAGCGAAATACGGTGCGTACAATGGCCGCTAGATGGCTATAAACGCGCTCGCGTCGATAACAACGAACCCGATTATTGCGATTTTCGGGATTGACTCCGTCGTGTAAATTCCCTCGAAGGGTCTCGACGTGAATTCGAACCAGATAGGCCTGGTTATTGGACCAGGTCACATAGTAACAATGATAAGTAATGCAATTAATGTATGCTACAACGATACAATGTTTTCATTTCGGACGAATAAAAAAAAATCGATTCACAATCGGAGTTAGTACGGACGTTTAGCCGAGGGATGGCGCCACGTGTAGGCAAGTACGCCGAGAATGCCGGTGAGTATGCGCACGAGACGCGCAGTAAACCGGCAAGACGAGCGGCCAGTGCCTGAAATTTCGCGTTGCTGACGAGGAAAGTGTGTGATCCGGTGTTTTTTTTCGACGTGTTTTTCCATCCTAAATCCTCTCCCGTGAGGTGAGTACAAGATTTTTCTACACTCTATTACGCTTGTCCTCGAGGACTGGACGTTAAACCGTTCCGAAACAAACGTACTTCAATCGCAACGACGAAATTAACGGAATGGCGTGTGTCATTTCTCCCAAGCAACGCCGGTTCATCGCAACATTTTCCCGTCACGATTGCACGTGTATTTGTCCCTTCAAACGAAAGTATCGCGAAAAAGTAAGCGTCCTCTCGGCCAACGGGCAAAAATATTGGCGCGTCGACAGGTCGAACGAGCCAAAATTTGACGGCAGTAATATGGTGAAAAAAAAAACACGCGAATCGTAATTGCACGATGTGCCGGCATCGCGTTATCCCCCTCGTGCAATTACACGGCAAGAGGGAGTTCCGAGCAATAGGCGTGTCTGTCGTATCGAAGATAATTTTTGTTGCCGCTAAAGGTTATAACCTCGTAACTTTTTCGTAGCTTCGACAAATACATCGCGATTTATGTTTGGCTATAACAGGTGTATATAATAAACAGGTGTATATAAATAAATTTGGTAAGTTTCAAGTAAACCTGGTCAAAAAATAGGTTTTTTTTTTCATGCAAACCTCAACACTCGTTTAACCCCCTTAAAAGTTATATTTTGGAAATTTCTAAAATACATGTTAAATTATTTGGGGATATTACGATATCCGAGGCGCCAAGTTTTGACTGTTGATTCTTGATATTTAAAGCAAAATAATGACAATTTCAAAAATAATTGTTTTGCCGTTTCGGCTTCCTTAAGGCCTTATATACGGAATTCCGTCGATTTTCGAAGGTACTTTTCTAGACGCGGTTAAAAAAAATGACGCATATATTGACAACGTTTTTTTTACAGATCATTTATGCACATGGTTAAGTATATGTGAAAAAAAATCAGATATATTAACAAATGGCGGAGATACAACATAATGGTGAAAGTTCTCGGCATTGATGTGGGTATCTAAAAGAAAATTAACATATTTATAACTGCATAATGAATGTATCTTTGGTGTGCACCAACAATATTATTTAAAAAAAATTATTATAATCAAAATTCGAAACTTAAATTTTGTTTATTCAATTTTCTGTCGGTATTTTATTTTTTATATCAATCAATCAATAGAGTTTTATTTGCATAACTTTTTAAAAAGTTTTTTACAAAACTTATACAATGTCAGACACTATATTTTTAACAAATCTTATAATCTCTCAGCCTCTCTCTTATATTCTCTCGGTCTCTCATTCCACACTCCTTTTACTCCACACTTCCTCAATCTCCCTGAAATATGCACAAATCCCTTTCTGTATTTTACCTCCCAACATATTTATTACTTCCCCAAAAATCGCCACTTCATCAATTCCTTCCAGCCATTCCTCCACGCCTTTTCTCGCATTTTCCGTCACCATCCCTCGGCTTTTTTTGCACAACAATAAATGTTCCAGGGTCTCGTCCTGCTCATTACAAATTCTGCACATCCAGTCACTCTGTCCTTTCTTTCCCGCTCTTCCAACATTTCCACACCTTATTCTAGCCCACATTTCTTTGTCTTTGCCCTTCACATTTACCTCAGACCAATATTTCCAGGGCATAATATCGTCCTCCACAATAAACTTATACCTATAATTGTACGTCGAACCCTTTATTTTCTCCCCCTCTTTCTTCAACGTCTCGTTTTTTAGATTTTCTAATCCCTCCTTTATTCTTGCTTCAATTTTTCTCACCTCTCTCCGTTCCCAATTCATCCCGATTATATCCTGCACCCCCATTTCCGTTAATACATGCTTTAGGCACTTCCCCCACTTCGACGGCACATGATTTACAATGGCCCTTACTTCCTCCATCAGACAAATTTTTGGCCATCTTTTTTCAGTCATTTCTAATATTTCTACAATATATCGTAAAGCCCTTTCTCTTATCAGATACTTCATTGTCGGCACCCCCAGCTCTCTTCTCCATACATACATTGGTGTGGTCCTTTTTACACCTAACGCCATTTTGCAAAATCTACTTTGGATCCTTTCAAAAATATCTATTTCGCCCACACCCCATACTTCCACTCCGTACATAGCGCCCGCTCTTACTATCGAATTCAATAAACATAGCCTCTCCTCCATTATGTCTCTCCCCACCCTCCTCCATACGCCCCACACCATATTCATTGCTTTTTGCGCTTTTCCCGCAGTCTTTTTTCCATGAACCCAAACCGAGTTATTACATGAAAACCAAAAACCCAAAGATTTAAAATTATTTACTATCTGCACCTCTTCTCCTTTATATTCCCATTTTTCCTCTTTCTTGATCCTTCCTCCATTTCTAAATATCATTATTTTCGTTTTTTTTGCATTTACTTCCATCATATTTTCTCCTGCCCAATTTTCCAAGTCCTTCAAAATACTTCTTAACCCATCCGCCGTCTCCGCAATTGCCGCCACATCGTCTGCATACTTTATTGCAAAAATCTTTTCCCTTCCTATCACAACTCCACCTATATTTTTCCTTTCCCACTTGTCTTCCAGATCATCTATATATAAGTCGAACAACACTGCACTCAAAGCGCATCCTTGTCTAACTCCCCTCTTTGTTCTAAAGTTTTCTGTAATTTTTCCTCTAGCTTGCACCTCTGCTCTCGTCTCCCTATAAATTCCTTTTATCGTTTCCAGCATTCGACCCACAATTCCTTTTTTCTTTAATTTTACTATCATTTTTTCCCTATCAACCCTATCAAAAGCCGCCTTAAAGTCTATAAAGGCGACATATAGCTTTCCACCTTTCCCTTTCAATTTCTTGTTTATTACTGCATTTAACGTAAATATTTGGTCCCTCGTGCCTCTTCCCTTCCTGAAACCCGCCTGACTCTCCTTCAGTTTACCATTTTTCTCTATCCATTTACTTAGCCTTATCGTCATCATTTTTGTCAAAACTTTATACCCCACATCCAATAGTGATACGCCCCTGTAGTTTTCTGCCTTTTCCTTCTCCCCCTCCTTATAGATTGGCACAATCCGCGCCGTTCCCCACCCTTTTGCTAATATTCCTTCTCTCCAAATACCATTTATCGCCTCTCTTAGTTCCTCCCTTTGTGTCTTTGGGAGCGCCTTTAAAAATTCCACTCCTATTCCATCCTCCCCTGCAGCTTTTCCATTTTTCATATCCCTCAACGCTGCTTCCAATTCTTTCATTGTGAACTCCTCATAAAACTCTTTTGCTCTCTCCCATTCTTCTTCATTAACTACCTGCTCTTCTTTATCCCATATCCTTATATTTTCTGACTCCCCATTCTCTTGCCCCCTCTCTCCATTCAGCAATCTCTCAAAATGCTCCTTCCATGCCTTTCTCGATATTTTTTCCCCAACTGTCCCTCTATCCTTATTTCTAAATTTATTAATGGCTTTCCACCATTTTGGCATATTTTTGGCTTTTCCCACCTGCTCCCAAATATCATTTCTCCATTTTTCTTTTGCCTCATTTATCGTTACCTTCATCTTTTTTCTTTCTACTACCAATTCAGTCTTCATCTCAGAATTTCTATGTTTCGTGAAAGCTTTCAATTTTTTCCAGACAACATCTCTCTGCAGTCTACATTCCTCATTAAACCATCTTGGCAATCTTCTCACTCTCTTACTTTTTCCGTATGCTTTCACTAGCCCTGCTTTTCCTGCAGCTCTTAATATTTTTTCCTTAATTCCATCCCACCCCACTCTACTTTTTTCCATGTTTGTATCCTTTTGTAATTCATCTCTAAATTTATCCCCATTTTCTTCTTTCCAAATCAATTTTGTAATTTTACACTCATCCTCGTCCGCCTCAAAGCCTACCTGTTCTTCTGTTTCCTTTCCCCTCATAGTTAACACTATTGGCAGATGATCAGACTCTATTCGATTTATCACCTCCATCCGGCTAATATCTTCCTGCTCCCCCCTGTCTAATACTATAGCGAAATCTAATACCGACCCGCAACATTCTTTTCCCCCTCCTACAAAAGTCACCTTACCCTCTCTATCCCCCTCTGTTCTCCCATTTAACACCTTTAAACCCAAGTCCTCGCACAAACTCAGCATCTTTTTGCCCTCCGCATTCAATAACTTATCCTGAGATTTTCTTACTTCGTAGTCTCCGTCATCCAGATCTTCCGCAATCATCGCTTGCTCATTCCCAATCCTCGCATTCATATCTCCCAAAATCACAACTTTCTCTTTTTTACATGCTTTTTCTAAAATTACTTCTCTCAATTCTTTTCAATTTTCCCCATTCCGATATTATTATACACTGTTATTATTGCTGTACTTTCCCTTAACTTACAATTACACATAATTAACCCAAACTCCCACTCTTTTATCTTCCAGCACGCTTCCCAATCCTTTTTTACACCTATTGCCTGCCCCCCTTTTGCTCTCCCTTTTTTTACCCCTTTTTCTTTAATCGCCGCTTTGAAATTCCAACTGAATTTCGAACTCAAACTTAGAACAGCTTTATCCTCATCTTTCTTTTCAACCCACGTTTCTTGCAAAATGACAATGTCTGCCTTTTCTATGAATTCCCAAGCTTCTCCGATTTTAAATATCCCCGCCACATTCCACAAAATTATTTTAAATTCTGATTTTTCCTCTACCCTCTCCCCGCTTCCCCCTCTCTGCAACTCCGCCGGATCTTCTTTTTTCTCTCTTCTTTCTTCCTTTTCGTCGTCTTCATTGCCGTCCCCCGGTCCGAAAGGGCTGCTGCATCGTCCGAAAGGACTGCTGCCCATTTCGAATGGGTTGCCTGTTTCCTCGCTCGCAACTGAGACACTCGATGTTCCCGCTCCGTTCGTTCCATCCCCACCATCCATCCCCGAAGTTTATCTTCATGTAGCTTACATCCGCCTTTCTTCCATCCCTCTTTTCATTCCCCGCAATCTCCCGGAGCCATTTTTGAACTTCTTTTTCTCTTTTAGTCAGATCATCATTTATCCAGATGCCCGTTCCCTTCAATTCTCTCTTCTTATCCATCAACTCTCGTTTCTCTTTCCATCCTCTACATCTTACTACCACCAAATCTCTGCTTTCATACTTCAACATCGTTTTTTCTCCGATATCTTGTCCACATTTTTCAGCGATCTCGTCCAGCATCTTGGCTTTTGTATATCCTTCTTCAACCGGCCAGCATATACTTACATTGTTTTTTCTGTACTCCCTTCTTCTTTTTTCTTCGTTTAACTCGTCTTCGTTTAATGGCCTCGGCTTCCTCTCCATTATTTGTTTCATGTTTCCTTGTCTCCTTGATGCATTTCCTTCGTCGTTCCTTGCTTTTCTCGCCGATCTCACCACCAATGATGCCTCGCTGATTGAATCGAAGCTGCAGTTTCCACCCCCTGTTCTGCCCCTCCCCGTCGCCTTCTCCTCCTCTTTACTTCCCTCTTTATTTCCCCTCCCGTTGATGGCGCTCAAGAGCATAAGACGCTCCTCCTCCCACTGTTTTCTCTCTCGGGCTGCGCTCTCTCTTAATTCTCTCACCGTGTTTCGCAGCTCACGCATCTCTTTTTGGCTCTGCTCACAGTTATCACAAATCTCATCTCCTTCCTCCGCGCACTCGTCTCTTATTTTATTTAACTCCTCGTTGAACCATTGTTTCATCCGCTGTTCACTCTCCTCCTTTATTATTGTTTTTACCTCCTCCTTCCACTACAATTTCGAGCTCTTTTCGAAATCTTCTAGCCGATGTCTTATCACTCCTCTCATTCTTATCTCCGCTTTCCGAATCTCGCACCACCAATGCTTCCCATAGTTGGGCTCTGCCTCTTTATTCTCGCTGGCTTCGGACAAATCATCGTCCGACATTTCGCCAGTTCCTCTTTTACCCCCATCTTCCCCTTCCCCCTCCTCACCCTCGCTCGGGTCGTCGGCGTCTTCTTCCTCGCCTTGCCGCCCTCTCTTCATCTTCGCACCGTCCTCTTTCGGATTCCTCGCTACACGTGCCTCATCGGTCGGGGCCAGCGCTTCACACCTATCCTTTACTTTTGTTGGATTTCCGCAATCACTCTCTGAATCGCCGAAGACACTGGCAGCGACTTGCCCCTCTCTTTTTTCTTTCTCATTCTTCTGCCCCCCCGTTTCACCGTCTTTCTCTTCTCTCTCGTTGTAAATTGTTTTGATCGGTGTGTGCCGCAGCTTGCTCTTTGTAACGAAGCCCTCACTTGCACCTCCGCTTAGCATATCCCCCTTGGTCAGATACCGCTCTATTTTACCGACCGCCGCTCTTGTGCTCTTACCTTCTCCCTTCTTCGGTCTTCCTCTCGCTCTTTTCGCTGGCAAGCCTCCTTGCTTCTTACCCGTGGTGCCATCTATCATCCTCTCGTTGACTTCCTCCAATTCGTCTCCCTCGACGTCCTGCCATCCCGCTTCCGATGACTCTTTCCCGCCTTTTATCGCTTCTTCCGTATCTCCCATGTTTAACCTCCACTAATCTGTACCTCAGCTAAGCACTCAACACTCCACGTAAACTTTCTCTTTCACCAACGCCTACTCTCGTACACTCTCCTTACCTCCTTCCGCAGCTTTTCTGCTACTTTTCAGTACGACGACTTCACTTTTTTGCTTTCTCTATCACTTGTCCACTAGAGCTTCCCGAAAACGCGTCTACTCCCAGCGGCCATTTTTCCGCATTTTCCATTTTTTTTATTTTTTATATTTTTGGTGTCATTAAAATTTTTGTTTCTGTTATTCACTTTATAGGTGATGAAAGTAAAAATATATTGTAAAAATTTCAAAGCGATCTGAACCTTCGTTCAAAAGTTAGAACTTTCACAAGGTTCAAAAAAGTGAATCGTGGAAAAACGGCTTTGAAGTTGGCGGTCGGGCGTGCCGCGCGGTATCTATTATAGATGCAATCTTACCTTATTTTTGGAATTTTTGAAATTTTTCAATTCTATAAAGCTTAAAATATTCCTAACCGTTCAGGCTAATGGGATCAAAAATTTAAAAAAAATGAAAAATTTTGAAATTTTTCGCGCATATAAGACCTTAAGGAATTATGAGCGCTTTTGGCGGTAATTGGCAATACGCCAAAATTCAACGATTGTTGTTGGCTCATGGGTACAATATCGTCATTTTATCGCAAATCATGAAAATTGACCGGGTGAGCTTCAAAAAGTATTTCTTTATGTGGGGTTTGTTTAGTGGTATCATATAAATACCACTGAATGTAGTATTTGTATGATTATCAACATAATTTCCGAGATTATAATGCTTTATTTATTCATATTCTCTGTTTATTCATAACAATAAAAATTGCTCCACATAATTACTGCACCAAATTACTAAAAAATATATTTTACATAAACTTAGAGCCTTAAAAGTCCGAAGAGGAATAAACCGTATACTTTTAATCCCTCTTTGAACTCCTAGCGATTAAAAGTACTACTCTACTCTCTGTCTAGTCGCACTTATAAGCGCGGAAACGATGGTAGTGGTATTTAAAATACATTGTTGGCTTCTGAGACACTGTTGAAACTATAAATTTCCAAGTTACCTTGCCTGATGTTTCTTGAAATTTTCAAATTCGAAAAAATCCTCATTTTAAAAAAGTATCAAAAAATTCTAATTTAATCGCAAAATAAGCTAAATATCAACTTTCACCACTTTTCATATTTTGGTTATTTCGACTCGGTAACCCTATATTCACCGTAAAATCTTGGCGCCCCTTGGCAATTATTTGTATTGGAGTGTATTTATACCAAGTTTCAAGCAAATTTGACCAAAAAATGGTGTTTCATATAAACTTAAAAACCCCCGTTTCATCTTCGTAAAGGTCGAATTTCGATTTTCACCACTCTCGAAAAAAGTCTTATTTTGGATCAAATATGAAGACTGTGTGGTCAGAATTAGGGGCCACAGATATCGTAATACTGCCAGAATAATACATAAACAATAATAAAAAACGTATATTAATTTCATATCCTTTTGATATTCGATATTGGTTGGGAAATATATAATTCCAGAAGTGATCCGAGCTAGTTTTTTAGAATAACTGGCAATCTTTTGGACTAGTATCAGCAAAAAGGCAAATTTAAATAATAAATGCATAATACACGAAATTGCAGATGGTGCATTTTAAACATACATATTTTCTACGTTACAGCCGCGGATTGCACCGCGTGTGCCGATTCTACTAAACCGGTACGCCCGATGACTCCGCACTCACTTAGGAGTAGAAAAATCAGTCTACTGGGCGACGTTTCGCGACATTCCATTAGCTCCCAATTCGACGGCGACTTGATCTCCTTCGATTCACCTACCGGTGGGTATTTCGAAATATTTTGTCAGTAAAACGCAAAAAAGGTCTCTAGTTTCAGAATTCTTGTAGTTTCAAAAGTTTTCTCGATAATCAGAACGCCCCTCCGAGCGAGTAAAACTTTTTGTTTAATTTTGAACCTCTTACTTTGATTGTTGGTTTTGGCACGGTACAAATCTTTTGAAAATATCCCAAATTTGACAAATTGTCAAGCCTCTTTGACCTTGGCTATTATTGAATAATTTGCTAACTATTAAAATAACAAAACATTTTTCCCTCGTTTTACAGTTCCAGCGAGAATGAGGCGTACAAGCCAGGCCAGCAGGAAATCAAGCCAATAACTACAGTAATATTGTTTTTTTAAATCAAAGACTCCTGTTCAAGCATGGTAAATAATTAAATTAGTATATATTTATATATGTTAATCCCCAATCTCCATCGTACCGTAGAACTGAATTAAGGGGAGATATACACCTAGGAGCCGGAAAAAGGTCACTTTTGTGAATTTTTTCAAGGAAAACTATTTGAAATTTCGGATTGGAGTTTTAATTATCTAAAAGTATATACATTCAAAAATATGTTGAATTTTCTTTATTTAAAAATATCAAAAATATACAAGGATATTGTACGATCCTTGGAGCGTCGTAAAAAATCGGCGTATACGGTATCCACTGGCGTTTCTTCAAAAATCATCTGAAAAAAAAACCAAAAAGATTATTAAATTAGATACTATAATCTAGTACTTGTCATAGCCCATTTTGAAAATATCGATTTATGACAAAATGGCGGACGTTCGAGCATAGTGATTTTTGGGCCAAAAATTAGTTATTATTTTGCCTATAGAAGAAAAAGTAAGTAACGAAAAAAAGATCCTATGACAAGTACTAGATAATGGTGTATAGAATAACCACAAAAAACCTCAAGGCAATCGGTTCATTGCTTTTCGAGAAATTGTGGGTACCGATTTGAAAAACGTGGTTTTGAGAAAAACGCGTTTGAAAATTTGGGAATGAATAAAGCATGAAATTTTTCAACTTACATGGAATCATCGGTGCCAGGCCCATAGTGTAGGTCTTCTACGGTCGACGGAATGTTCATAGCTTCTAAATCCTCGACCTCGACCATCTAGGTGCATATCTCTTCTTAAAACCATCTGTGATGGCTATCTCCAGAAAATGAAATCGAATACTTAAAAAAAAATGAAACCAATTGTCTCCGTATTTTATCCATTGCCCTGCAAATACTGTAATCGAACCCTGTTATCCCGATTATAGTAGAACCTCGATTATCCGAAGTAATTGGGACCGGACATCGTTTGGTTAATCGAAAATTCGGATAATCGAAAATATATCTCAGATTTCCGGGAAAATCAACTCGTAATCTAAATCGTAGCGAATGTGATGAAAAAGTGGAAAGAGAAGGGGTATTGTAAAAAGCGAAAGCTGTACATTTGGAATAAACAAATCTATAAGTAGTATCAAAATTTCTCTTTATTAATCCGACGACCCTAACTTCTTTATTTGATAGCAATTAACAATGGAGAAAGTTGCAATTTTTATACCACCACTACTTATGCAGTTAAATCACAATTGCGGCTTAAAATAATGATCAAGTTTTTGTTGTCGTATAGTAGTTGCGCGTTCCTTGGCTGCTGAGTCTCGAATTCGTTTCAAGAACAGCAGCTGTGTAAGACTAGTTTGTGGTTGGGTTTCAAACCATTTCAGGGCGGTTTCTCGTATATGCATACAATGTATATACGATCTGATGTATAAAGTTACATATATGCAATAATGTATTTTGAAATTAACTCGAAGTGTTAGGAAGCAGCTTTATTAGAGAAAAAAGGGGGGATACCTTAGGGCGATACCTTAAGGTAATCCTGTCACTTCACACTAGTTATACCACTGAACATACTTGAGACTTGTACAATTTAGATTTTTAACATATGCAAGAAAAATAATTCGTAATATCTAAAAGATTTCCATGTGTAAACTGTTTAATAAATGTTCTTATTGAATTAGAAAAATGAAAACAGTTATTCCAACGATTCGCACAGTATTTCTAGGTTTGATATTTACTAACATCGATTCTATCTCAGTCTCTTTTTACTCAACCAGGCGAGTTTAACCCCCATGCTGTTCAACGTCGATCTGTCAAAACAATGTCAGGTGCGGGAAATATAAAGCATTGTATTCGAGCCACGACTGGTAAAAAGCGTGGAAAATTTGTGTCGGCGAAATATAGTACAGTCGTGCTGTATATTGAAATCGGAAACAATTAGAAGAAGCCTAGTTTTTTGATAGGTGATTTTGTAGGTGCCACGGGTGCTAAAACCAAGTTTGCCTAAAAATCGGGGGGTAGGGTTTTTTTAGGGGATGGGGGTGGTTTAATGCCAAACTACAACCCAAGAAAAAGTGGGGTGAAATTTTGAAAAATCAGTTTTCATTCGATAACTCTTTAGGACAAATTCATACAATTTTTGTTCAAATGGAAACGTTGTAGCCCTTGAAAAGGCGCGTCGATCGAGTATTCGATCAACCCTCTCCAATAATATCTTCACCCCCAAAAGAATTGTTGAAGAATTAACAAAAAAATTGTTTATTGAATAACTCAAAGACAATCGATTTTTCGGGGATGTTTCAAATGTACGAAATGTAGAGAATAATTTTCTCTATATTTTCGTTCCTATGCACAACTTTTGAATTTTGCTTTTTCGAACCCATCTCAGGGATTGAAAATTCAAAATGAAATTCTGGGAAAACTATTGACCGAAACTAAAGAGATATGAGTTTGGCGCTGTGGACATAAATGTAGCTGAGGGTTCAAGCTGCAAATTCTTCCACGGCGGCGAATTCATGCCGTCAATAGTTTTCCCAGAATTTCATTTTGAATGTTCAACCCCCGAGAGGGGTTGGAAAATCAAAATTCAAGGATGGTCCATAGCAACGAAAATATGGAGAAAATTATTCTCTACATTTCGTACATTTGAACCATACCCGAAAAACCGATTGTTTTTTAGTTATTCAATAAACTATTTTCATTTTGGTTTTTTAACCATTTTTTGGGGTTGAAGATATTATCGGAGAGTGATGATCGAATACTCGATCGACGCGTCTTTTCAAGGGCTACAACGTTCCCATTTGAACAAAAAACGTACGATTTTTTTCTAAAGAGTTATTGAATTAGAACCAATTTTCCAAAATTTCATCCCACTTTTTCACCCTCAAAATGAACTCCGACGACTTCGGCGCTGTGGACAAAACTAAAGCCCGGATTTTTATGAACATTTTGTCTCACGGCGCTGACTTCGTAGGGGTTGTAGTTTGGCATTAATCCACCCCCATCTCCTTTCATCCCCTAAAAAAGAACCGTACACTCCGATTTTTAGGCAAGCTTGGATTTAGCACCCGCGGCACCTACAAAATCACCTGTCAAAAAACTAGCCTTCTTCTAATTTGCTCCGATTCCGGGTTTTTTCAGCGACAGCACGACTGTACTAATATCAGGTTGATAAAAAAGTTTTGTCGCAATAATTTCAATATAATTTATTTATTTATATATCTTATACAAAACCTTTCTAATCAACAATATATTCGCCATCGGTTTCTATGACACTCGACCATCTAGTTGGCAACTCATTTATTCCCTTTGCCCAAAACTGCGGCGGCTGGAACTCAAAGAAATTTGAAATATCCCTTCTGAGATCGTCGACGTTTTTGAAAGTTTTGTTTCTCAAATTTGCCTTCAAATGTCTGAACAAATGGTAGTCAGATAGCGCGATGTCGGGAGAGTATGGTGGATGAGGAACGGTATTCCAGTTAAGCTGAGTGATTGTTTTGTGGGTTTCCTTTGCGAAATGGGGTCTCGCGTTGTCGTGGAGAAGGTGCACAGTCGCGCGTCTTGGCCGTTTTTTTCTTATAGCTTTTGCCAATTCCTGGAGATTCTCGATGTATCGTGTAGAGGAGATCGTCTTACCTACAGGGAGAAAATTGTGAAACAGCATTCCCTTTGCGTCCGAGAAACAGCACAACAAAACCTTTTGTGAGTGAAGATCAGATTTCGGTTGGTGTGGCGGTTTTTCTCCAATAGGAAGCCAGTGGGCTAAACGCGTTCTGTTATCATACAAGACCCAGCTTTCATCTCCCTTCACAAGATCTTCTAAAAACTCCTTGCGATGGTGGCGAAGTAGGAGAGACTGGCAGATGGTCACGCGACAGTTCTTATTGTCGTCGGTGAGACGGTGTGGTATCCATTGAGCTGGAACCTTCCTGTATCCCAAGTTGTGTAAGTGATTGACTATTGACGGTTGGGTGCAGCCAAGTTCTCTTGCTAGCTCGTGCGTACTTGCTTCCGGTTTTTCTTTGATCCAGCGGAGTAATGCTTCATCATCGATGGTCGACGGTCGTCCGGAACGTTTCTCATCTTCAAGGCTTGTGTCTCCAGGTTTAAAACGATTGAACAAACGCTGGACTGTTCGATGAGAAACTACGTTCTCGCTGAATGCATCCTGTTTATTTTTAGCAGTTGTGCTTGCGTTCGTGCCGCGCCGCCACTCGTAAAAAAATGATCGCTCGAAGTTGCTCCTGCGAGATCGAAGCCATTTCTGTCCACTAGAACGCGCGCTCGCCCTTTTATACCCTGTCACGCGGAAGAGTAGAAAACATTCTAGAATATTCTCGACATAGCTCGATGTCATATTGCGTCAATACGTAAAAAGACTTTTTTTAAATTTTTGCGACAAAACTTTTTTATCAACCTGATATATCGGTTAAAAATGAAATATGTGTGGAAATCCGAATGAGTGAGATGAGGTTAGGACTACAGTCAGCTGTTGCCTTGCTGCCACGTCTCTTTATTGTAGCAAGTGGTAATCAATCCAATACCGGAATTTCAAATTAAACTCGATATTACATCAAAATTAGATCAATAAGCGTAATTTTTCTGAGAGCATTGGATTACTACAAGTGTTAAGTATGTAAATCTGATTATTTTTTAAAATATGAAGGATCCCCACTATTATATACACTTTTGTAGCGACCGGAAATTGTGTTTTTGTATGTCGTCTCGGAATTCCTTCACGAAAAAATGCAATTTTAATATTTTTTTCTCTGTAATTAATTCGATAACCGATCCGGAAATTTTACAGAGACGATTGTTAATAGATTCAGTAAGCTCACAAAAAAAATTATCCATATCCTATGGATGAAGCCTGGTGATAGGATCACCTTAAGGCGTAACTCCAACAATTTTTATTCTTTTCACTCCAAATTGTGAGCACGTCTTCAGAATAACATTCCGAAGAGAAATACGTGCGGGAGTTTCCAAAAGTTAATTATAACATTTATTAACAAATGATCGTCCTTATTTTCGTCGAAAATGGACTTTTCACTTTGAATGCTCGCCAATTACACAAGAATTCATATTTTCAATATCCCCTACGTAATTCTCTAGCTATACTCATGTAAATTAATAGAATTTTTTTAATGTTTTCCAAATTCAAATTTGCGTCACTTATACCGCGTGCCGCAGAGCGTCTCAAATTCGACATGCGTCGCGAGAATGGCTCCAGCATCACCATTTTGTATAATTTTTTGATATAATTTTTTTGGATCACTTAAATATTTGACTAATGACATCCTCGAATATTATTATCCTCTTACTTATCCTCCCCCCCCCCCCCCCCCAAATCGTGAACGATAACTTAATTTTCGATCTTTACAGTGGTGTAAGCCCTTGAAAGACTATTTTTATTTTACAAAAGTTGTATATATATATATATCTGTATCACTTGTTAGTCGGTAAAGAAATGATCTTGCCGACGGAGCTGCATGGGCCCAGCACAGATGGAGTTCGAATTCCTTCGACTAAATTGAAGGAAAAAAAACGAAGAAGCCTATTTAATTTTCTTTTTCAATTTGACCTCGTTTTGTACACATAGTACATGGTTTTCATTACGTTGTATACTATTACGGAGATTCAAGATGAAATTACATATTTATATAATTATTTACAATGTTGTCAATCACGTTATGCAATCCGCAAATATCACATGGATATGAACACAGGGCTCAACAATGGACGCTACATGTTTGACAACACGATGCGGCGGATAAAATTGATTGGTGTCCATAAAAAGGTTCCGCTAGCTCGTGGATATTGGCGAAGAGGAAAGTAATGTCGCAAACCGAAGAGAACGACGCGGACGTCGTATCGTCGAATAGCTGCGACGATGTTTTCGAATCCGACGACGTTTCACGGACAAATGTCACGTTGCGACGCATCGGAAAGCGTCTGAATATCGAGAACGAATTCATCTACGAAACGGAAAATACGGATACGGCCGAATCGTCGAGCATCGCTGCCGTGATACCAAAGCTTCGAGACGTAGCACGCTTATTGCTGAAGCACCAACCATTCAAGATCACTCTCGATAGGAGTCTCCGCCACGAACAGTGCTGAGAAACCGAACTGTATACTATACGAATACGCCAAAAAAAAGAGCCCACGCGTATCGCTGAACTACCCACCTCGCGTTATCCAGTTTTATAAATCAAGTGGACCTGAAGGTTTGATTCTCTACACTGAAAATTCATTTCTCAAGTTCAAATATCTACAATTTTTTAATAAAACAATATTTTTAAAATTCCTTACGTACTTCTCTAGGTATTCTAATGTAGACGGACGAGAATTTCTGTTGTTTGTTCTAGGTCAAAAATTGTGGATGCTAAATGTCACGCCGCGGAGCGCCTAAAAAAGGTAACAAAATAAAATATTAGTAGCCATTTTGTACATCGAAAAAACAAATATCTATTTTCTAACAGCATGATATTCATACTAAACAGATGTGTAATTAATTTGATGAGTGATTCACATTTTGATACGAAAAAATCGGTTGTCTGTAAAGTCGGTTTACTGACGATAGTTGAACGTGACAACGTCATAAGAAAATACTGATGGAATGGTTTCATTTTTCAAAAAAAAATTTTAATTTTGTTTGTTTGATAGATATTTTGTATGGATATAGAGAAGGAGGTAAATGGAAATCACAATTGAATTGATCAAGTTACATTTATTTGTACGCATAAATACAATTATGTCAATTTTTATTTATTTTTATTTACAATGTACATATTTTTTACAAGTATGAATGTGCTTTGAGCAATTGTTTTACAACTTTTATTTTTTCATAAAATTCTTCGTTCAGAAAATAATTTTAAATTTACAAAATACTTGAATAAAATTTATTGTTTAAATTTCTACTCGACTGTTAAAATTTAATTTTTGATTTTATTATTTTACAATAATAAATTTTGTATTGACATTATTTCTTTCAGCAAGTAAACTGAATAAAAGTTGTTGTTCAATTAGTTACTTAATTATTTTTGCAAATTTAATTGTAATTTGTTGTAAAAAAGTAATAATTTTGAATAATTTATTATAAGAATAAACTGTGATTAAATTATTGTTCATAAATCTTAAATTTAAAATTTAAAATTTGGAAACATCATTAAAATTTTTGTAACTCTAGCTTTTAAAAAGCCCGCCGCAATGTGTTTGATATAGGAGAAAATTGTTCCCTTTGATGGCTGGCTGGTCCAACCTGTCATTTCAGACACGTTGTTATGATGTGTGGAAGATTTAACATTTATGTTTTAATTTTTTGAAATCATAGCTACGCTCGATAGTTATTTCGATCGAATAGTAAAGCAATTGATTTTTACTCATCGTGAAATAGTTCTGTTAACTTATTGTTATAGTTTTGTCAATTATAGCATAACCTACAATCGCTGCACTAGCGGACCGATGCTATTTATTTTAATGATGAAAGCACGAATATTCGACAATATATCACTGAACATATATTTAATATCGAAAGAATCATTACCTTTATCGCCGCAATTATCGTTGCTATAAACAATTGACACCGGATTCACTTTTCACTGCACTTCATACTTGAAGAAAACATGTACATATATTATTGTATAGCAGCTGTCCACGCGGACGCATCGCTCATGGCCTCTGCACACTGCGCGCGATGGGCGACAAGCGATGAGCGATATCCAATGAGAGCTCGAGTATGACGGAAATGCTCTATGAGAGTGACGTTGCCATTGGATATCGCTCATCGCTCGTCGCTCGTCGCTCGTCGCTCGCAGTGTGCAGAGGCCATCACTCAAGTAGGAGAGAGACAGATGTCGAACGCTGCCGAACGCTGCCGAACGCGGAGGCCGATTGTGCCTCTTTGTCGCTCGTTCCGCGCTCTCGCTTACACTTCAAGCCTTAAATGGAACGCCTCAGAGCGAGGTAACGCCGCATGAGTCATGTTTTTTCGTGCGTGCAGCCGGCTTCATCGAATTATAAGACGTTGTCACGTCAAAAACAAACAATTATTATACTCAACGATAGACTGGAATAAAAAATTGCGAAAAATCTAGTACATTTAGACATTCTTACATTTTCTCTGAAAAATTACGGCTACGAAAATTCTTCTATTGGTCACACATTCGGTGACCCCCTGTTTTTATCGTCGTTACGGAATCTTTAGAACTGTTTACACGCGCTGGGTAGTTGATGTCAGACATCTAGAGTTATTTAGTGCATAAATTAATGGATATAAATGTGGCCAGCGTGTCATCTCCATATAGTGAGACGATATTTAGAGTCGTAATTTTTCGTTAAAAGTTCAGTAACTCGACTTAAAATTTCATCAGTATACTTGGATGTATTTTTATTTAATTATTGACGAAAATCATTCATTGTTAAATATTCGGGTTAGTGAACGAAATACCTTAAAACTCTCGAGATTTTTTATCAATAACCTAAAGAAGAAAATTAAGTGTCTGCGAATAAACTATTTTTTGTTTCGAATGCTCCAGTTCCAATGACACGTAAATATCCAAAGTAATTTTGAAAAAACAACTTCTTTAATCGGTAATATTTCAAAAATGAAATGTGGTACACAAGTTTGTCAATGTACATACAAATAAATATCCAAACGCTTATTCAATAATGTTACTCATTCAATCATCTCCCTTATTCCTTAAAACTAATTTTTTTTTTCAAATAACCCTGATTTTGTTGCAAAATCAATCAGTTCGACAACATAATTTCGGAGATTTTTAATGTTCAAGTTGAAGCTCCATCCATTCGGTAAGTCCCATGATACCTCGTAAGCTCTAGTTATAGGGCTGTAAGGACTTAAATAATTCCGAGATTTAGATGAAAAAATTGAGCAAAATGTGATTATAGTGTCAAATAATCGATTAGTTTTTCTTCCTCGTTCCTTAATAATACTCGAAAACAAGATGTGCATTTTGAGCTCGAACGGTATATTTTCGGAAATTAACCAAACTTGTAGGTTAAACATGGCAACCCCGCGTTAACTGGCTCTGTCGGAGTGAGCCACTCGTAGCGAAGCATCTGGCGGGTATTTCAAAATTCATAACGGTGTTTTTTAAAACGTACATAGTATTTACAGCCGACAATGCTTCAGCGATAGTCAGTCGTGCCAATTGAAAAAACCGTCACTGTTTTCGTCTATTGCCTATTTTTTCTTAAATAATATTTTACATTCCTATAATTGTTAAAATGATAACTAATAATATGATTTTCCGGCTTAGAAATACTTTTCAACAATATTATGAGTTGGAAATTGCCCAATGCTACGTGTTTACGGGCAAATTTTATTCGCAAAAGGTTTATTTTACTAAGGTACATTTTATTCGCACCCCCACTCTCGCAGCCAAGGAACGGTCGCGAAATTTTTCAAATCCTACATATTAATATCCATTTGCAGCAGTTCAGAACAAGCGCCTTTTTTGTACAACGAGATACTTATACTTCAAAATCTGCGCCATGTAATCGCTGTAGGCTAACTTGTGAATTGTTTTCTACTCGATTTACCGCTATCGGGAGAACTTCGGACTTTGTCGAATATCTCTAATTTAATAAGTAGAGTGTCGATTATCCGATTCAATTGGGACCGGGCGTCTTTGGGATAATCGAAAATTCGGATAACCGAACAGCAATACTCCTCTGGCGAAAAAAACGTTGATTCTTTCAACATGATAAAATATATATGTTTCAAAATACAATGAACATAAATACGTATGATCGTTCGAATAACTGAACATTCTTGGATGAACAGAATTATTGTTTAGATAATTAATATTTTGTATAACCCAAATTGCGATTCGGAATATTGACGTTTCGGATAACTGACGTTCGCATAATCGACGCTCTACTGTAATTGAACAAACAATAACCTGTCCACTCTGGTTTAGTACGGTGCAGCCCCCTGACACTGGCCTACGATTCTTATACGATAAACGAAAACGCGTTTTGTCCCGGCTTTTTAGTTCTTGAAATCGCCACTGCCTAGCGTTGGCTGTTGTGTGACAGCCTTCGGCTCGAAATGCTCCGATCAGCTGAACGATTCGATACTTTCGTGGCTTTCGCCTGTTATCGTTACGGCGACGTTATTTATTGTGTTAAAATGGAAAATCATTCCAAATATATCAATAGATTTTTATTCATGTAAGGTATTCGAAACACCGGCGCAACACACATATGTATGCATGCCTGTCACACGACTACTAGCGCCACAGTGCGGCAAGGATAATTTACGAACAGCATTTATCTACCAGTGTCAGGGGCAGCGTTGCCAGTTTAGTACAATTGTACTGAATCTGGTACGTTTTCGGAGTATTTAGTACGTCAGTACACCTTTCGTGAATCTATTATGTTTTTCATGATTTTCGTACCCTAATAAGAAAAAAACTCAAACATTGATGAAAACCCTCGTTCATCCTCAATGGAAAAAGTAAACTCCCGCGCCCTCTTCAGATTGTTGCAGTCGTTAGATTTAAAGTGACCGCCAATGCCAGCAATTAAGGGGAGGTACCTGAGTGAACGGCGAGAAAAACAGGTAAACTTCAGGAATTTTTATCTCATAAACTAAGGTTTCGATACGATCCGGGGTTTTTAAATTGGAAAATATGTACATTGAGGTATGTTTGGGAATTTTTTTTAAAAAATTCGTTGACTGGAAGCGATTAAAACGCGATTATCTCGAAACATAGTTTTCAAATTCGGTGCCAGATGTATCTCGAAAACGGCTTGTCCGATTTTGTCCAAATTTGGATACAATATTCTTTGATAGTTTTTCTCATTCGCCACGTAGGATTTTTTTGACGGAATTGCGATCGTTTTCATTTAACATTCGTTTTTCGTTCGCAATTTTCGATGATTTTGGATTGCATAAACATTGCATAAAAAGGCAATGGTTCAATACAATGAAAAACCCCTACGTGGCGAACGAGAAAAATTATCGAAGAATATTGTATCCAAATTCGGACAAAATCGGATAAGCCGTTTTCGAGATACATCTGGCATCGACTTTGATAAATATGTTTCGGGATAATCGCGTTTGATCGCTTCCAGTCAACGAAATCATTTTTAAAAAATTCCTAAACATACCTCAATGTACATATTTTCCAATTAAAACAATCCGGATCTAATCGAAACGTTAGTTTTTGAGATAAAAATTCCCTAAGTTTACCTGTTTTTCTCGCTATTTACTCAGGTACCTCCCCTTGAGTACGAAAATTCAAAATTTGTTATGGTTTGGCGCTGCCGTCTAGTACCAAACGATAGCTCACTCTGGCAACACTGGTCAGGGAACTCCCCCAAACTGCCGCACACAGCGCCCCGCTGTGTCGAAACATCTCAATCGTCCTTTACGTTACCGGTCGTGCATCATTTGAAAGTATTTTGCCGTTGCGTCCATAACTGTTTCTCGGAACGTTGACATTGGAGTGTATCTCAAGTGAGAAGAAACATTCATTCAATTTGCCTAAGCATAAAGTAATAAGACCGGCCCGAAAGATGAGCAATTTCCGAGACAGGTACAAGCAAAAGGGCAGCGGCCCGAACAATGCGGCAACAGGCCGTATGACGCGGGCACGCGAACAAGAGGAACGTCGAAGTCACAACCGCACTGAAACGTTTTCGCGAAATCGCGATGTCTCTCCGAGTCCGCAAATACAAGGTACGTTCAGGCCCGAGCGTGCCGGAAAATCGAATTTCGCCAGTTGCTCTTTCCCCCATACATCTTCCTCCAGAGTACCTGGACGACTTCGTGGAGGACATTTTTTTTCAGGTCGAATTCGACAAGACTCAATATACGAGACGTACAGCGGACAAGTTACATTTTCCTCTGCCTTTAATAGTACAAGCTAAGGTTACGAGCATTGGATAATAATACGATCATACTTCTCCGCAATTCCAGAAACACAAGGAACATCCAGCCTCGACGACCGCTTCCGCAGGTGGAAGCTCGCAAAGGAGTTGAAAAAAAAAATGGACCAAAAGAATAAAAAGCCGATCTTCAAAGTCGGCATAGTCCATCACAATTTCTACTCGCCCATTGCCCAAGACACAATCAACAACGCGCCATCTGTCTCGAGAGGTGCTGACCGAGTAACCAGGCGGTCTCCTCCGAAGAGGATAACGCGCGCTACTCAGAAGAGACTTGCAGCAAAGATGGCTGCATCAGCGACTGCGACTTCATCCCAGCCAGGCACCAGAGACACGGCTCAGTCCATGAGTTATTCTCAGCCCAGCACAAGCGCCACTGCAGCATGGGCAACTCCTTCCGAGCCTGACACAAGCGGCGCAGCACCCTTCATGACTCATTCCAAGTCCAGCGCAAGCATGGCCGCAGCGTGTGCAACTCCTCCCGAGCCTGGCACAAGCGGCGCAACACTCTTCATGACTTGTTCCAAGTCCAGTGCAAGCATGGCCGCAGCGTGCGCAACTCCTTCCGAGCCTGGCACAAGCGGCACAGCACGCTCCAGGACTTATTCCCTGTCCAGCACAAGCGCCGCTACAGCGTGCGCCTCGTTCACTCCTCAGTGTTATCTGTTTGAGCGTTCAGTGCGTGCCGAGGAGACGCCAATATTCCGAAGTTCCGCCATGAGCAGAGATTTCTCGCCGGAAGGCGCACATTCGAACGAAGTTGAAGCAAGGCGGGCGTTGCCACGGCCATCCACGGAAAACATTCTCGTGCCATCGGAGTCGCTGCTGAATAAGCGCAAGCGTTTCGTGCGACAAAATGCTATCGAGTCCTTGACCTGGACTGGATTGAGCGAACAGTTTTCCTCGGAGGAGGATTCTCTCGTCGAAGAGAGAAGTAAAAAAATCGAGTTAGATTCACAGACTGACGCTACCACACTTCTGCCGGGTACGAGCGAAGACATCGCAGTCGACACAGTTACATGTTTTGATTCGCCGCGCCCAGTGACGTTTTCCCCCCATGTGACATCCGCGCGAGGGAGTCGATCGAAAATGAGTATGGGATGCACACCGCCGGACGATGTGCCTACCAATGAGACAGACGTGCGGAGTCTAACCGTATCCGTCGAGGAGAGAGAGCGCACCGTTCAATATTTCAAATTAATCCTACAACGCGAAAACGAACGATTGAACGAGATCTGCGCGAAATGGGAAAAGGTCAAGGGCGAGCCTGGTCTCACGGAGGACGCTCGTTATCTCATCAATCAGGCGATTGGCCAAACGACGCTCTTGGTGAGAAACAAATTCGAGAGATTTCGCAGTCTCGTGGCTGACTGCGAGTCTGGCAAGGGCGAGATCCTCGTACGGTGTCGTGATCTCCATGGCTTTTGGGACACGACGTACATCGAGGTGAAGAATTGCAATGCGCGCTTTCAAAAACTCGTTCAGCTGCAATCGACCGGCTGGGTCGAGGAAGATATCGTCGTGACGACCAAAAGACCCACGGGCATTCGTAAAAAACTCGTAGCAAACAAGTTTACGATGAACGCAAAAAGTTCAAAGCCCAAAGGCAATACGGACTGTACACCGAGAGGAAAGACACTGCGCAGCGTGGAAAGCTCGCCCCCGAATGTTCCAAGGTTCGCCAAACGCGCGAGTCTGAAAATAACACCGAAAAAAACTCCCGCCTCGCTTTTGACGAAAATTCAGTTGTCCGAAACGAAGCAGCACGCACGCAGCTCTTTGACCGTTATGAAAATCAGCCGAATGTGCAAAACACCCGACATCCGATTGGACGGAACAACATCTTACATTAATTCCGAACAAACCCCCAGCGGAGGCATCTTGCAGAAATCCGATGAGACTTCAACGACGGACATTGCCGTTGCAAAGTCCACCCGTAAAGTTGATTTTAATTATGACGTCCTGAGCCAGCCCAGAACCGACGAACATTTTGAAAAGACTATCGATTTTGCACGCCCCCTCGCCCGAATCGAAAGTTACGACTCCGATAGCGCCGACGATGTTTTCAAACCCGACGATATTTCACGGACAAATGTCACTTTACGACGGATCGAAAAGCGCCCGGATTTCGGGACGGAATCAATCTCCGACACGAGCTTCGCGATCCCGGCAATCACCATTATCGCGCCGACGCCACCGAGATACGCGTCGAATAGCGGAGTCTACACTTCGACCACGAAGGCCCGGAAACGTAGCACGTTCATTGCTCACCTACCAAACGAAGAAAAACACTCTGAAGACGAGTCTTTGACGTGGAGAGTATTGAGGAACAGATCTGTATCTTTGAGAACGCCGAAAAAAAGCGCACGGTGGAGTACAAAATCGTCATCGGCACGGGAAAAAATGGTCGGGCTCGATTCCAGCGCCAAGGAAAACGATGACCCGCAAATCCCACGACAGAGAAGTTTATCGGAGTCGAGCAGAATCTTTGACATCGAATGTCATAGAGAAGAGCCCAGTAAGATTCGAAGATCCACGAGGAAGAGCGTTCGTTTTAATGGTATGTACTTAGTATGCTTTTCTTTGTCGTTTCACTTAAAAAAACAAAACAATTCGTTAGTGGAGGAAAAACGGAATGTAAATATTGGCACAGTTGGCCAATTTTTTATCAGTCCATGTTTATAAATCATGGAAAATATTTCCTTAATGTACAGTATTAAGGTAGGTGTCTAGTCTAGAGAGCGAAAAACAAGCTTGTTTTCGAAAACATTTTTCTCAGCTTCGTTATTAGATATAACAATTTAAAAAATCCTGGACATAATGTTATCCTTATAGAAGAGAACAAAAATTGTTTACTTCGTCCAACATTTTCAGGGGGCGCCAAAGTCGAGTCCTCAAAAAAATGTGCTCCCATGGCGAACAAACAATCTCCGGATTGGCACGTATGAAACAAAAATAGGAAACGACATTTTAAAGAGAAAGGTTTGCCTCGTGGTAATTCACCACCGTTTGCCAAAAATCGATAATAGAAAAAAATGGCCGTTTGAAAAACATGATACGAAAATCGACCTATTTTTGCAGCGTTTGCGTCCTGTAAATTTTTATATTATAATTTTTTTTCCAAAAATATGGTGAATTACCATACAAAACGCCTTAATAAAGAATCGTTCAAAGTTTCATCAAAATCGATCGAGCTGTTGCGGAGATTGTTTGTTCGCCCGTTGAAAAAAAGTGATTGCCTGAAAAACGCGTTTAAAGTTTTGTCCTTACACACTTTTGTCCCGACCTGTCCCTACACACACCGCTAGAACATTTTTTCTATTACGAAATTCGTCACAAAATTGAAGGAGGTGATTCTCGACGCTATAAGACGTTGAAAAATGAAATAATTTTTATTTTTCGATTTTTCGAAAGTTCTAGACTAGACACTTAGACTAGTACTAATTGACTGTCTACACGCACCGAACAGCGAGAAAAACATGGTATAGTGTTATATACAAAATAAATTTGGTAAGTTTCAAGTAAACCTGGTCAAAAAATAGGTTTTTTTTTCATGCAAACCTCAACACTCTCGTTTAAGCCCCTTAAAGGTTATATTTTGTTATATAAAGGTTATATATAAAGGTTATATTATTTATATTTCTAAAATACATGTTTAATTATTTGGGGTTAGTACGATATCCGAGGCGCCAAGTTTTGACTGTTGATTCTTGATATTTAAACCAAAATAATGACAATTTCAAAAATAAATTTTTTGCCGTTATGGCTTCCTTAAGGCCTTATATACGGAATTTCGCCGATTTTCGAAGGTACTTTTCTAGACGCGGTTAAAAAAAATGACGCATATATTGATAACGTTTTTTTTTACATATCATTTATGCACATGGTTAAGTAAATATATGTGAAAAAAAATCAGATATATTAACAAATGGCGGAGATATAACATAATGGTGAAAGTTCTCGGCATTGATGTGGGTCTCCAAAAGAAAATTAACATATTTATAACTGCATAATGAATGTATCTTCGGTGTGAACCAACAATATTATTTTTTTTAAATTATTATAATCAAAATTCGAAACTTAAAATTTGTTTACTCTCTTTTCTGTCGGTATTTTATTTTTTATATTTTTTGTGTCATTAAAATTTTTGTTTCCGTTCACTCTATAGGTGATGATACTAAAAATCTATTGTAAAAATTTCAAAACGATCTGAACCTTCGTTCAAAAGTTAGAACTTTCACAAGGTTCAAAAAAGTGCATCGTGGAAAAACGGCTTTGAAGTTGGCGGTCGGGCGTGCCGCGCGGTGTCTATTATAAATGCAATCTTACCTTATTTTTGGAATTTTAGAAATTTTTCAATTCTGTAAAGCTTAAAATACTCCTAACCGTTCAGGCTAATGGGAAATAATATAAAAATGAAAAATTTTGAAATTTTTCGCGTATATAAAACCTTAAGGAATTATGAGCGCTTTTGGCGGTAATTGGCAATACGCCAAAATTCAATGATTGTTGTTGGCTCATGGGTACAATATCTTCATTTTATCGCAAATCATGAAAATTGACCGGGCGAGCTTCAAAAAGTATTTCTTTATGTGGGGTTTGTTTAGTGGTATCATATAAATACCACTGAACGTAGTATTTATATGATTATCAACATAATTTCCGAGATTATAATGCTTTATTTATTCATATTCTCTGTATATTCATAACAATAAGAATTGCTCCACATAATTACTGCACCAAATTACTAAAAAATATATTTTACATAAACTTAGAGCTTTAAAAGTCCGAAGAGGAATGAACCGTATACTTTTAATCCCTCTTTGAACTCCTAGCGATTAAAAGTACTACTCTACTTTCTGTCTAGTCGCACTTATAAGCGCGGAAACGATGGTAGAGGTATTTAAAATACATTGGTGGCTTCTGAGACACTGTTGAAACTATAAATTTCCAAATTACCTTGCCTGATATTCCGTAAACTTTTCAAATTCGAAAAAAAACCTCATTTTCGATAACTATCAAAAAATTCTAATTTAATCGCAAAATAAGCTAAATATCAACTTTCACCACTCTTCATATTTTGGTTATTTCCCTATAACCCTAAATTCACCGTAAAATCTTGGCGCCCCTTGGCAATTATTTGTACTGGAGTATATTTATACCAAGTTTCAAGCAAATTTGACCAAAAAATGGCGTTTCATATAAACTTAAAAACCCCCGTTTCATTCTCTTAAAGGTCGAATTAGCGATTTCTACCACTCTCGAAAAAAGTCTTATTTTGGATCAAATATGAAGACTGTGTGGTCAGAATTAGGGGCCACAGATATCGTAATACTGCCAGAATAATACATAAACGATAATAAAAAAACGTACATTAATTTCATATCCTTTTGATATTCGATATTGGTTGGGAAATATATAATTCCAGAAGTGATCAGAGCTAGTTCTTTAGAATAACTGGCAATCTTTTGGACTAGTACCAGCAAAAAGGCAAATCTAAATAATAAATACATAATAGACGAAATTGCAGATGGTGCATTTTAAACATACATATTTTCTACGTTACAGCCGCGGATTGCACCGCGTGTGCCGATTCTACTAAACCGGTACGCCCGATGACTCCGCACTCACTTAGGAGTAGAAAAATCAGTCTACTGGGCGACGTTTCTCGACATTCCATTAGCCCCCAATTCGACGGCGACTTGATCTCCTTCGATTCACCTACCGGTGGGTATTTCGAAATATTTTCTCAGCAAAACACAAAAAAGGTCTCTAGTTTCAGAATTCTTGTAGTTTCAAAAGTTTTCTCGATAATCAGAAAGCCCCTCCGAGCGAGGGGCTTGCGAGGGGCTTTTTCTTTAATTTTGAACCTTTTACTTTGATTGTTGGTTTTGGCACGGTACAAATCTTTTGAAAATATCCCAAATTTGACAATTTGTCAAGCCTCTTTGACCTTGGCTATGATTGAATAATTTGCTAACTATTAAAATAACAAAACATTTTTCCCTCGTTTTACAGTTCCAGCGAGAATTAGGCGTGCAAGCCAGGCCAGCAGGAAATCAAGCCAATAACTACAGTAATATTGTTTTTTTTAATCAAAGACTCTTGTTCAAGCATTGTAAATAATTGAATTAATGTATATTTATATAAGTTAATCCCCAATCTCCATCGTACCGTAGAACTTAATTAAGGGGAGATATACACCTAGGAGCCGGAAAAAGGTCACTTTTGTGAATTTTTTCAAGGAAAACTATTTGAAATTTCGGATTGGAGTTTTAATTATCTAAAAGTATATACATTCAAAAATATGTTTAATTTTCTTTTTTTTTAAATATCAAAAATATGCAAGGATATTGTACGATCCTTGGAGCGTCGTAAAAAAATCGGCGTACACGGTATTCACTGGCGTTTCTTCAAAAATCATCTGAAAAAAAAAACCAAAAAGATTATTAAATTAGATACTATAATCTAGTACTTGTCATAGCCCATTTTGAAAATATCGATTTATGACAAAATGGCGGACGTTCGAGCATAGTGATTTTTGGGCCAAAAATTAGTTATTGTTTTGCCTATAGAACAAAAAGTAAGTAACGAAAAAAAGATCCTATGACAAGTACTAGATAATGGTGTATAGAATAACCACAAAAAACCTCAAGGCAATCGGTTCATTGCCTTTCGAGAAATTGTGGGTACCGATTTGAAAAACGTGGTTTTGAGAAAAACTCGTTTGAAAATTTGGGAATGAATAAAGCATGAAATTTCTCAACTTACATGGAATCATCGGTGCCAGGCCCATAGTGTAGGTCTTCTACAGTCGACGGAATGTTCATAGCTTCTAAATCCTCGACCTCGACCATCTAGGTGCATATCTCTCCTTAAAACCATCTGTGATGGCTATCTCCAGAAAATGAAATCGAATAATTGAAAAAAAAAAATGAAAACAATTGTCTCCGTATTTTATCCATCGCCCTGCAAATACTGTAATCGAACGCTGTTATCCCGATTATAGTAGAACCTCGATTATCCGAAGTAATTGGGACCGGACATCGTTTGGTTAATCGAAAATTCGGATAATCGAAAATATATCTCAGATTTCCGGGAAAATCAACTCGTAATCTATATCGTAGCGAATGCGATGAAAAAGTGGAAAGAGAAGGGGTATTGTAAAAAGCGAAAGCTGTACATTTGAAATAAACAAATCTATAAGTAGTATCGAAATTTCTCTTTATTAATCCAGCGACCCTAAGTTCTTTATTTGATAGCAACTAACAATGGAGAAAGTTGCAATTTTTATACCACCACTACTTATGCAGTTAAATCACAATTGCGGCTTAAAATAATGATCAAGTTTTTGTTGTCGTATAGTAGTTGCGCGTTCCTTGGCTGCTGAGTCTCGAATTCGTTTCAAGAACAGCAGCTGTGTAAGACTAGTTTCTGGTTGGGTTTCAAACCATTTCAGGGCGGTTTCTCGTATATGCATACAATGTATATACGATCTGATGTATAAAGTTACATATATGCAATAATGTATTTTGAAATTAACTCGAAGTGTTAGGAAGCAGCTTTATTAGAGAAAAAAAGGGGGGATACCTTAGGGCGATACCTTAAGGTAATCCTGTCACTTCACACTAGTTATACCACTGAACATACTTGAGACTTGTACAATTTAGATTTTTAACATATGCAAGAAAAATAATTCGTAATATCTAAAAGATTTCCATGTGTAAACTGTTTAATTAATGTTCTTATTGAATTAGAAAAATGAAAAATAGTTATTCCAACGATTCGCACAGTATTTCTAGGTTTGATATTTACCAACATCGATTCTACCTCAGTCTCTTTTTACTCAACCAGGCGAGTTTAACCCCCATGCTGTTCAACGTCGATCTGTCAAAACAATGTCAGGTGCTGGAAATATGAAGCATTGTATTCGAGCCACGACTGGTAAAAAGCGTGGAAAATTTGTGTCGGCGAAATATAGTACAGTCGTGCTGTATATTGGAATCGGAAAAAATTAGAAGAAGGCTAGTTTTTTGACAGGTGATTTTGTAGGTGCCACGGGTGCTAAAACCAAGTTTGCCTAAAAATCGGGGAGTAGGGTTTTTTTTAGGGGATGGGGGTGGTTTAATGCCAAACTACAACCCCCACGAGGTCGGCGCCGGGAGACAAAATGTTCAGAAAAATCCGGGTTTTATTTTTGTTCATAGCGCCGAAGTCGTGGAAGTTCATTTTGGGGGTGAAAAAGTGGGGTGAAATTTTGAAAAATCAGTTTTCATTCGATAACTCTTTAGGACAAATTCATACAATTTTTGTTCAAATGGAAACGTTGTAGCCCTTGAAAAGGCGCGTCGATCGAGTATTCGATCAACCCTCTCCAATAATATCTTCACCCCCAAAAGAATTGTTGAAGAATTAACAAAAAAATTGTTTATTGAATAATCCAAAAACAATCGACTTTTCGGGGATGTTTCAAATGTACGAAATGTAGAGAATAATTTTCTCTATATATTCGTTCCTATGCACAACTTTTGAATTTTGCTTTTTCGAACCCATCTCAGGGATTGAAAATTCAAAATGAAATTCTGGGAAAACTATTGACCGAAACTAAAGAGATACGAGTTTGGCGCTGTGGACATAAATGTAGCTGAGGGTTCAAGCTACAAATTCTTCCACGGCGGCGAATTCGTGCCGTCAATAGTTTCCCCAGAATTTCATTTTGAATGTTCAACCCCCGAGAGGGGTTGGAAAATGAAAAATTCAAGGGTGGTCCATAGCAACGAAAATATGGAGGAAATTATTCTCTGCATTTCGTACATTTGAACCATACCCGAAAAACCGATTGTTTTTTAGTTATTCAATAAACTATTTTCTTTTTGGTTTTTTAACCATTTTTTGGGGTTGAAGATATTATCGGAGAGTGATGATCGAATACTCGATCGACGCGTCTTTTCAAGGGCTACAATGTTCCCATTTGAACAAAAAAGTACGATTTTTTTCTAAAGAGTTATTTAATTTAAACCGATTTTTCAAAATTTCATCCCACTTTTTCACCCTCAAAATGAACTTCCACGACTTCGGCGCCGTGGACAAAACTAAAGTCCGGATTTTTCTAAACAATTTGTCTCACGGCGCCGAGCTCGTAAGGGGTTGTAGTTTGGCATTAATCCACCCCCATCTCCTTTCATCCCCTAAAGAAGAACCCTACACCCCGATTTTTAGGCAAACTTGGATTTAGCACCCGCGGCACCTACAAAATCACCTGTCAAAAAACTAGCCTTCTTCCAATTTGCTCCGATTCCGGGTTTTTTCAGCGACAGCACGACTGTACTAATATCAGGTTGATAAAAAAGTTTTGTCGCAATAATTTCAATATAATTTATTTATATATCTTATACAAAACATTTCTAATCAACAATATATTCGCCATCGGTTTCTATGACACTCGACCATCTAGTTGGCAACTCATTTATTCCCTTTGCCCAAAACTGCGGCGGCGGGAACTCAAAGAAATTTGAAATATCCCTTCTGAGATCGTCGACGTTTTTGAAAGTTTTGTTTCTCAAATTTGCCTTCAAATGTCTGAACAAATGGTAGTCAGATGGCGCGATGTCGGGAGAGTATGGTGGATGAGGAACGGTATTCCAGTGAAGCTGAGTGATTGTTTTGTGGGTTTCCTTTGCGAAATGGGGTCTCGCGTTGTCGTGGAGAAGGTGCACAATCGCGCGTCTTGGCCGTTTTTTTCTTATAGCTTTTGCCAATTCCTGGAGATTCTCGATGTATCGTGTAGAGGAGATCGTCTTACCTACAGGGAGAAAATTGTGAAACAGCATTCCCTTTGCGTCCCAGAAAAAGCACAACAAAACCTTTTGTGAGTGACGATCAGATTTCGGTTGGTGTGGCGGTTTTTCTCCAATAGAAAGCCAGTGGGCTAAACGCGTTCTGTTATCATACAAGACCCAGCTTTCATCTCCCTTCACAAGATCTTCTAAAAACTCCTTTCGATGGTGGCGAAGTGGGAGAGACTGGCAGATGGTCACGCGACAGTTTTTATTGTCGTCGGTGAGACGGTGTGGTATCCATTGAGCTGGAACCTTCCTGTATCCCAAGTTGTATAAATGATTGACTATTGACGGTTGGGTGCAGCCAAGTTCTCTTGCTAGCTCGTGCGTACTTGCTTCCGGTTTTTCTTTGATGCAGCGGAGTAATGCTTCATCATCGATGGTCGACGGTCGTCCGGAACGTTTCTCATCTTCAAGGCTTGTGTCTCCAGGTTTAAAACGATTGAACAAACGCTGGACTGTTCGATGAGAAACTACGTTCTCGCTGAATGCATCCTGTTTATTTTTAGCAGTTGTGCTTGCGTTCGTGCCGCGCCGCCACTCGTAAAAAAATGATCGCTCGAAGTTGCTCCTGCGACATCGAAGCCATTTCTGTCCACTAGAACGCGCGCTCGCCCTTTTATACCCTGTCACGCGGAGAGTAGAAAACATTCTAGAATATTCTCGACATAGCTCGATGTCATATTGCGTCAATACGTAAAAAGACTTTTTTTAAATTTTTGCGACAAAACTTTTTTATCAACCTGATATATCGGTTAAAAATGAAATATGTGTGGAAATCCGAATGAGTGAGATGAGGTTAGGACTACAGTCAGCTGTTGCCTTGCTGCCACGTCTCTTTATTGTAGCAAGTGGTAATCAATCCAATACCGGAAGTTCAAATTAAACTCGATATTACATCAAAATTAGGTCAATAAGCGTAATTTTTTCTGAGAGCATTGGATTACTACAAGTGTGAAGTATGTAAATCTGATTATTTTTTAAAATATGAAGGATCCCCGCTATTATATACACTTTTGTAGCGACCGGAAATTGTGTTTTTGTATGTCGTCTCGGAATTCCTTCACGAAAAAACGCAATTTTAATATTTTTTTCTCTGTAATTAATTCGATAACCGATCCGGAAATTTTACAGAGCCGATTGTTAATAGATTCAGTAAGCTCACAAAAAAATTATCCATATCCTATGGATGAAGCCTGGTGATAGGATCACCTTAAGGCGTAACTCCAACAATTTTTATTCTTTTCACTCCAAATTGTGAGCACATCTTCAGAATAACATTCCGAAGAGAAATACGTGCGGAAGTTTCCAAAAGTTAATTATAACATTTATTAACAAATGATCGTCCTTATTTCCGTCGAAATGGACTTTTTACTTTAAATGCTCGCCAATTACACAAGAATTCATATTTTCAATATCCCCTACGTATTTCTCTGGCTATACTCATGTCAATTAATAGAATTTTTTAAATTTTTTCCAAATTCAAATTTGCGTCAATTATACCGCGTGCCGCAGAGCGTCTCAAATTCGACAAGCGTCGCGAGAATGGCTCCAGCATCACCATTTCGTATAATTTTTTGATATAATCTTTTTCGATCACTTAAATATTTGACTAATGACATCCTCGAATATTATTATCCTCTTACTTATCCTCCCCCCCCCCCCCCAGAATCGTGAACGATAACTTAATTTTCGATCTTTACAGTGGTGTAAGCCCTTAAAAGACTATTTTTATTTTACAAAAGTTGTATATATATATATATATCTGTATCACTTGTTAGTCGGTAAAGAAAAGATCTTGCCGACGGAGCTGCATGGCCCCAGCACAGATGGAGTTCGAATCCCTTCGACTAAATTGAAGGAAAAAAACGAAGAAGCCTATTTAATTTTCTTTTTCAATTTGACCTCATTTTGTACACATAGTAGATGGTTTTCATTACGTTGTACACTATTACGGAGATTCAAGATGAAATTACATATTTATATAATTATTTACAATGTTGTCAATCACGTTATGCAATCCGCAAATATCACATGGATATGAACACAGGGCTCAACAATGGACGCTACATGTTTGACAACACGATGCGGCGGATAAAATTGATTGGTGTCCATAAAAAGGTTCCGCTACCTCGTGGATATTGGCGAAGAGGAAAGTAATGTCGCAAACCGAAAAGAACGACGCGGACGTCGTATCGTCGAATAGCTGCGACGATGTTTTCGAATCCGACGACGTTTCACGGACAAATGTCACGTTGCGACGCATCGGAAAGCGTCTGAATATCGAGAACGAATTCCTCTACGAAACGGAAAATACGGATACGGCCGAATCGTCGAGCATCGCTGCCGCGATACCAAAGCTTCGAGACGTAGCACGCTTATTGCTGAAGCACCAACCATTCAAGATCACTCTCGATAGGAGTCTCCGCCACGAACAGTGCTGAAAAACCGAACTGTATACTATACGAATACGCCAAAAAGAGCCCACGCGTATCGCTGAACTACCCACCTCGCGTTATCTAGTTTTATAAATCAAGTGGACCTGAAGGTTTGATTCTCTACACTGAAAATTCATTTCTCAAGTTCAAATATCTACAACTTTTGAATAAAACAATATTTTAAAAATTCCTTACGTACTTCTCTGGGTATTCTAATGTAGACGGACGAGAATTTTTGTTGTTTGTTCTAGGTCAAAAATTGTGGATGCTAAATGTCACGGCGCGGAGCGCCTAAAAAAGTTAACAAAATAAAATATTAGTAGCCATTTTGTACATCGAAAAAACAAATATCTATTTTCTAACAGCATGATATTCATACTAAACAGATGTGTAATTAATTTGATGAGTGATTCACATTTTGATACGAAAAAAAGTTGTTAAATTCGCACATGATTATATACCCGTTACTGTGGCCTACGGCCTTAAAACAAAAACTTTCATTGATATTTCCGATTAATTTTCAATCTTTTGGTGTAATGCCAGCTAGAAGGCAAATTGAAATGATAGATACATAGTAAACGGCATTGCAGATGGAAGGATTTATACGTACACACATATGTGTACACACACACACACACACACACACACACACACACACACACACACACGCACGCACGCACGCACGCACGCACGCACGCACGCACACACACACACACACTAGAGAGGTTCGTTATATCGAGTTTTCGTTACATCGAAGTCATGTTCCTTAAAATATATATATATATACTAGTACTATAAATATGGGGATATTTTTTAAAGGAAGAAATGATTAAATTAGTGGAATTTTTCTAAGCAATTAGCAATTAGAGTATAATGTATATGATTATGTCGTTGTATCAAGGTTTCGAGTATCTATCGGATGGGTAAGGACAAATCTTCGTTATATCGAGGTTCGACTGTGTATATTTATATATATTTACATTACAGCCGAGGATTGCATCGCGGGTGCCGATTCAACTAAACCGGTACACCCGATGGCTCCGCACTCACGTCGCAGCCGAATTATCAATCTACACGACGACAATTCGCAATGCCCATTGGCCCCGTATTCGGCTGGGACTTGATCTTCGATCCGCCTGCGGGTGGATATTTCGAAATATTTTATCACGAAAATGCAAAAGAGGTTTTTAGTTTCACAGTGCTTGTAGTCTCTAAAGTTTTTCCAATTTTTAGGGCGTCCCTATGAGCATGTTAGAGTAAAAATGTTTGAACCTTATACTTTAATTACTGGCTTTGGTACGGTATAAATATTTGTGAAAATATCCGAAATTTGCCAAATTCTCAAACTTCTTTCGACTTTTTGAAATTAACTATTATTTAATAATTTGCTAATTATTCAAATTAAAAAAAAATAAACATTTTTCCCTCGTTTTACTATTAGATCGAGAATTCGTCGTAGCAGCCAGGCCAGCGGTATCGAGCCACTAATAATAGAAATCTTTTTTTTTACTGACACTCTTTTCATCCACAACATTAATCCTCAATCTCCATCGTAGCGTAGAACTTAATAAAAACCATCTACGACGCCGAATTATAGAAAGAAAACGAAGTCGAATTGTAAAGATAAAAAATCGTCTGACTGTTTCATCTATCGCCCTGAAAATACCACAATCGAACGCTGTTATCACGATTATTCAGTTCATCGTCACAGAGTCGCTGACCCGAACTCGTCGCCAATATTGGCAAACTTTTATGCATACTGACGCCGTTCACACAATCGTTCGATAGTTTATATCGCGACAAGGGACTCAATTCTTCCTCTTGTTCCACAGTTGTCGATGGTCGCCATACGCCAACGAAGCCATCAGTTCCTCCTTGTAGCGAAAAAAAGAAAATTCGTCAGTCCGTTTTGCTCACGTATTTATTTAGCTCCAATCTTCTATACTTGTACCTGAGACCACTTCGCTGCCGTCCCCGGACACGGCAAATTGGATTCTTTGGTTCGTGTTTGATCTACGAGTCTGCATCGAGTGCAGCACTACACCTGGATTTCGTAGATCCCAGCAGAGAAATTCATCGCTGCGACGTACCGCCGAATATAATTTCATTCCGCACGGGCTGAATTCGAGCTGAGTAACGCCGCTGTCGGTTTTCAATGAGCACAGAGGGCCATCCCTGTAGAGACCTATGGAAGATTGGAATATATGAGAATATTTTGGGTAAACCAGGCTAAGCTGAATAATCGATATTCTTGCTGTCTTTTCGCGCGTACTTTCTCGCAATCGATTTCTCCCTCGAAGTCCGACTTACCGATGCATTTTGAGTAGGTCCCGAAGGCTATCAAGCCCGGCATCGCCGGATTCTCTCGTATACAGGAAACGAGGCCAGTCACGTTGGGAAATTCATTTTTCAAGGAAATTGTTTCCTTCTGTCGCCCGGGACGATCCGTGTCGAAGGACCTGAGAGCACCTTTGAATCCGCACCAGACTTCTTGGCCGCCGTTCACAAATTGGACACTCATAGCAGCTTCCACCTCGTCTACCCTGAAAAAGAAGATGGCGTTAACCTCAGAGCCGGGGGAGAAGAGATAAAGGGAGAACGGAGACTGTGGAGTATTTTCGTCACTGCGTAACAGCTGTTTAAGGCCTTAGGCCACAGTAACGGGTATAAAATCATGTGCGAATTTAAGGGGAGGGTAGGGGTTTCAACGTGAAAAAAAAACACCTTTTTGCGATTTTTTTTCGTCTATATGGATAGAGTAAATTTATTGAAACCTTTTGTATAATACATTTTTAAGTGTCATTTCAAGAACATTCCGTGAAATTTGTACGAGAAAATATCCACAAACAAGCCGGTGCCGCGTTTTTCTCGAAACCACTTTTTTAAAGTCCATGTTCGATGCTGTTTGAAAACTTACATGAGCGATTTATTTCAAACTTGGTACACACTTTCTACATATTGAATACCTTCCTCCAACGGTTAGGTTGAGGTTTTTTTTACATCGAGGGGGTTTTCTACCCCCCAAATGGCGGCATTTTTCGTGAAAAATAGCACTTTTCACTTTACATGACAACCAACAATTTAGAAATTTAAAAATATTAGGAGTACAACTTTGCAGTGACCGTTTTACTTAGAGAGCCACTGCGGCCGAAGTAGTGGCCCTAGCTCAATAAAAAAAGTGGCATTTTAAACTAGAGGCTCTGCCAATGTAAACAATTTAAAAAAGCTAACGGATGCGTGTATGCATTATAAAGTTATAGGCACTCAAACATAGCAACCTACGAGCCGAATTCTCAGCAATTGCGGGAGGTTATGATTTACTTCTTCAACATCAAGAAATCTGCGGCTGAGGCCCACCGTTTGCTTGTAGATGCTTAAGGGGAGGATTCTATTGGTGAGAAAACGTGTCGGCGGTGGTTCATTGACGCCCAAACCGAATATTCACGGATCCAAAGTGATGCTGTGTATCTGGTGGGACCAGCTGGGCGTTGTGAACTATGAGCTGCTCAGAACCATCCGAAACCATCACAGGGGAACTCTACCGACGTCAGTTGATGCGCTTGAGTAAGGCACTCAAAGAGAAACGGCCACAATTCAACGAAAGACATGACAAGGTGATACTGCAGCATGACAATGCCCGACCCCATGTTGCAAATGTCGTGAAAAAGTACTTGGAAACGCCGAAATGGGAGGTTTTATCCCACCCGCCGTACTCTCCAGACATTGCCCCTTCCGACTATCACTTGTTCCGGTCAATGGCACACGATTAGGCTGACCAGCACTTCGGTACTTACGAAGAAGTCAAAAATTGGGTCGATTCCTGGATTGCCTCCAAGGACCAAGACTTTTATCGACGCGGGATTCGAATGCTACCTGAAAGATGGGCCGAGGTCGTAGCTAGCGACGGGCAATACTTTGATTAAAAAATATGTCGCCACTTTTTTATAATAAAGCCTTAAACTTTTGAAAAAAAAAACGGTCACTGCAAAGTTGTACTCCTAATATATGTATCAAAAACAGTTGGGGGACGATTTGATGATACTTTGTCTAAATTTTAATGGTACTTCATTTCAGATAATTTCTAGCTGAGATAAAGTGAACACCGCAAATCGTGTTTTTCCAAAGGCGTTCTTGGAAAAGCTTTGTCACCGGCTTGTTTGTGGATATTTTCGCGTACAAATTTCACGGAATGTTCTTGAAATTACACTTAACAATGTACAAAAGGTTTCAATAAATTTACTCTATCCATATAGATGAAAAAAATTCGCATAAAAGTGTTTTCACGCTGAAACCCGTACCCTTCCCTTAACATTTTTTATCGTATGAAAAAGTGATTCACTCATAAAATTAATTACACATCTATTTAGTATGAATATCAAGCTGTTAGAAAATAAATATATATTTTTTTCGATGCACAAAATGACCGACTACAAATATTTTCTTTTGTTATCTTTTTTTAGGCGTTCCGCGGCGTGACATTTAGCATCCACAATTTTGTACCTCGAACAAAAAACGAAAATTCTCGTCAATCTACATTAAAATACCTAGAGAAGTACGTACGGAATTTAAAAAATATTTTTTTATTCAAAAGTTGTAGGTATTTGAACTTAAGAAATGAATTTTCAGTGAAAATTTCTTCATAACTGCTCATAAACTGCTCATAAAATGAAAAGTTTTCGATTAATCAGAAATTCCGTAAGTCCTTCTCTGCGAAATGCAATTAGAAAAGTAACTTTTAAATTTGAATTAAATCGAGTGAAAATTGTTGAAGTTATTTGTCACGTCAATTGGAAAAAAGCTCTTTCGAGAAGTTTCGAGTAGTCGGCCATTTTGTACATCGAAAAAATATATATATATATTATATTTTTTTTCTAACAGCTTGATATTCATACTAAATAGATGTGTAATTAATTTTAGGGGTGAATCACTTTTTCATACGAAAAAAAATTGTTAAATTAGCATATGATTTTATACCCGTTACTGTGGCCTAAGGCCTTAATCGATAATAAAAATATTTAATTTCTTCGGCAATAAGTATTATATATACGTGGCTTTGCTATTCTAGATGGACACCCCAAATCAGATGCAAAGATAACGTTTGATAAACAAAAAAATTACGAAAAATAGTCGTCTGTGAGGGATATGTTCGATACAATAGTTTTTGAAGTTAGGTGATACGTAACAACTCGCAAGGATATTGGAAATCAGGAAATATTTTTTACATGAAGGGATCAGTGTAAAGTTTTAAAAAATTGTCTTTTCGCATTATCCGACAGTATAGATGGTTATAAACATGGACCTGGCATCGCCGATTGATCGTAAGTAGTCAATTTATATGAAAATTCCGCAGTTTAAACTTTAAAGGCGTTTTTGAAAATGGTGTACACTCTCAAAGGGAGAGTTTTCAAACTATCCGTCACAAATTTTTACACAACATTCTTCACACCGTTTTTTATCTTGCTATGGAATTTTTTTTTTAATAGTCATATTTTTAATGTCAAAAAAATTGTCTAAATTCGATACTTTTTTTCAAACTGTCATTTTTGTCGCTTTGTCAATTTTTATAGAAAAAAAACTTCCATAGCACGTTAGCGGCATTCATACTGATTACTTATCTTTTTGCAAATTTTGTTTTAGATAATATTTACAGCCATAACCGTGTATACCGTGAGGACTCATTTTTTTCAGCCATTTTCGGCCGTTAAAAAACGTTAAACAAATAAAAATAAACAGTTGAAAACTTATTTTCTGTTTTTCATGAATGCTTCGATTTGACATTAAAAAAGTCAGACTGATTAGCATATTTTTATGGAAAAAAAAAACCGCGAAAATCAGTTATTTTACGACCCGCTACACTGTGATGACCTCTTAAGGTCTTAAGGGGTAAGGCCACAGTAGGATTGTCAAAAAATCGATTTTTTTTTTCTCTAAAACGATGCTTTATCATCATAAGAATAAGTTACTATTTGATTTATAGCAAGACATTTTTTTTTCACCGACTTTGAGCTTATAATGTAAGCCCACCTCCGGCACGGCCATAGAGTACCTAAAACTTTAAACGCGTTTTTCTCGAAACAGCCTTTTTTCCAATGGGCGTGACAAATAACTTCAACAATTTTCACTCGATTTACTTCAAATTTAAAAGTTATGTTCCTAATTGTATTTCGCAGAGAAGTACGTACGGAATTTCTGATTGATCGAAAACTTTTCATTTTATGAGCAGTTTTATACGAAATTTATCACTGAAAGTTCATTCAAATACCTACAACTCAATTCAAATACCTATAACTTTTGAATAGAACTACATGTTTTAATTTTCCGTATGTACTTCTCTAGGTACTCTAATATAGATTGACGAGAATTTTTGTTCTTTGTGGATGCTAAATGTCACGCCATGGGAAGCCTAAAAAAAAGATAACAAAAAAAAATATTAGTAGTCTGCCATTTTGTACATCGAAAAAAAAACGTAATCAATTTTGTAGTGTAATCAATTTTATGAACGAATCACTTTTTCATACGAAAAAAATTGTTAAATTCGCACATGATTTCATACCCGTTACTGTGGCCTAACCCCTTAACAATGTCGGAATTGCCATAATCATATAACTTTTAGCTGCTCATACCAATATTGAAGATAAGAATAGCTAAAGGGCATACTGATTGTAAGGACGATAAGTAGCTCTCAGCTCCCCCGTAAAGGCGTCCCAAAGGTGCAGAGGACTCTCTCTGCTTGTACTGAGAAAGCAGCAAGTAGCGGGTTCCCAAGAATTCATCAGAGGATACCAGCAACTGTCGTAAACCAGGCCACCCTCTCTGACCGACAACGCCGGCTTGAAATCGTCCAAAGGCAGCGTCGCTGTAACTTTGCCATTGTACAGCTCGCGCGGAAGTTCGTACACGCGTATTCTAAAATCTTCCGCAGGAACGAGAAGACACGTTCCGTCCGGCGACCATTGACAGCCTTTCGTAAAATTTTCACTCGTCTCGGTGGGAACGTAATCGCGAATGCTGGAACACAGAAGTCGCGGAGAAACGTTCCATTCGTATCGAAATATTTGCGGTTCCACTGTGATCGACGGATCCTCGTGAATGCCGGATTCATTTTTATTTTGCTCGTCACTAGCGTTCCCGATGTTTTCGGCCTTCGGATCGTCGGCGTTCGAAGAGTCGCATAGCGTTGCTCTTTCAGTCGCGTCGTTGGCAGGCAATTGATGTGTTTCAAGGCATTCGTTATCGTCAATCGTTGGAAGCTGGTTGTTGCTTATTCCTAATACGTTCGTATCGCTGTCATCCGCTACTGCAATTGCAACAACTTCCGACTGCTCGACGCGAACTTCTGCTGGAGCTGCGGAAATCTCCATAGATTCCGGCATTTTGACACGTCGGCCATGTATTTATAAATTACGCGTTTGTAACTTTTGATATTTTTGCTTCCTTCGTGCAATAATTCGAGTGAAAATATCGTCTCGATTTTGAGGTTATATTTTGATACACGAGCGCCCGGCGATATGGCCACGGTTTTACAGGCTTTCCAACTCGATAGAATTTCAATAGTGTGGGTGACTCACGTATTGAAGCCGTTTTTAGTGTCGCTAGTATCGAGGGATGTTGTTTTGATAGTGAGAACACAACCTGCATATTCTGTCATTGCAAGTACAATAGTACCACGATTATCCGAAACAATTGGAACCGAGACTAGTTCAAACAATCGAAACGTGGGTTTTTTGGGACGAGATCATAAACAATACCTTTTTACATAAAAACAGTACACACATGTATATTAAAATTTGACATACATATTAGCGTCGACACACACACACACACACACACACACACACACACACACTTCAATTGAATATGGATAAAAAAAAAAAAATAAAAAAAAATAGCTGTTACTTCACGGTGTTTATGAATCCCATAATATGAAAAATACCACAAATCCGTTTTTCGTATTCACAATTCGAGAAAATTCTTGAAAATAAAATAACGAGTGTCTTTCCTTGAGAAAAAAAAATATTTTTCCATATTTTGCCCTGAAACGGACGTTCGACTTGCTCAATAAAATCTAAATTGATTTTTTTTCCGGAAGGCTAGAAAAAGATGCACATTTTCGTTTTTTACGAATGTAAATACGCCAAATCCTGCCAAAGATACAGCCATTTGAATGGAAAAATATTAAAAAATGGCAATCAACGAGAAAAAACGTCAGAAATTAAAAAAAAATGTCGGTACTCGGTGAATGCTTTTCAATAAAGTAACTCGATTTTTCAAAATTAGCTGTGGATTTTTTTTAGTGGCTGAAGTGACGTGGAATGCCTCATATATATATATATGTGTGTTTGTGTGTGTGTGTGTGTGTATTTTAAACACCTGAAAAAGTCGAATGCGTGTTTTTATATTTTAAAAATAATATCGTCCATTTTTAATTGACGAACGGTGTAACGCGTTTTTAAGCAGCTAAGTCTAGCAGTCATTGTTGCTCACGGCGGTGGTAGCGAGCAACAATGTATCTTTCGCGCCAACGTTCGGATAATTGAGCGTTCGGATAAACTAAGTCGTCGTTCGGATAATTGAGGGTTCGGATGATCGAGGTTCATGGTTACCACATAGTATAGTGTGGTCCGTAGAGTGCAATAAACGTATTAGCGCCTTGTAATTTTGCTTTTGGATAAACTTCCGAAAAGCTGTTAAACCCGATTTGGCTGAAATTTTGCACAGATGTTCCATTTAATATATAAAGATACCCCTTAAACGGAGTTTTGGCGCATTCCAATAGTTTACGAGAAATCAAATTTTTTAGTTTATTTTTTTAGCCCGCACGAATATATCTATTCTGCTCGCCACGGCCGATCGATACCCCCACTCCTCCGACTTCACTGGTGGCTAGCGTGCCGCGCTTACTCCTACGAATATATCTATATCGCCCGTCACTTCCGATCGGTATTTTCGTTCCACGAATCCAAACGCATAGTACATCCACGCCGAAGTATGCCCTTACGCATCCACAACAGTATCGCACGCACCCCACGATTCCGTCCGCGTCCCTTGCACCCACACCAACATGGCACGCACCCCACGATTCCACGCGCTCATACGCGGTGCCTCGCGCTTATGCCGGTATCGCACACCCGTCCGAGGTGCCTCGTGTTTACATCAATATGCTGCGTATATCGGACAACAGAACTAAACAATCCAATAAGTTTTAAAAAAAAGACAATTCCTATGAGGAAATAAATCCACACAAAAATCAGTGAAACCAAAAATGTAACATGTCGAACGTCCGTGGTACCCCGCATCAATATTCTAAAAACGGAATTCCCACATCCAAACAAATCCACACAAAAAAATCAACTGAACACATCGAAAAATGCACAAAACGATTTTAAAAAGCGTATGACAAACCCAAACAGTTAAAAAAAAAGAGAAAAAACAGCGAAAAGATAGTTTCAAACTCGGAAAATAAAAAATAAACGGAGAAGAAAGCGAGAATACTAACAAATTAATTCCTCTCTCCCCGCGGCCAGCAACAACGCACGCACACCCATACCCACATACATTTTCAACGTCATTGCGAACCCAACTTAGGCCAGCAGGCCTACTTTTGGCACTTTCAAACTCCAGGGTAACAAAGTTTAATGCCTTTTATTAATTCTGTAAAGGGGTCCTTTCCCAAATGCTCTACGCGCCGACGCCACATGAATTCACACATGTGATCGGCGAGCGTATTGGCGTGTATGCCACCTCGTGATAATTCACGCCGCATCGACCGCCACGATGATGCTATATTTCGTGTATGGTTCTCCGTGTTGACGATGTCTAGTGAATGGTCAACGGTACCGTGTTGATAACCGTGTAAACTGAGATCCAGGTACTCTTTCCAACAGCCTGTATGGATGGTTGTTCCTGGTTTTACGTGCTTTTGGATTAATGCTAGAAGGGTTTCTTTGTCCCTTTTATTATCGGGACATATTTCAATACGATACTTCTCGCGGTGGCCACGATGGATCATGCCGAAGATCCACTGACCTTCGACTACGCGCCCGCGCTCACATTTTTTGCGCCCGATTTTACATTCGTCAATTTCGACTATTTCCCCTATACCACCCAGTTGACCCTCCTCTTCGAAATACTCGTCAAGTGCAACTATGCATACCTCCCTGCATAAAGAAAATCGGTCCGCTACCGTTGCCGTTGAAACAGTTTGACCTTCAACGATCGAGCTTTCTTTAATTGTTTGCTTATAGCTCATGTGATTCGCAAAGCAATAGGTTATTATCATGCACGCTTCAGGTGAAATATGGCATCTTTCAAACCACGTATTTTTCGCCACTGTTGAAACGTGCCGATATTGTCGACTTTTCTGGCATTCAAATTGTCCGCAACCTAGAGTATTCACATTAACTGTCATCTTCTTCTTATGTTTTCCACAATATCTCGTTTCGGGAATCAATTCGATATCGCGCAACCATCGGAGAGTGCGGGAGTGATCGGACAGTATCGGCATCAATTTAAAAAAATTGTAAGTTTCTTCCATTTTTCCAAATGTGAATGCTTCGTACGGATTCACAGTATATGTAGAGCTTGAGTGGGAGCTCCAGATGGCCAAGCGTTTAGGAAATAACTTTTTTATCCCGGATCGGTGAATACATAAGTCTTTTACGGTAGCACAATTTCCAAGCAGTGGTTAGCGAGGCGACAGGAGTTCGGATTCGCAATGCAAGGGTCGCGGGTTCGAGTCTCTATGCGGAAACTTCTTCTTTTCTCTAGCTTCTTATCAATGTTTACGACACTTACGCCACAAATGAATCGAAATAATGGAGAGTTTATTTATATTTTCCCAAAAGGCATTGGGCGTCATTATTTTAACAGGCGCATAATTGTAAAGAAATTGGGATTGCGAATAACTTGCCAAGAAGTTCACTTTTACTATCTGACGTTTTCGGTCGACTCGATATTTTTCACAATATTGTCACAATATTCTTAATATTCACGTTACTTGGTCAAGAGCTAGCGAGCGAATGAGCTACCTAGCTAGGGCTGTCCCTAACGGCTGGTTGTCGGACCACGGTCCTTACATACAAGTCTGGAAACGACCGTGGTGGGGGTAGGCACTGTTACGAACCCACGTTTGTTTCCAATTTTCGCCACTACGTGGCATTGCTATCGGCGTGTACGTGTGCGACAAGGACAGAACAGCTTTCGTCCGTCTCTCTCACTCTTCTCGATGATCCGAAATGCACATTACCTTTTTTGTGGGGGGGCGAAGGGCGAATAGACGTAGATGAGAAATAATTGTGGAATAAGGACGGGGGATTGTGGAAGAGAATAGAAGTGGGGCTTGTAAAAAGGGGAAGATCCTGTATGGCTGTAAGAAGACCAATATAGAAATTTAAAAAATAAATAAAAATACTTACTTTTTTCGAGTGAAATGGATTTTTATTCGAATTTTATTCGAAGTTTCTTTCGATGACGAAAGGAAAAAAATACGCAACACATGGAATGTTGAATATACAAATACCTTTATTGGTTCGTCAGTTTAGAAAGTCCTGAAACAACGGTCCATCTTCACCGGCTTTATGAATATTTTTCAAACTACAAACGCTCGTTGACGCAAACAGAGGTTATCGAGAACGTTGTAATAAAAAATGGTGTAATAAATGGCACGGGGCACGGTCTAAGATATGGCAAGGGGCGAAGGGAGAGATCACAGAAGACCGTGGGTGGGAGGTACTCGCCGATAGTAGCGACGGCGGTGGCGGCGAGCGGGATGAAAAGTGAAGCTCGTAACGCTGCCTCTCACGACTCCATTGAAATCTGGCTTCGTTTCCAGACCTGTATTATGGCATCCCTGGTCCCCAGAACAAAACCTCCTCGCGGCGCTACCGTCGCATCGTGGTCAAAAAATCCTCCTCGCGGCGCTGGCTTCGCATCGAAATCAGAACCGGAAGTAGTGACTCCTGACTAGCTCCCGAAAAGTTTTACGAGTAGAAAAAAACCCGAAAAAGGTCTTAGCACGGAAAAGAATTTCTCACTGACACTTGTACACGCAGTGTTAATAAAGTTAATTGTATTGTTATCGTTACTCGCAGTACATTCTGTGGACATTATTTCAAACGCAACCTCGCGTCACCCGGTGTTCATAGTATGTAAGACCGTGGGTCCGCCTCAACCACGGTCTTACATACAGGTCTGACAACGGCGGTAGTGGGGGTAGGCACCTTTAGATGTTTTGCTTTTTATTCCGATTTCTGCCGCTTGGTTCGTGACGGCAAGGGGAAGTAGTGGTGCGACGAAGAGAGAAATAGCTCTTGTGTCCTTTTCCCTCCTGACCGCAACGCATGCGCCGTTGGCTGCGTGACGTAAACACCTTTGGCCCATTCGCCGGTAAGAGGTAAGGGAGAAACTACTTCCCTTCGCTAGTAGCGACGCGTAGCGGCGCCTAGTGAATCGAAAATTAAAACATATAAGAGTGCCTACTCCCACCACGAAAATTTAGCTTCGTTGCAAGACCTGTATGTAAGACCGTGGCCTCAACGACCAATCACAAAACTGGGGTGATCGTGTTTCTCTTGTACTCACTTGGAACAGTCATGGTGCGTTCTCTCTCGCACACCCAAACGATAATTCACCCAATTGGGGATTCCTTCCATTATAATATATAATAATATTGTATACATATATATAATAAATAAAATATAAATAATATCAATAAAGCACATATTAATGAAACAACTCGTGTTGTTTTTTCACATGGGCTTATTACATAATAAGCACATAAAATATAATAATTATATAAGTACAACATAAGTTGTTTTATTATGGAAACTTGTGATTTGCCTGTTATGTTTCAAAATATAGATAATTATAATGAAACGCGAACAAGGCGATAAACCAACGGTAATGTATCTCGTTAATGTATTTATTATTCGGATGCGCGTTACTCTGTTTTTCTGTACAACAACAACAACAACAACAACAATCACAACAACAACAACAACAATAATAATAATAATAACATGTACATGCAAGAAACCGTGCGAATGCGGGAATGTTGGTTCTACATGCAGGGGTTGTCTTTTCAACACGTGCTTATTATATGTATACCCATGAAAACTCGTGATTTGCTAGTTACATTTAAAAATTAAGCTAAATATGAATTAAATTAAGCGATGAACCAACCGAACAAGCCGTCAAGCCTAATTGAACCCCAAGCGCGGCAACTAATTAAATATGAGAAGATTATATTTATTGCCAAATCATTGTGTGGCGAAGTTGGTAGAACGCTAGATTACTGAATTGAAGGTCCTGAGTTCGGGCCTCGGTCTTTTTTTTCTTTTGCATTCGTACAGGTTGTACGAGCGAATTGAAGCAGTTTCAATCAATTAAAGAACTCGTCCAGTCCCAAAAGAACTCGAACAAAGATGACATGAAGGATTATATTTTTTAATTTACTGCCATCAATAGTTGAAATTTGTTTTATAACTCCTACCTAGAGTGTTTACTTTTTCCCTTTATCTCATTCACTCGCGAGGAGTCATCTCCATTAGCATGGAGCCTAGATACCAGGAGGTTCAGCGGCAATGCAAAGGCGCTGAAAAAAGCAGTGATGCCAACTCGGATTGTGGTCAGCCCACTAGATGCCTCGTCAAATCCCGCCAGAAACCACTAAACTCCTCCATATTATTTTCCACCAAAAACCACCAAATTTTCCGCACTTATCACCAAAAATCACCAGAAGTCTTCTGCTTTTCGTGCTAAAAAAAACTTCAAAACATCGTATTCTTCACACCGTCATCGAGGATTGATTGTGGATCCTTTCCCACCAAAAAAAGTAATGAAATACAATGGATAATGCGAGTTCGGTAATTTCGTTTTTTAAATTTCCCGCACTAATTGAGCAGCCACATTCGCTGCATTAATATCGAATATCGATGTTGAATTTTATCGATTTAAGACTATCTTTCCATGTATTATGATACTATCATTACGTGCGTTTGCTACCGGTTTCTAGACAGTCATTTGATTCACACAATATTTCCTGTCTTTCGAATTGAAAATTATTAATTCGACGTAGTTGCGTTCAGGATGGGCAAAGAACCCAAAGGGAAGCAGTACGTCCAAAATTTCAGCAAAGTCTAGCTCACGGATCCTGCATTGAAAGATTGGATTGTTCAGGTATAATATATACCTATATATATTCTGGAGAAAAACGTTACACCATTGCACGTATATTTTATGAAAATAAAAATGAAACAAAAATTATGATTTAATGGACAAACAGGTAGTGGGCAACGACGTTAAGGCCCATTGCAAGTTTTGCAAATGCGAGTTGATGGCAAAATATGTCGATCTAATAAATCATGGCAAAACAAAAAAAAACACCTCCAAGCTGCAGAGCCATTCTCCACACAACGGCAACAAAAATTGTTTTTCCCGCAACAATTGACGAGCTCATCTGCTGCTGAAGGATCGATGGCACTTTTTCTCTGCGCGCATAGCGCAATCGCATCGTGTGACCACTTGGGGGAAATATGCAAACATCATTTCGAAGGCAGTGAAGCAGCTAAACGCATGAAAATGCACAGAACGAAATGTAGCGACATAATTAAAAACGTTCTTAGAGCTCACTTTAACGACGAGTTGCTCGCCGATATCGCTGACGGGAAATACAGTCTGTTGTTGGACGAGTCGAATGACATATCCGTGAACAAGCTGTTAGGTATTGGTATAATTTACCACAGCGAAAAACAAGGAAAAACGATCTCGACTTTTCTGGCTCTGGTCAAGCCGGAAGAATGTAATTCCAAAGGTATCGTCAATGCCCTAAAGGAATGCCTCAAGGAGATGAAATTGGATTTACAAAACTTGATGGCCATTGGAACTGACAATGCTTCCGTAATGGCCGGCATAAATAACGGCGTATACGCAAAACTGAAAGCGGAAGTTCCGTCTCTGATTTTGATTTGTTGTCTCTGCCACTCGTTGCAGCTTGCGGTGTCACATTCGATGACCGATACTCTTCCTCGTAATCTCGAGTTTTTGATTCACGACACCTACAACTGGTTCTCACAATTCGCGATGCGTCAAATGAGATATGCGCAACTTTACGAAACAATCAACTGTGGTAAACGTCCGTTGAAACTTCTCCAAGTTTCAAACACGAGATGACTTTCGATCGAGGCGGCTGTGGATAGAACTCTACACCAGTGGCTCGAATTGAAAACCCACTTCAATGTGACGAGACTTTCCGAGAAATGCTATACTGCGGAAATTCTGTACAACATGTATTGCGATGAAAAAAACGTGCTGTACCTGTTATTTCTGAAGCCAATCTTATCAGAAATACAAATCGTAAACAAAGCCTTCCAAAGTGAGAAAAACGATCACGTGAAGCTTTTGAATGATCTCACGATTGCAGTCCAGGGAATTTCGAAAAAGCTGGTGTTGCCATCGTGCAAAGTAGATCCGCTACCGCACTCCGTCGACGATTATCTCGATCCCAAACCATACTTGGGACATTCATTCGAAAAAAAACTTGAGGAGCTCAAAAAGGATGGGAAAATTAACTCCCATGACGAACAGGGAATTCGTGAGCGATGCAAGTCGTTCGTACTCAGCCATTTTAAGCAGCTCAAACAAAGATTACCTGAGAACGTAGGGATCCTCAAAAAAATATCGCTGCTATCAGTGGATAATGTTTTGCGCGCCGTTAAAGAACCGTTGATACCTTTGCTCGCGTACGTAGGAGGATCAAGGAACATCGATGCCATCGAATCGCAACTTACGAAAATCAATTTGTTTGATTGGACAAATAAAACTGATACGAGTGCATTTTGGGCTGAGGTAAGCAAATACAGGGATGCATCCGGGAGTAATCCATTCGGTGATTTAGCCTCGTTTGCACTATCGATGCTCATCTTACCATATTCAAACGCACAAGTTGAACGGATATTTAGCCAGCTTAATCTGGTTAAAAATAAAATCCGGAATGAAATGTCGATCAAAATGACGAATGCGATCCTGACAATTCGTTTCGGTTTAAAAAGAAATGGCAAGTGCTGTCATAATTACGTTTTACCACAAGACGTTTTACAAAAAGTCGGTTCAAAAGAAGCTTATACGAAGAAAGCGGCCGAGTCAAGCTCGCAACAAACAACGGATGAAAATGACGATGAGATTATCGATCTTTGTTTCGATGAGGCTTAGTTTCAATGAGGTTTCGACAAAACATCGCTTTATTAAATATAAAATATTGCAATATTAACTAATAATACCAATGATAGCAGTATTTCAAATATTTAATATTTCGATATTATAATTAAATAAAAATGCGATAATATCTAATAAAACAAATTACTTTTTACTTACATATGTTTGTTTGCTTTTATATTTAAAGTGATACTTTCAGGTTCCTCCGCGAAATTTCGACATATCAGAGATTGCAATTTTTATTAAAAAATGAAAATTGTCCGAAAATTTGGAATGTTTCTAGGTTTTGCCATTTTTTGGCGGGAATTTTTCGAATCGAAAAATTCCCGCCAAAAAATGGTCAAATTCTTCAAAACCCACCAGATTTTCCACCAACCGCTAGACGTATACATTGTCCCGCTAGACACCTTTCAAAACCACCAAATCTGGCGGGAATACCACCAAGTTGGCAACACTGGAAAAAAGCGTCCCCGAAAATGTTCCGAAGTGATGGCGCTGGGGTGCAGCGACACCTACATATATAGTAATATATTGGTCAACGAGGTGAAAGTGATCGGATGAGTTTCTAACCTCACGACAGACCGATCGTGACATCAAACGTCGAAATATCCGCCGATTCATAATTTCCTCATGACGGTTCGGAAAGAAAAGCGAGAAAAGATCTCAAACTCAAACTCAAAATGGCGGCGATACAGCCCATCTAGAAAAACGTGTTTTTTTTTACATATAGCTTCACGGGAGAACGGTTTTCTCGTAAAATATAAGACCTGAAATAAAAACCAAAAAAATGATAATTTCTATATTACTAGCTATGAGACTACCTAGAAATTTGCTTTCAAATTTCGCAAAAATAGCGCACTTTGAAGGAAATTAATCGATTTTATGCCAAAAAAGCAGTAAATTGTTTATAAAAAGAAGTTTATATTTAATCAAAAAACGGGTACGTACTCCCATAAAGAATATAATTGTGAAGCTGCTATCAAAATTTCAACCTCGAAGTCGATGCATGCAAAGGTGGTCGAGTAATCCGTCTTCCGAGATCGAAAAAAGTGGTTTCGAGTAAAACGCGTTTAAAGTTGTACGAGCAACTCAGCGCGCACTCCAAGGCGCTGCGGCCAAATCGATAAATGAACCTTTAAATAAAAAAAATTGCTACAGGACCAATTGCATATTGTTTTTATGACACCAAAGTATTTTTAGGAAAGAAAACGTCTTTCCAAAATCCTAGAGTGGTGTTATCCCTTAACATTAATGAGGGTTAGGTACATGATCTGTGATCTTTCTTAGATCACACCCCTGTTGAGCGTATATCTATATACATATAGGTGCCGGAGCACCCCAGCGCCATCATTTCTTGTTCTCGTTTTGGGGACGAGTTGAAAGGCCTCGCTGCACCTTCTGGTATTTAGGCTCCATGTCCATTAGTATACACATAGGTCGATAGCTGCTGTGCTGGTGTACACGACAGATATATTCGTGTTTGACAGACGTTACACCTCTGCGACCGATTGAAAGAATTGTTTGAGTAGGGAGTGGTGACTCCTACTCTCTAGTCTCCTTGGAGTCCAATCTTCTCCGTGGTCTAGCGCGTCCGTAAAAGTGGCAAACATCCCTCGATTCCAGCGACTCCAGCGGACGGCTTCGCCAAGTGAACCATCTCCCACCGCTGGAGTTGCAAGACCTGCATCTAAGACCACGGTCAGTGTTGCCAACTTGGTGGTGTTCCCGCCAGATTTAGTGGTTTTGAAAGGTGTCTAGCGGGACAATTTATACGTCTAGCGGTTGGTGGAAAATCTGGTGGGTTTTGAAGAATTTGGCCATTTTTTGGCGGGAATTTTTCGATTCGAAAAATTCCCGCCAAAAAATGGCAAAACCTAGAAACATTCCAAATTTTCGGACAATTTTCATTTTTTAATAAAAATTGCAATCTCTGATATGTCGAAATTTCGCGGAGGAACCTGAAAGTATCACTTTAAATATAAAAGCAAACAAACATATGTAAGTAAAAAGTAATTTGTTTTATTAGATATTATCACATTTTTATTTAATTATAATATCGAAATATTAAATATTTGAAATACTGCTATCATTGGTATTATTAGTTAATATTGCAATATTTTATATTTAATAAAGCGATGTTTTGTCGAAACCTCATTAAAACTAAGCCTCATCGAAACAAAGATCGATAATCTCATCGTCATTTTCATCCGTTGTTTGTTGCGAGCTTGACTCGGCCGCTTTCTTCGTATAAGCTTCTTTTGAACCGATTTTTTGTAAAACGTCTTGTGGCAAAACGTAATTATGACAGCACTTGCCATTTCTTTTTAAACCGAAACGAATTGTCAGGATCGCATTCGTCATTTTGATCGACATTTCATTCCGGATTTTATTTTTAACCAGATTAAGCTGGCTAAATATCCGTTCAACTTGTGCGTTTGAGTATGGTAAGATGAGCATCGATAGTGCAAACGAGGCTAAATCACCGAATGGATTACTCCCGGATGCATCCCTGTATTTACTTACCTCAGCCCAAAATGCACTCGTATCAGTTTTATTTGTCCAATCAATCAAATTGATTTTCGTAAGTTGCGATTCGATGGCATCGATGTTCCTTGATCCTCCTACGTACGCGAGCAAAGGTATCAACGGTTCTTTAACGGCGCGCAAAACATTATCCACGATATCTTTTTTTGAGCAGCGATATTTTTTTGAGGATCCCTACGTTCTCAGGTAATCTTTGTTTGAGCTGCTTAAAATGGCTGAGTACGAACGACTTGCATCGCTCACGAATTCCCTGTTCGTCATGGGAGTTAATTTTCCCATCCTTTTTGAGCTCCTCAAGTTTTTTTTCGAATGAATGTCCCAAGTATGGTTTGGGATCGAGATAATCGTCGACGGAGTGCAGTAGCGGATCTACTTTGCACGATGGCAACACGAGCTTTTTCGAAATTCCCTGGACTGCAATCGTGAGATCATTCAAAAGCTTCACGTGATCGTTTTTCTCACTTTGGAATGCTTTGTTTACGATTTGTATTTCTGATAAGATTGGCTTCAGAAATAACAGGTACAGCACGTTTTTTTTATCGCAATACATGTTGTACAGAATTTCCGCAGTGTAGCATTTCTCGGAAAGTCTCGTCACATTGAAGTGGGTTTTCAATTCGAGCCACTGGTGTAGAGTTCTATCCACAGCCGCCTCGATCGAAAGTCATCTCGTGTTTGAAATTTGGAGAAGTTTCAACGGACGTTTACCACAGTTGATTGTTTCGTAAAGTTGCGCATATCTCATTTGACGCATCGCGAATTGTGAGAACCAGTTGTAGGTGTCGTGAATCAAAAACTCGAGATTACGAGGAAGAGTATCGGTCATCGAATGTGACACCGCAAGTTGCAACGAGTGGCAGAGACAACGAATCAAAATCAGAGACGGAACTTCCGCTTTCAGTTTAGCGTATACGCCGTTATTTATGCCGACCATTACGGAAGCATTGTCAGTTCCAATGGCCATCAAGTTTTGTAAATCCAATTTGATCTCCTTGAGGCATTCCTTTAGGGCATTGACGATACCTTCGGAATTACATTCTTCCGGCTTGACCAGAGCCAGAAAAGTCGAGATCGTTTTTCCTTGTTTTTCGCTGTGGTAAATTATACCAATACCTAACAGCTTGTTCACGGATATGTCATTCGACTCGTCCAACAACAGACTGTATTTCCCGTCAGCGATATCGGCGAGCAACTCGTCGTTAAAGTGAGCTCTAAGAACGTTTTTAATTATGTCGCTACATTTCGTTCTGTGCATTTTCATGCGTTTCACTGCCTTCGAAATGATGTTTGCATATTTCCCCCAAGTGGTCACACGATGCGATTGCGCTATGCGCGCAGAGAAAAAGTGCCATCGATCCTTCAGCAGCAGATGAGCTCGTCAATTGTTGCGGGAAAAACAATTTTTGTTGCCGTTGTGTGGAGAATGGCCCTGCAGCTTGGAGGTGTTTTTTTTTGTTTTGCCATGATTTATTAGATCGACATATTTTGCCATCAACTCGCATTTGCAAAACTTGCAATGGGCCTTAACGTCGTTGCCCACTACCTGTTTGTCCATTAAATCATAATTTTTGTTTCATTTTTATTTTCATAAAATATACGTGCAATGGTGTAACGTTTTTCTCCAGAATATATATAGGTATATATTATACCTGAACAATCCAATCTTTCAATGCAGGATCCGTGAGCTAGACTTTGCTGAAATTTTGGACGTACTGCTTCCCTTTGGGTTCTTTGCCCATCCTGAACGCAACTACGTCGAATTAATAATTTTCAATTCGAAAGACAGGAAATATTGTGTGAATCAAATGACTGTCTAGAAACCGGTAGCAAACGCACGTAATGATAGTATCATAATACATGGAAAGATAGTCTTAAATCGATAAAATTCAACATCGATATTCGATATTAATGCAGCGAATGTGGCTGCTCAATTAGTGCGGGAAATTTAAAAAACGAAATTACCGAACTCGCATTATCCATTGTATTTCATTACTTTTTTTGGTGGGAAAGGATCCACAATCAATCCTCGATGACGGTGTGAAGAATACGATGTTTTGAAGTTTTTTTTAGCACGAAAAGCAGAAGACTTCTGGTGATTTTTGGTGATAAGTGCGGAAAATTTGGTGGTTTTTGGTGGAAAATAATATGGAGGAGTATAGTGGTTTCTGGCGGGATTTGACGAGGCATCTAGTGGGCTGACCACAATCCGAGTTGGCATCACTGACCACGGTCTTTGTAAGACCGTGCTCGACACTTTTCGCAAACAAGCGTTTCAAGCATTGGAACTGTCAATTAAGCAAATCTTAAAGCGAACCCAATCTGCCACAATTTATAATTACTAATCGTATCGATAAATGGTCAGTTTATGATCGTTCGAGAACGTTCAAACTCAAAGACACGCAAAAATGGGACCACCAAAGCGTTTCAAAAAGGACAACGGTAGGTAACCTAAAAAAACAACAATAGCCCTTCTCGCGTGTTACAAAAGTGCTTTTGGTATTTTGTAAGATCGTGGCAAGTGGAAGAAGCGGAAGGAGGATCAGGATGAGTACAACGAGGACGATTACGGCGAAGGTACCGAGACTGATGGTATACCGGATGCGGCAAAAAACGATGTTGAAAAGCAGGACGAGAGTGCCGTCGAGGATGAATTTGGAGCAAAGGATTACAGGTCTCAGATGCTTCTGAAACCCGACCACAACTCTCGACCTCTCTGGGTTGTGAGTAGTACTGATAATTTTTTTAACACAACGACATATTTACCTGCGCAACAAACGTACAATGAAATCTTGTTCTTACGTGTTTTTTGACGTGGACGTGACTGAAAAAGTATTTGTGTCCACGTTCTTATAATATCAGGAGCTTTGAAAACAACAGCTGTTTCTTGGTTATGGCTGCTCAGGAGATGCGTCATTTTGCTTCAATAGAAACTATACAATTAGCGGAAAGCGGCAAAATAAACAAATCATTATTTTAGGCACCGAACGGACATATATTCTTGGAATCGTTTTCTCCGGTCTACAAACATGCACATGACTTCCTCATCGCTATTTCGGAACCAGTGTGCCGGCCGGAACACATTCACGAAGTAAGTCTGCAGGGGCTGAAGCCGGAGCCTCCACAATTCAATTTTATACATAAAATTTGCTGACGAATGGTATGTGACACTTGATGAAAAGAAATCATTCCGAAGATCTGAGAAAGACAAAAAAGTTGGTCACGCTTTCATGAAGCCTTTTTCTTGAACAACAAAAACTGAAAAGTATAAAAATAAATATTTTCGCATATTTTTAATATTTTTACTATTCTTCATTACATACAAAAAAATCGGTGCCAAATATTGAAAATGTAAAAAAGTAAAAACGTAAAAATGTCTGTTTATAATAAAGAACCGGTTCTGTATTTGCGTTTAATGTATTTTTCTCTCTACTTTACAGTGGTTAAATTATTTTTCGAATTTTAGTTTTTAAAAAATTGTTTATTCTTACATTTACCATTTTTATATTGGGTTGGTACAAAAATCTTGCAACACACAACACGAGTAAAAAAGAAAAATATTTTATTTTAACAATAAATGATTATTCAGTAATGTAGGCTCCCTCCGCATCTACAACTCTTACCCAACGCTCTGGTAGACTTTGCACGCCCGCAGACCAGAATTCTTTTGATCGTGAATTAAGAAAGTCGTCCAATGTATTTTTGAGATCTGACAGATCATCAAATTTTTTATCCCGTAAATAGTTCGTCAAAGCTCGAAACAGGTGATAGTCGGTAGGTGCTAAGTCTGGTGAATACGGTGGGTGTGGTAGAACTTCACATCCTAGCTGCGAAATAGTTTCTTGTGTCATCTTAGCGACGTGGGGTCGAGCATTGTCATGGAGAAGCCGAACGTGAAGACGTTTACGCCTTTTCTGTTTCATAATTTTAGCCACCTTTTGCAGTTGTGCAGAATAAATCTCTGCCTGTATTGTGGTGTTGGTTGGCAGAAATTCGTAATAGAGCATGCCCTCAGAATCCCACCAACAACAGAGTAAAACTTTCTTCATTTCACGGGGCTGTTTGGGGTCGGTTCTGATTTTTCCCCTTTCGATAGCCACTGACGCTTGCGCGTGTGATTAACATACAACACCCAGCTTTCATCCCCAGTGACTATTTCTTGAAGAAAATCCTTTCTTTGCGGACGACGCAGGAGTGAAAGACAGATGGACATGCGTGTTGCTTTGTTTGATTCGCTGAGATTGTGCGGTATCCAAGACGAATAAACTTTCCTATATCCCATCTCTTGTAAATGTCGAAGGATAGTAGGATGACTGCAGTTGAGTTTGTTGGCTAATTCTCGTGACGACATATTAGGCTTTGCCTTTATAAGCGCTCGCAGTTCTTCATCGTCCAAAATTGATTCCCTGCCGGACCTAGGTTTGTCTTCAAAAGATGTATCGCCAGAATGAAAACGCTGATACCTTCGGGAGACCGTTGAATAATTAACTACATTAGCCTTGAACGCACTGCACATATTACGGGCTGCAGCTCTTACAGAATGCCCTTGCAAGAATTCGTAATATGCGATTGCTCGAAGTGCACGTTGATCCACCTTTGCTCATATTGACTCTGCGGAACATCTCACTCGCTTATATATCCTGCAGCATGGAAGGTTCTAGACCATTCTTGTATTTCCTATTCTCCAATGTTCTCGAACTTCATTATTAGGAAAAATATTTTAATTGAAAAAAAAGTGTTGCAAGATTTTTGTACCAACCCAATATATTTTATCTAAAACAAAATTGTTTTTTTTACCCCACTCTTCCTGGAAGATTTGCAAAACGTGTGTGAAAACCTGAAGAGTCGGGGCATTTTTGGGTCAATAATGCGTAACAACGATGTGTATGGTATATAATGACACTATATTACACTATGAAGTATTACACACTAAAAGATGAATTTATTCACGTGACAAAATGTAAAAAATTATTATGGTAATCGAATTTAGCTGATTTTCGGAACCGTCTCCTTCCTTACCTTCAAACATCGTATGTTGTTTCAAGGGATCTTATTTTTTCGCACGAAATTATTTAATCCTTTCTTGACACACTTATATTTGGCCACGGCTTTGAAACACGGGATCAATTTGACCCGGATAGAACTTCATCTACCCGCCCTTAACAACCCTTTGGTCGGTTTTTATTGAAAAAATCTGGCATACACTTTAAACATTTCGTAAGGGGTCTTCTCACTTTAGACCCTAAAATAAGGCTAATTTCATGAATTTTTCTGATAGATTTACATTATAGTTATTGATATAAAAGTTGTTACACTTAAAAAATACACTTTCGAAATAGATAAAAAAAATTTCATGTATTTGTGTATTTTGGATAAAGGATTTTTTAAATGTTGATATTTACTATTTTTTTTGCCAAAAACGGTGAAAGAAACGCGTTTTTTTTTGTTTTTTCGAAAAATATCCGCCATTTTGTTATTTTTGCATATATAAAAAATCATATGATATGCGCTATAGCCATTAACATACTGAATCTAAAACCGCTGATTTTTTTGTTTCGGGTGATTCATCTCCGAGATTTCATGAACACACATATTCTTCACAACTATAGCTATAGCGCACATCAAGGATTTTTTTAATTTTGATTTTTACTATTTTTTTGCCAAAAACGGTGAAAAAAACAGTTTTTTTTCGAAAAATGTCTGCCATTTTATTATTTTTACGTATGTAAAAAATCGTATGATATGCGCCATTGACATACTGAATCTAACACCGCTGATTTTTTCTTTCGGATGATTCATCTCCGAGATTTCATCAACGCCGCAAATCTACAATTTTTTTAGGACATTTTTTTAACTACCATTTTCGTCTATAAAAAGTGACTTAAATAAATAATTTTTTTTTAAATGAGTTGCTAAAGTGAATTTATTAAGTGCAACTTTTATATCAATATCTCTAATATAAACCTATCGAAAAAATTCATGAAAATAGCCTTTTTTAGCGTCTAAAGTGAGAAGACCCCTTAATATGTCTGCATAATTAAAATTCGGAAAGTACAAAATTGAGTTGTAAAAAAGGATTGAAAACCTCCAGTTTTATGAAAGTGAGTGTTTTATTTAGAGTTCGTCCGTGTCAAAATGACCTATTGTGTCAAGGAAGGGTTAAACATAAAAGAAATGTCATCTTTAAAGAAATAGCTAAAAGCTTCCCACTTCTTGCTCCAGGCCGAGACAGTCGGCGTGCTACAAACTGTTTCCGCCGAATTGCTGATAAATCTGGCAAAATGTAACCTTCTTTTCTCCCCCAGTACAAGCTAACGGCGTATTCTCTGTACGCGGCTGTCAGCGTGGGTCTCCAAACGCACGACATTATCGAGTACCTGAAGAGATTGAGCAAAACGAGCATCCCCGATGGAATAGTCGAATTCATCAAGTTGTGTACTTTATCGTACGGAAAAGTATGTACCGAGCGGACAATACTTTTGGACAAAACGCACGTTTTCTAGACCAGCACGTAATTCGTTTTAGGTCAAGCTGGTGCTGAAGCACAACAAGTACTTTGTCGAATCGCCGTACCCGGAAGTGCTGCAGAAATTGTTGAAAGATCCAGTGATACAGGAGTGCAGGTTGCGAAAAAATGTGGAGGAAACGACCGAGAAGGACGCTTTGATAACGAATGTTCAAGCAAAAGCGAAAGCGATGCAGGTAATTCGACGAATTATAATAAAAACACGCACTCGAAGACTTTCATTTTCCATATTTGCAACGTCGATCAAAAGTTTGGCGCAAAACCAATCACCAACGCACCGGCTGTACCGGGAACCTCCACTACAGCCGAAGCCGCGAGTGATCAGCAAACTCCTGCAGAAATAACGGTCGCGGTACCCAATGACATCACCACGTATTTGAGCAAAATTGACAAAGATGACGAGGACGAGGAAGAGGATCAGCAACTTAAAACTGTCAGTTTTGAGGTAAACCAGGAAAAAATCGAGGTCATACAGAAGCGATGCATCGAACTTGAGCATCCACTGCTCGCGGAATACGACTTCAGAAATGATACCGTTAATCCGGACATCAAGTGAGTACAACATGGCTTCGATGTTAAGGCCTTACCCCCACTTGTAGCGCAAAAAAAGGCCTTTTTCATGAATTTTTTTAAAGAAAACTACAAAACTTTTTTAATCGATCAATATACCATCTTCAAGAACACATCTTGAAGAACTTTCAGTAATTTTTTTATTGAAAAATATTACATTGTTTAGTGGCAAATAGCCGTCAATGAAATAATGTTTTTATATGCACGGTTTGCGGTGACCAACATTGCGGCGAAGTGGATCATCTGAAAAAAAAATGCGGATGGATTTAGTCAAATATAAGTATAAACTAGTCTTTAATCGAAGGATTTTAAAAAATATTCATTTTTCACTAAATGGCGGACAGTCAAAATTAATGGTTCGATTTTAACGAAAAAAACGGCCGTTTTTTGGCTATAAAACGGCCATTTTTTTTTCGAAAAAAAAATCGAACGATTAAAGACTACATTTTTATGTATTAAATAAGCCTGCAAAATTTCAAGATCGGTTCATTAGTGTTCGAGTAATCTTGGTCACCGACTTCAGAAATGCCATTTTGAGAAAAACTCGTTTAAAGTTTCAATTTCAGTTTACACGAAGAACGTATTCTTCTCTTTCAACGCTCATATCTCAGTCAATTTTGTTCGGATCGACTTGAAATTTTCAGGACATATTCTCAGATACTTATACTTCAAAAAAATGTAATTAAAAAAAATCGATTTTTTCAAAATCGCAAGTGGGGGTAACCCCTTAAGCGGCATCATCGATTGTTTCACTGCAATATTTTCCCTCTACGATGTAAGACCTTCGGTGTGCTTGCGTGTGGGCGTTAGGGGGTGAGATGCAGTCAGAGACGTGACAAAATGAGCATTTTCAATCATTTTTTTTTTTATAGTAATTAAGTTTTTTTTACAAACGTGGTTACACAGACTTTTTATGTTATATTTCAACTTGACTTGTACAAATTTTCAAAGAAAAATATTAATTATTTATAAAAATATCGCCATCTTTGTCGGACCCCCTTCGGCATGTAGTGCTTTGCGGTGGCCATCATAAAATTTTCCTGGATCATCTAAAATCGAAAAACCAAAAAAAATCATTAGTTTAATAATAAATCTAGTCCTTAATCGAAGCTTTTTTTTAATTAACAAAATCGCGGCTTCCGACAGACAACTTTCGATTTGCGACCAAAAAATCGCTCGTTTATTGTTTTAAAAACAGAAATTTTCAACAAAAATGAAAATCCTTCGATTAAGGACTAGTTTTTAATGCTATCAATAAGCACACCAAATTTCATCAAAATCCATCGAGTGGTTTTTGAATTATAGTGATCACCGACTTGAAAAACATAGTTTCGAGAAAAACGCGTTAAAAGTTTTTTCGATGTGGATACGGTATTATATGTTCGTAAAATTTGGAGCTCGATGGGCGAAGCTAAACTTTTTTCATGTATTTTGATCTGCTGAATCCGAATATCACATTTTTTGCCAAAAAGTCGAGCATTCAATTGTTCATAGCCAATTGTTAAAATAATTTTTCAAAAAATTGAAGTTTTTCGGAATGAATTATTTTTTCAAAAACATTTTGGGCAATTTTAAAACGAAAGAATCCTTTATAAAATTTTGCTAAAGTTCATAGTTTTTAAGTAATACATTTTTGAGAATTTCTGAAAGAGTTTTCCAATTTTACACTTGATTTATGTATAGAAATACTAATTAAAAAATTACTTACATCGAATCATCAATTCCTGGCCCATACAATAGGGCTTTTGCCGATGTGGAAGCTTCCAAAATATCAATTTGTTGTTGTCTTCGAAGCATTCTGCCTTCCCGGGTATTATCGTTAGCCGCAACCTGCCATGGGGAGCTTGCCCCTTCACTAATTGTGGGATATCCCGGAAACTATTCATCGGATTGACTTGAGATTTTCAGAGAATATTTTCGAAACATCATACTTCAAGAAAATGTTCTTTTAAAATCGATTTTTTGAAAATTCTGTCTGCATCTCACCCCTTAAAGAGGGATGTATAATTAGACAGAAAAAAGTAAGCACTATTGAGCGATTTTTTAAACTAAGAAATAATTATTCTACAATTATCAAGCTTCAAGTATACTTTAATAGTATATTTAAGTATACGAAACAATTTTTTTAAATAAATTTATCATAAGAATGGCTGAGCTGTGGCCGACTGTTACAGCGAGGTCGCCACGTAAGTTGCGAATCGGCGTGCAATCTAGCTTCCCGTAGAATTTGATTTGCAAAAAAGTTCAAACATTTTTTCAGTTAGAACATGTATAGTTTCTATGTGACGGTAATTAAAATGAAGAAAATGCAAATTTGAGAAAATGGCAAGCATTAACAAAAAAAAACAACATTTCACGCAACATTTTTGTAAAATGTGGATTAAAAAGTAGTTTTTTTTTTTCAATTGTTCAAAAACATTTATCGTCAAGTAGAAGGTACCAATATTATCAATATTTCTACCAAGTTTCAACTCAATCGGCTTCATAGTTTTTGAGTAATTGCACGGCAATTTCGATAATGCAGTTTTGAGAAAAACACGTTTGAAGTTCACGCCCGCTCCGAATCCGAGCGGTGAGGCACGGCGTTGATGGGCTGTAACGTTTGAAGTTTTACGAATTTCTCTTTAAAACTTTGGGAGAATATTTTACATATATAGTTCTATCGTTTAAAGAAAAAGAAAGGAATCGATTTTTTGATCGTCGTTAATGTATATCCCGCTTTAAGGGAGGCTGTAACTGCCCATTGTCGACCGATGACTGTCGTTTTCTTTTAAAAACAAAGGAACAAAATACATGGTCAAAAGAACTTTTAGGCTTTATTAGGTATATTTTGAGGTATGTAAACGAACATTTATTTGTCAATCAATACATAAGGGGGCGTCCATTAATTACGTGAGGTGTTTAGGGGGGGGGGAAGGGGTCGAGCGAAATCTCACCCAATCTCACGTGGGGGAGAGGGGGGCTTCGGCATATATCATGTAATTTTAGTAATTTTAGTAATTTTAGTAATCACGTAATTTTTATCACCTAAGGAGAGTCTCCCTACTACTTTACATGGTGGAGTAAATGGTACTACAACCGCAGTTACTTCTACTACAATTTATTTTCCGTGAACGTATGCATTTTGAAAAATCTCACGTGAGATTAGGGGAGGGGGGAGGGGGTCGAGCAAAATCTCACGACATATCACCAGGGGGAGAGGGGGGGTCGAAAAATCGCCAAAATCACATCACGTAATTAATGGATGCCCCCTAATGGCGGCGCACGAGTTGCTATAGCACTACTGGTTTTTAGCCAATGTTTTCTGCGGCACGCAGTAGAACTGTCGTAAATTTAATCCTGGGACTAACAAGGAAAGGTTGCGAGGTTGATCTATCCGATTTCGATTAAATTTGGCATGCTTGTAGAATGGGTAAAAATAGGCGACACGTTTTTTTTTGTATCTGCGGAACCCGATTTTTAAGGGTTGAAACGCACCCTCGTATTTTGGATGTTTTGCGTCGATAACGTTATAGGCGTTTTTCGTCCATAACGTTATCTCCAATGTACGAGTATAGTACACGAAAAAATAAACATTGTCGTGAACACGTTAAAACGTTATCGATGAAAAACACCCCAATCATCGAGGATGCGTTTCAACCCTTAAAAATCGGGTTCCGCAGATATATAAAAAAAAAGACGTGTCCCTTATTTTTACCCATTTTACAAGCATGCCAAATTTCATCGAAATCGGAGAGATCGACCTCCCAACCTTTCCTTGTAAGAGTGAAATATTTTCGTTTATTATTTTAGTTTTAGCAATCAAGTACCGAGGAAATTAAAAAAAATAATGAAAGAATAAATAGCGACGAGTCGGAATTAAAAAAGTTAGGTTTTTTACCATAATTTTCATATAAAAAGTGATATATTTTTTACAATTTTCAATTAATCGAAAAAAGTGCTCTCGCTAGACTGTGAAAGCAATCTAAGAAGCTACAGTTAAAACTTTAAGTCGATTGGGCAAAAAATGTTCGAGTTCTGCTCTACGCGGATTTAAAAAATATGGTTTTGAGAAAAACGTGTTCGAAGTCAACGGTTTTATAGACGCTACAGCTGATGATTTTTTCCCCCGTAGTCGAATGCCATCTATTGGTAGAAAATAAAACTATTTTCAGTCGGTAACTTTTTCCCCAAGGATAATAGGTATATAAGAGTCGAGAACTGCGTCTACCGGCGTGCCATCGCCAAAGGCCCTTTGCAACGTTCGGAGACTCCCTTCAAAAGTAGCCCGAAAACCACTTTATAACTGTTTTCATCAGCTATAAACGAATATGCATCATATCTATAAAGTTTCAAAGATTATTTTTAAGTGTTTCCAAAAAAAAAACGATTCTCCGAAAATTTTACAGTAGTGTCCTTAAAGCACTTTGACATTTTAGCATCGACTTGAAACCGTCCGCTGTTCTGAGACCCTATCAGGAGAAGAGCTTGAGAAAAATGTTCGGCAACGGTCGCGCCAGATCCGGAGTCATCGTTCTTCCGTGTGGTATTATCCTTAGAAATATTTTGTAAATTATTGGGATGTGGAATAAGTTCTCGCTGTTTTTTTTGCGAAAATCAATGCTTTATTTGAAAAAATAATTCCTAATGCTTTCAAACGTTTCGAAACTGTTGTGTGGTCAACTTCTAATGATTCTGCAAGTTCAATGCCTCTGCCATGAGTCTTCATGAAGCAGAGTTGGGCGTAATTCTATTTATAAATATGAATACGAATTTATTCATATCGTGATTTTCATGTGAATATAAATACCAATTTATTCATACTTCACTTATTGTAAATACGAATAAAATAAATTCGTATTCACAAGTGTGAATAAGAATTTATTTGTATTCACATGCATGCATACAAATACAATTGTATTGGCAAATATTCTGAACATAAAAATAAATTCACAGACAAAATTGTGAATATTCACAAAAAATGTGAATATTTACGAAAAATCCTGTGAGTTAAAAAAATTTCACATCCAAAACTGTGAATGCAAATGTATTCACAAAAAATTGTAAATGCAAAAAAATTCACAAAATAAGTTGTGATTTTTTTGTATTTAAGACAAATTAAAATCAAATTCACAATGATTAGCTTAAAATTGACACCAAAAGTGAGTACTTACGTACTTTGAGAGAAAACATTGCGTCGACATTGTGTTGAGTTCAACACAATGTTTCCTCTCAAAATACGTAAAAACTCACTTGTAGTGTAAATTTTAATATAATTGTCGTGAATTCGATTTGAATTTTCTTCAACTCGAAGAAATTCACAACTCATTTTGTGATTTTTTTCCTATTTATAATGTAATATTTGAAACCCACAACTTTTTTTGAAAAAATTTCTTTGCCTCGACGCAATGTTTTTTCTCAAAATAAGAAATCACTTTTGGTGTAAATTTTAATCTAATCATTGTGAATTTGATTTTAATTTGTCTTAAATACGAAAAAAATCACAACTTATTTTGTGAATTTTTTTGTATTTACTACATATTTTTTGTGAATATTCTCATTTTTTCTGTGAATTTATTTGTATGTTTAGAATATTTGTGAATACAATTGTATTTGTATTCGTATTTACAATAAGTGAAGTATGAATAAATTTGGATTTATATTCACACGAAAATCGCGATGTGAATAAATTCGTATTCGTATTTATAAATAGAATTACGCCTAATTGTGTCATGAAGTGATGCCACCAATTCAACACTACGACTTAATTATTATATAAGCGTCTAAATCAAACTCTTCGCGTTGTTTCCGACAGACCATGGTCGCCGTAAGTCTCAACAAGAAGCCTGGGTGCTTCAGTTGCAGATTGAAAACAAAAAATAGTGCAGTAAAATACCCCGCAGATACTCTTTTTTGGCACGAAATTTGACGTGTTTAACACTATGAAAAATAAACTTGTTTACACTTCGGCGAAATGGCACGTTGAATTTCAAGCTTGCTTATACCTATACCTATGTGAAGTTGGCAACCGACTTTACAAAATGTATTTTTTGTTCTTGCATTCGTTTGTACTCGTTTTGTACCCGATTGTACCACCGTCAATTTGTTTGTACCTTAAGGGGAAACGTATGGGAGTATGGATGAATGGGCCACAATCCATTGAGAGCTAAATCATTTCGATCAACGCGATTACAAAGAGAATCGTTTGTACGATTAAAAGTTTTTTTTTTTCGATTTTTTTTTCAATCGTTTTTTCGAGACAATTGTATTTATTAAAAATTTCTTTTCTTTCGTATTTGATTGTAATCTTCTTCTTTATATCTTTATATCTTCTTATATATTAATCTTCGCATCTTTGTAGATGCGGTACCATTTTAAACTACACGCATCCAGTTCTGGTAACGCCATCTGTTGGAAAACAGCGAGAACTTATTCAACGCCTCAATAGCTATTTATTTCGTAATGAAAAATCAAACATCTGTAGCTCGAGCAGGCTATGGAGAAAAGTGAATTCAATCAAAGTTTAAAAAAGAGCAAAAAACAGTATTCGCATATTACTTTTGTCAATAAATTAAAAGACAATTGTGCATCTTTCAAAAAGACCTACTCCACATTTGTCAAAAAAAATCACCGAATGCATACAAATTTTCGAACAAAAAAACTTTATCGAAATGTTCTTATTCGTATCGTCGTTTCTAACGTATTCATCTACATTCGTTACGTTTGTCGTGCTCGAAGGTGCCGGAAAAAGTTTGGTCGGTGTGACAGCATGCTGCACTGTGCGCAAACGCGCCTTGGTACTCTGCAATTCCGGCGTATCCGTCGAACAATGGAAGCAACAGTTTAAAATGTGGTCTACCGCCGATGATTCGATGATCTGTCGATTCACGAGCGAAGCGAAGGACAAACCGATGAACTGTAGTATATTGGTCACGACGTACTCCATGATCACGCACACGCAGAAACGCTCCTGGGAGGCTGAGCAAACAATGAAATGGCTGCAGGATCAGGAGTGGGGAATAATGGTGTTGGATGGTGAGCCTTTTGTTTTTCACTATAATTGTTGACACCAAGAAATGATCAAGGGAAGGGTAGGAGTTTCAGCGCGAAAAAAAAACCCTTTTTTGCGAATTTTTTTCATCTATATGGATAGGGTAAATTTACTGAAACCTTTTGTACATTGTTAAGTGTCATTTCAAGAACATTCCGTGAAATTTGTACGGGAAAATATCCACAAACAAGCCGGTGACAAAGCTTTTCCAAGAACGCCTTTGTAAAAACACGATTTGCGGTGTTCACTGTATCTCAGCTAAAAATTATCTGAAATCAAATACCATTAAAATGTAGTCAAAGTATCATCAAATCCTCCCCCCAACGGTCTTTGATAATTTTGTTTTCATTTCGTTATTGTTGGTGGTCATGTAAAGTGAAAAGTGCAATTTTTCACGAAAAATTCCGCTATTTTGGGGATTGAAAACCCCCTCAATGTAAAAAAAGTCTCAAACTAAGCGTTGGGGGAAGGTATTTTATATGTAGAAAGTGTGTACCAAGTTTGAAATAAATCGCTCATGTAGTTTTCAAGTGGCAGTGAACACAGACTTTGAAAAAGTGGTTTCGAGAAAAACGCGTTTGAAGTTTAGAGAAGTCGGAGCTACGTTGTTAGAGGATTGGGACTAAATAGTCAATAACTTCGAGAGTTTTGCTCCGGTTGACTTGAAATTTTGGGATTATATTCTTGAAATGTTTAACTATAAGAAAAGACAACTACCTACACCCCCCTTAACTGTAAATGGGGTAGAAAAGTCTCTAGCTTAATGTTGGTTGTGCACATATATTTAAGGGCGACACTACCGTGGCGGGCCGATTTTTTTGTCTACTAGATTATTTATTTTGTTTTTCCAAAAAAGTCATGTTATTAAGCATACATTTAATTTATTTCCTGTAATTTTTCATTTAAAAAAATTAAAAATTGATTTGAAAAAACGTCATAGAGGTATGACCTATGTAAAAAAAATGTGGTCCAACGGCGGGATCGATAAATTTATTTATTACAATGATTGGTCCGAAAAATAAAAACAAAAAAGTTTTATAATTTAAATGAATGTAGTTCACCTTGTACGTAGGCGTTTTGTCGAGAAAAAAATCACGTAATGGCGGGTGTTAAAAAAAAGTGTAATTTTGGCAAAATTTTTACTTATATTCGAGGGCCAAAAGTACTAAATGTCAAACAAGGAAAAACGTTTACGTACAATGATAGTTACCGCAAAAGCGGGAATTTGGTTTTTTAAACTAAAAATCTGACACTTATCGCTAGAGCTATGATTCCGGCGAGGTCGAGAAAATTCGTTTCGCGAACAATGCGATTGCAAGTTTTATAATACGTAAATCGTTGCGCTTCGTGCCCTCATTAGATCGTCTGTAACTTGGTCTATTTCAAATATCTTAACTTCAACATTTTTTCACATATTTTTGAATATGTATACTTTGAGAAAATGCAAACAAATCGATCTTCTGACCCGTCACAGTGGTGCCTCCTATTAATATTCAGTAAAAATTGAATTATATTAAAGGAATTTTGTACATTGTTCTATTGTTGATTGAAAATGATTACTTTAAAAATACTAATATCAACAGTTCACAATCGTAAAATTATCCGGCTAGTGCTAAAATCAACTGATAAACCTTGTAAAAATATAAACCGTTTTTCTGATTTTCCGAACCGAATCACGTTGCATTAATTTAATGATTTTACTTGAAGGGTTTTCATAAATTCTATTTCCCTGAATAATTATAGATTTTTTTATCCCGAGGGTGACACGTACAGATGGTGGTTTTGCTTTGACATTGGGGTGGACAAATGTCACGAAATTATAAACGTTCGTAGTGAAAACTGTAATGAATGATAATTGGATACGAAAAGCCTAGAAATTATTAAGGGGCCAGTCTACTTTGGATCCACGAAAAAAGGGTATTTTAGCGATTTTTTAAAAGATATGAATATAAAAGTAGTTGGGCTTGATAAATCAAGTCTTAAAAACATTAAAAAAATGTTTAATCATTTTTATTCATTTTTAAGTACAAAAACTATAGTTTAACGTAACGTCTCAAAAATAGGTGAGGTAGCTCCATCACAACTTGGCATCGGCTTGTCTGAAACAAAAAAATCAAAGTCCATTAGATTCAGTATGACACCAGCTACATAATGACCCTCGGATATAAAGTTTTATCAAAAAATTAAAAAAATGGCAGATGAAAAACGAAAAAAGTTTTTAAAACGCGTTTTTTCGCAGTTTTTCGCAAAAAAAAGAGTAAAAATCTCAATTTTAAAACCGTCGAGGGTCATCTTGTTGCGAATCATGTTTACAATATTTGGTTCAAATTTCAAGAGAATCGGTTTATTAGTTTTAGATATACGATGAAGCTAGATTTTGAAAACATTGTTTCGAGAAAAGCGCGTTTGAAGTTTATACTATGAAAAACTCTTACTTAAACTCAATCGGCAATTCCTGCACCGTACGAAATCTCTTCTGATTGCTCATCATCGTCGATTTCTTCGAGTCTTGCTTGCTTTCGATTTTTTGAAATTTTCAAAGTGGACTGACCCCTTAATACCCTTATCCATTCATTGGATAAACTGTAGAACATGATCCAAAAGCAATCGCAAACACTAAGGATATTTTGATCCTACGAATGCATCGCAAGCATCAGGAAAAATTCACATCCTGGCCCTGACGAAAAGTTCAATCATAATACCCGTGCCGGCCGAATGGCGCTGAAGCTTGCATCGCTGAAACGATCTTTTTATTTTACATCGCCTGCATTTTTTATCATTATCCAAAGCCTTTTTTTGCGAATTTTCACAGGCTAAAAATATTGTTATTGTCAATAGAGGTGCATACGATACCGGCTAAAATGTTTCGCCGTGTCTTGACGATCGTTCAGTCCCATTGTAAGCTCGGCCTTACCGCTACTTTATTGCGAGAGGACGATAAAATAGCCGATCTCAACTTTCTCATCGGGCCGAAGCTCTACGAGGCGAACTGGCTCGAACTACAGAAGAGAGGATTCATCGCGCGCGTACAGTGCGCTGAGGTCTGGTGCGCCATGACGCCCGAGTTTTATCGGGAATATCTCAGTCGTTCGTGCAAGATGAGCAGAAAACTCGTAAGATCGAATCTCCGCGATAACAAGTTTCACGGATATATTTCCCATCAACGGTCGATCATTCACGAACGAAAAAAAAATGTTTTTCAGCTGCTCTACGTCATGAATCCGAACAAGTTTCGAGCTTGCCAGTATCTGGTTCGTTATCACGAGAGACGAGGCGACAAAACTATCGTCTTCTCGGACAACGTATTCGCGTTGAAACATTACGCTATAAAGATGAACAAACCGTACATTTACGGTCCTACTAGTCAGGTATACTTTCTAATCGTATAATTTTTTTTCAACAATCACCGACTCAAATTTCCTCCAATTATTGTCGTCTCTGTGAATTCTACGGCCACTAAATTTAAATATTCGCAAGAAAAAAAATAGTGAAGTCTTTAGTGTAATATATAATATATAATATATAAGTATAATATGTAATAGTGTAGTGTGTCTTCGCGTGTCAAATTATTTGGGAAAAAAAATAGTTTTGCCGAGGACGAACAAAAAAATCCTTCTCCGACAAAATGCGGTTTTACGTATTTTCGCCTATAAATGAAAAACGTCAAGCAACCGTTTCAAAGACACAGACAATTAAAGTTATCAATTATACGGGCTCTAAAGGCAAGTAAAGTGTAATACCCCGAATGATTTATGGAAGATGGAGGCAGATAAGAGGAGCATTCAGGTAGAGTCAAGTAGAAGAGTTAAACTATCTGCTACGGATAACGGACATGGGAAATGTCCAAACATTTGCCCGAGATAAGAAATCAGGGATATATTAAATGGGACCGAGTTGAAATGGGGAGGGAAACTGCGGGATGCGATTCGAAAGGTTGGGGAAGGAAGGATCTCGAAGCTGATGAGAGTCGAAAGTATGAAGGAAATGGGCAAGAATTTAAAGAGTTGTGTGGACAATAAAAGGGACCAAGACGTCCAAAAACATTGGGATGGTGGAGATAGATCCACTTTCGGTAAGGACTACAGGAGATCAAAGAGAAGCCGGGAAGGGAAAAATATTGGGAGGAGGAAGGGACAGCGGGAACAGTCAAGGAGAAATGATCAAAACTGAGGTGTGGTAACATAGGAAATGTGGGAAAAACGGTTTATGGGAACTGGCCACTGCAGAGTATGTGGGAAGAAAGAAGAAACACTGAAACACATTTGGAAATGCGAGGAAGCAAGGAAGGAAATGAATAGGTGCTGGGTGAAAGGGGAGGACACGTGGAGAGGGGGAAGAGGACGAGCAAGATTAAGAAAATGGCGGATCGAAACGCTAAAAGAGGGAATAATCAAGGAAGTATGCTACTGCCCAAAGGAATCCGGTAGGCTAGCAAGAGAAGAACAATAGACTGCGGGAAATAGATTTAAGAACAGGTTACCGTCGAGAGGCATGAACGATGCATGAACTTTGGGAATGTTGTTTTTTTATATAAAATGAACACTTTCGGCAATGGGTTTCAGCGTATTTTGTTATTCTATCAATGGAGAGTAAATTCCAAAATTATTTATTTAAAAAACCCAAAATGACGACTCCAGCTTCCGTTAAATGAAGCCATATGCACGGCGTGTTTTGGTCTGCGCGGGGCACTCCACAGCCTTGCCAGTTTATCTGAAACAAAAACGGATTAAAAATTATTAAACTAGACTAAATTTGAGGGGGGGGGGGGGTTAAACCCCCTGGCTAACAAAATGGCAGCCGTTTGTAGAAAAATTCAATTTTTTGCTTCAACGAACGAAAAAAAGATTTGTAAATCAATTTTTGACAAAAATCACCTCTTGACGGCCCCGCAAATTGAATTTCCTTTCAATTGCTCAGAGATTCTCGTGAATCGGTTTATCCGTTCAACCTGTACAGCGCCCCGCGCGCTGAAAAAGGCTGTTTCCAGAAAAACGCTCTGAGCGCCTCAGTTACCTGTTTCCCAGCCGGCGGACGGTTCCGCACAACAGGCTGTACATTCTAAAATACTCTAGATATGAAAATATCCTTATACCCGCGTGTTTTAAACACTTTAAAGCTGCAAATTAGGTATAAAAAAAGATTGAAAAAGAGGCTTTTCTTAATGTACTAAAAAGTAGAAAATATTTTGTTTACCAAATCACCTCGTGTATAAATAAAAGCTTGGGACGCTCGTTTTTTATAATGTTTAATATATTTGATCAATTCAGTTTCACTAACCGTATTTAATTTGGCACGATAGTAATAAGAGATATTATTATCACACGTTTCTTATACTCAGTTTCAGGATTTTTATCTACGGAATCTAAAGTTGTTTTACGGTAAATGATATACAGTTGACATGTTAAGGAGTCTTCTCACTTTAGACGTTAAAAAAGGCTATTTTCATGAATTTTTTCGATATGTTTATATTATAGATATTAGTATAAAATTGGTTACAGTTGATAAATACACTTTCGAAATACATTTAAAAAATTATTTATGTAAGTCACTACTTATGGATGAAAATAATAGTTTAAAAAATGTCCTAAAAATTGTAGGTCTGCATAGATGGAATCTCGGAGATGGATCTTCCGAACAAAAAAAAAAACGGTTTTAGATTCATCATGTTAATGGCTATAGCGCATATCATACGATTGTTGATATATGCAAAAATAACGGGATGGCGGACATTTTTCGAAACAACAAAAAAACGCGTTTTTTCACCGTTTTTGGCAAAAAAATAACAGAAGGTTAAAATCTTTTTTAATCCTTGATATGCGCTATAGCCATAGTTGTAAAGCATATGTGATAAAAATTGCATAAGGATCGGTCCAGTAGTTTCGAAGATTTTATCAACAAGCCATCGAAAAATGTTGTTTCGAGAAAAACGCGTTTAAAGTTTGTTTGGGTGTCATGAATACATCAAATATTTTCTACAAATATATTTCGAAAGTGTATTTATTAAGTGTAACAACTTTTATATCAATATCTATAATATAAACCTGTCAAAAATGGATGAAAGCCTTTTTTTAGCGTCTAAAGCGAGAAGACCCCTTAACGGATTTTTGCAAATTAAAGATTATGTGCCTAAATTTTGAGCGCCCCAAGCTTTTATTTATAGTCACATGTAAGTGACATGGCAAACAAAGGTATTTTCGACTTTTTCGTACATCAAATAAAAGCTTGTTTTTTAAATATTTTTTTACACATAAATTATTTTCTACTTTTTAGTCTTTAATTGATTTTACTAGTTAGTTGCTACTAGTAGTTTACTATTTAACGAGTTGGTACGTTAGGAACGTGGAATTGTTGTAAAAAAGTAACCAAGCCCGATTCGGAATTGAACTTACGACTTATTGCTGTACATAAACTTTTCACATACACAGTCGGCTGCGAATTTCTTTGTGTGTGTTAGTGAGATTTGATATGGATGATTAGATATCGCTAATTTTACATGAAAAGTTGGAAATTTTATGGATATACATATATTTTTTTAAAGTTGAATCATGTAAGTCACCTTTCAGATGCATGTTGGCAAAATTTGAGAGCTCTAAGTAGTCGGGAAGTGGGTGAAATATCGATTTCCCGTTTTGCATTTCACAGAAAGTCAAGTTAAATAAAAGCTTGTGTAAAAAAATTAAAAGCTAAACCTGTATTAAGATTAGATGTATTAAGACCTGAAATAAGATCTGGAAGTTTAGATTTTTTTCCGGCATTAGGCATTAGACATAAGGACTAGTATACAAGAGTATCTGTGTAAACATGGGAGTGGGCTACAAAAAGCGGAAAGCGTTGTATGATGAGGGGTTGTATGATGATGAATAAAGAATACAACAATGCGCGCACTAATATGCTCTTGTCTTTCCTTTCCAGAGCGAACGGATTCAGATATTGCAGAATTTTAAATTCAACATGAAAGTCAATACGATTTTCGTGAGTAAGGTTGCTGACACGTCGTTCGATTTGCCGGAAGCCAATGTTCTGATACAAATATCGTCGCACGGTGGATCGAGAAGGCAGGAAGCTCAGAGATTGGGTCGTATTCTCAGAGCTAAGAAAGGTCAGTCTTCGCGTTAAGGGCGGGGTAAAGTATTAAAAATTTTTTGTTAATTTTTTTTAGATTTTTCAAATGAATGTATAATATATCAAGAATATTGTGTTAAAATTTCAAGTCGATCGGAGTAAAATTGACGAAGTTATGAGTATTTGAGCGTCTATTGCTCCATGCCGTTCTCTTCTCTTCTGCGTTTTTCAAACCGTTTTTCTGAGACTTGTCATATTTGAAGTCCGTGTGCACGATAACTCAAAATCTACTGGACCAATCGCTTTGAAATTTTGCACAGTACTTCTTCACATAATTCACCAGGTATTGTCGAGAGCTTTTTTGTTTTTTTTAATAATTACTAATTTTTCAACAACAAATTAGCCGATTTTTTTAGCGAAAATCGGGTTTTTGGCTCCCAAGTGGTACGAAAAATCGAAAAATAAAAAAAAAAATCCTCCCGTCATTGCCTCGAGAAACATCTCCTTTAACAAATGCATTTTGATTTTTTTGTTTCAAATGATTCTGTTGCGAGTTATGGTGCACACCGCAAACCAACTTTTTTTCGCGGCGCCTCCGGGCTTTAATTTTCACTCGCTCAATTTTGAATATTTTGCAATGCAAATTTAGGAGAATGTTGTTCAAATGTTACTTTATTATATGTAAATTTTTCAATAAACGAACACTATTCGTTACGCCAAAAAAAAAATCTTAAAAACATGCCTTTTTTTCGCCGAATTAACTTTACCCCGCCGTTAACAGGAGAAAAGCCGAGCACTGCCAAAACTTTATAAAGTAGAGCGTCAATAATTGGGATGGCAAAAATCCGGATTCGATTGTGATGAAAAATCGCATAAAGTGAATATTCATTCAAAGCGTCGATGTGACTGTACGATTCGTCAAGCGATATAGAAAAACGTGCGAATTGTGTAGAGGAGGGAGTGGGAGTATCAAGGTCCCTTTTGTAGGTTCGTTTCGAAAATTCGGACAATTTGATAATCCGGAAAGGGTTCGGTCACAATTAATCCGGATTATCGACATTCTACTGTATCCCGCAGCTAACTAATCTTATTCACAAGTAGAAGTAGTTAGCAATTGACAATTTACCGGCGACCAATCCAAAGCAGATCTCTCTCTCTCTCTCTCCCCCCATCCCTCCCTCCCTCCCTCCCTCCCCCTCTAATAATTGTCGCTCCAGCGGGATTAACTTTTGGTTCTCCGCAGGCGCGATTGCCGAGGAATACAACGCGTTTTTCTACACCCTCGTATCCCAGGACACGATGGAGATGAATTATTCTCGTAAACGGCAGCGTTTCCTCGTCAATCAGGGTTACGCGTACAAAGTCATAACGAAACTCGCCGGTATGGAGGAAGAGCAAGATATGATGTACAAAACCCGAGAGGAACAGGGTCAATTGTTGCAACAAGTATTGTCAGCCAGTGACATGGACGCCGAGGAAGAAAGAATACCCGGAGAAGGACCTCGACAGGTGAGTCTCAAAACCCGATTTTAAGGAGTGAGATGCAGTCAGAGGCGTTAAAAAACGAGCGTTTTCAAGAATTTTTTTTTATAGCAATTCAGTTTGTCTTACAAAAGTGGTTACACAGACTTTTTATGTTATATTTCAACTTGACTTGTACAAATTTTCAAAGAAAAATCTTGATTATTTATAAAAACATCGCCATCTTTGTCGGATCCTCTTCGGCATGTAGTGCTTTGCGGTGGCCATCATAAAATTTTACTGGATAATCTGAAATAAAAAAAAACCAAAAAAAATCAGTAGTTTAATAGTAAATCTAGTCGTTAATCGAACCATTTTTTTTAATTAACAAAATGGCGGCTTCCGACAGATAACTTTCGATTTTCGACCAAAAAATCGCTCGTTTATTGTTTTAAATAAATATAAATTCTCAACAAAAATGAAAATCCTTCCATTGAGGACTAGTTTTTAATGTTATCAATAAGCACATCAAATTTCATCAAAATCCATCGAGTGGTTTTTGAATCATAGTGGTCACCGACTTGAAAAACATAGTTTCGAGAAAAACGCGTTAAAAGTTTTTCGACGTGGATACGGTATTATATGTTTGTCAAATTTTTAGCTCGATGGATGAAGCTTAACTTTTTTTTATGTATTTTGATCCGCTGAATCCGAACATCACATTTTTTGCCGAAAAGTCGAGCATTCAATTGTTTATAGCCAATTGTTAAAACAATTTTTCAAAAAATTTAAGCTTTTCGGGATTAATATTTTTTTTGACTCATTGTGGGCAATTTTAAAACGAAAATACGCTCTATAAACTTTTGCTAAAGTTCATAATTTTTGAGTAATACATTTTTGAAAATTTCTGAAAGAGTTTTCCAATTTTACACTTGATTTATGTATAGAAATACTAATTAAAATAGTACTCACATCGAATCATCAATTCCTGGCCCATACAACAGGGCTTCTGCCGATATGGAAGCTTCGAAAATATCAATTTGTTGTTGTCTTCGAAGCATTCTGCCTTCCTGAGAATTATTCACCGTTTTGAAAAGCGACATTTCGAGAAAAATGCGTTCGAAGTTTCAAGTGCGGAATTTCCATATAAATTGTGTACTTACGATCAATCGGCGTTGCCCGGTCCATGTTTATAACCGTCTGTGCTATCGGATAATTTAAAAAAAATCGTTTTTTTGAAAATTTCACACTGTGATGATTCCTTAAGCGCCACTGTAATATACCAATGATTCAAAAGGGCTTCATAAAATACTGCCTTCCGCGAAAGGAATACGTCAAATGATCAGCCTTGATGATTTTGACTTGGAAGTTCAATCTTTGGAAACAAAATAGCCATATATAACCTTTTTATGAGCTCGTTTCTCTCTATCTTCCAATACTGTCAATACTGGCAATATAATGAAATTGCCAATACTGGCAATATAATAAAATGGTGTCCAAGTTTTTTTAGACCATGGCCTGACTCGTACTGTCCGCGAATAACACTCCATTCGCTTAGATCAGTACAGTAAGTTTCCAATTAGGGCAATGTCACAGTATTGAGTTTAGCAAGACACTGGAGCCATTTAAAATTCGACAACTTATAAAACTTATTTCGAAGAGAATTTCTCGTGTGTGAAAATGTATAAGAATGTATTTTATAATCCTTTTACACTTGTCATTACTGGGTGATATATCAAGTAAAAAAATTTCTCGTTCAAGTTTGCATCGTTTGAATGTAACGAAAAAGATTTCTTCCCCGAAGGATTTTTTTCCCGAAATTCGCCAAAGAACGCAAATTCGAGCTGGGGAAATTGCGCATTTTTAGGATTCTTGTTTAACGATTTACAACCTCAATCTGCAAGATATAATTTAAGACAATAGTGAAAGTAGCAAATTGACGAGAACTTTCTTAACAAGACGCAAACTTCAACCCCATAAAATGTTGCTTTTCGAAGTAGACAAACAGCATCGTTTTATTTCAATATCGATGAAATATTATCTTGAAATTTGCATCGTTTTGAACGCAACAAAAATTCGTTTCTCTCAATTGTGAAAACATTTTTTCGTCCGAATTAGGTTATGAAAACCACTGGAATACTTTTACGAAATTCTCGAGAGATTTACGACCACAGTTTGCAAAAAAAGTTTTTGATCATGATAAAAAAGAAGTAATAAAAGATTGTTGCGTTCGAACGATGCAAATTTCAACGTCCCGTTGTAAGATGTAAAAAAATTGACGTACATATTTTTTCAAAAGGACGACAAAAATTAATTTTTTATACGATTGTAAAAAAAAAATTCTCAGTTAGTCGATTAAAAAAAAACATCGGTGGGTCTCAACAGGGTCGTCTAATGTGAAGGCCGTTGTTTAATGCTTTTTTGGGGATTTTTTGCCAAACCATTAAAATAAAATAATTTATAAATTGTATATAATTTTTATTAACATTTAAACAACCTTTGTGAATTTTTTGAAGTTATTATATAGAATATAGTCGGAGATACACCGCCCAACACGAGCACAAATATAAAAAGAGGGGCTCCACTGCTGCTACGATTCCGGCTGTTCTGCTTATCTGAAACCAAAAAACCAAATGCAATTTTAATCGTGAGACTTGAGGCCCTACATGGAAATAAAATAAAGTTAGAAGTCCAAAAAATAATTTTTTTTTACGCTTTCGACAAAAAATTCAATTTTTCGTATTTTTTGGGTCTATATAGCTGATAAAAATAAAACTAACGAAGCAATTTTAATTATTTTAGTTCAACTTGTAGTTATATATGTACTAAAGATGGTGTATAAATTTGAGCAGAATCAATCATATAGTTTTTGAGATATCATGGCAGCAGTTTGAAAAAATCGTGTTTTAAGAAAAAAAAACTCCTTTGAAAGTTGTTGTATATAATTCATAATAAAAAAAAATGGTCTCACCATCAATTTGCTATGCCTGGACCATAGAGTACACCTTCTTCTTCAAAGAAGTCATGCACGGCCGTTTTCTCTTCTTTTGATCTGAGACACTAGACGACCCCCTTAAATTTCTAGCGGATACGGAATGTTTGAATACGGACTACCTGACTGCTCGGCTCGTCGGCGAGTTTAAAGGCATTGTCGAAAAGCCATGTGTAAACAAACGCGTGTGAAGGATTCGTTATCGGGCGATCGTTTGTTGCGCGAGAAGAGCACGGTTATCTTTCCCCTGTGGAGTGAAGTGCCACTGTTTATAAACTCAAGTGCGTCCGCGCCTTCTCCCTTCCAACGGGCGCAATATTGGCTTAGTCGACAGCGCCGTTTGCTCAATTGTATTTGTAGACGGTAGCGCGCGCGCGCCCGCGCTAATCTCCGGCGTATTATGTACCCGTCTCTTTGGGTCCCAATCGAGGCTTATTTCGACGTTGAGTAATTGGACAAACCAATGCACAGGATTATATACCCTCGTCCTGTCAGGAGATACATATTTAATTGTATTGTTGCTTTATTACAGATCGTTCGCAAGGCTGGAAACTTGGCTTCGATGTCAGGAGCCGACGACGCGGTTTATTACGAGTACAAGAAATCCGCCGCGTCCTCAACAGCCAACAAACATCCGTTGTTCAAGAAATTCCGTGCCTGAGTTTGCGCAGTTTTACACAACCTTATTTACACGCTAGAATATTAGGAAATAAATCTTTATGAAAACGGAAACCACTTTTTTGCCTGCTCGGAGTCGTTTATTGGATGCGTTCGGAGCGGCGATTAACGGGTAATGCCTAGTTGTAACAGTCGAAAATCGCTCTTTATTGGGTTTTTTTTTCTTTAGAAAATCGTGATGAGTTTTTACAAAAATTAGTTATTTGAAAAAGTGTCATCTGAAGAATGCTCTTCGATTTCTTTGTGTAAAAGTGTTTAATTGTAATCGATTTACAGCCGATGTCCGGGAAGCGCCTCGAAAATCTATTATCAATTCTAATATAAAAAAATCAAACAGATGTCGTTAGTATATTAGTTTATCCTACGATTAATCGAAGGAATTTCCGACTTATCAAATTATAACGAAATGGCGCCTGTTTAAAGGGTTAGTCCTGATTTTTGAGGAAAAAGTGATCATTTTTCGTATGCCAAATCGAAAGTATACATCGGAAAGAAAAGTCCTTCGATCAAATATTATGTTTTTACATCTGAAAAGAGCCTTAAACATTTCAGAAAGATCGATGCAGTAGTTTTGGAGATATTTTGCTCACCGACTTTGAAAACGTACTTCCGAGAAAAATAACGTTCAAGGAGGCTGCTCAGGGTCTTTGCGGGGCAGATGGCAAGAGAAGAACGCATAAGCTTAAACAGGGGTCCCTGTAACGGCTGCCAACCGCAGATAATCAATTTTTCGGTTACGTAAAAAAATATATCAGCTAATAAATATGTGGAATGCATATAATTGATTGTTTAGAAATGTTATTAATCTTTTTCATTTGTTTACATCGTGCATAAGTTATTGACCAAGTTAAAATGTGGCAAACGCGCAATTTAGTTCTCAGTAACTGGTATCACTGAGCTCAGGTACGAACGCCATATCGTGAGCGCGGCAGTCAAACATCATTCGCGAACTCCGTTTTTTTTTTCGGAGAAAATGAAAAGATGGAAGGGAAAAATGCAAACAGAAAAACAGTACAATCGACGGTTGGAGCAGGTACAACCTGGAAAGCGACGGAAAAAAGTAGTTGAGCCGAAAAATGAATGCACAGTCGAGGGACGACGCGTAATTGATTTGAAGGTTATGTCGAGGCACATGCACTGCAGCTACTGTAAAGAATGATTCCGAATATTTAAATACTCTTTATGAAACCGCGGTAAGAAATTGATAGCAAGGAAGCAATAGTTTGCGCGTTTCAAATTTTAGCGCCTATTCAAAATGGCCGACTTGACAGCAGCGCTGCCACGTGCCGTAGGGCGCTTTATCGTTTTACACGAATCAGCTGAAATTTCCTGTTTTATTTCACGAATATCTCGATAACGAGACATACAAAATACTGTACTCTTCGTTGAAATTATTCATAAAAATGTCAAGAATTTTTTCCGCCTATTTCCATTCACAGTCTTACTATTTTTATTATGTTGCGACAGTCGTATTAGAGTTCTCGTGAAGCTTTTGCTATGTCGCCCGTGTATAAGAGCCTAACTTCAATAATTAATTGCTCAACAATCATACACACGAAGTACAAATTTTACACGGAGTCGTTATACCTGTTCGCAAATATCCTCAGCAAATTTCAGCAAATCTTTACTATTTCGCGATAGCTGAGCAACCTCCTTAAAGTTTCGGAGCTCCGAGCGTTCCGACAGGCGTCAACAGCCTATAAATCTGTCAATTTTGATCCGATCACCGTGAAATTTTCAGGGAACATTTATATGATGATCCACCGTCAAAATATATGGGTTTTGAAGAAAGTAATTTTTCGACTTTTATAACTAGGCATAACCTCTTAAGGTATTCCTCTCGCGAACCCGAATATTTAAAGTTTAACTGATTTTCGTCTATAATTAAGTAAAAAATACATCCTAGTGTACTGATAACATTTCATGCCAAGTTACTGGGCTTTTAACAAAAAATTACGACTTGAAATCGTCTAACTTATAGGGCACTTTATGGATGTGACACGCTGGCGACATTTCCATCTAATAATTCATACACTAAATAACTATATATGTCTGATATGAACTGCTCGACGCGTGTAAAAAATTCGAAAGATTCCGTAACGACCATAATAACGGGGATCACTGAATTTTTAAAGAAAATATTAGTGATTAAGCTTGGAAAAGTGTGGCTAGCAGAAGGATTTTCATGGTCTCGACTTTTCAGAAAAAAAATGTCTAAATCTACCAAACTTGCGCGAAATTTTTTGTTCCATTTTATCGTTGGGTATAATAATTGATTGTAAGGTAAATGTCCCAATTATTGAACAGCTAAGGATCTGGGGGAATGAATTCGGTGAGAAAAAAATATAAAATAAAGAAAAAACCATCGCTTTCAGGTTCAAATGATACTTTGATATTTTTCCTTTCGAAAAATCACCCTTTAAATTATTTTTAAATGATTTCAGATGAACAAAAGGAATAACAATGTGAAAAATGCAAATGTCCCAATTATTGAACACTGGAAGTGCCTATGTCCCTAATATTGAACAGGCATGTCCCATTTATTGAACACTCTCGAGAATTCCTTTTCTGTTCTAAAAATATTATTTTGGGTACAATATTAAGAAATAAAAGCAAAATCAAACACTTAAATAATCTTTTGTTAATCATGTAAAAATACAAAAATATATATTTAGTCTCTTTTGACAGGTTTTTGGTTCATTCGCATTTGGTTTATTTTTGCTTTTCAACTCGAACTTTATTTTATTTTTATTTTCAGCTTCCTCGTTTTCATGTTCTGTCTTTATTTGATTTTGTCGCAGCTTGGCTGAAATATCGGAGAGCAAAAAATATTGAACAGTACGTTCGTATTTTTAGGTTACATTTAGGTTATATTCTCTTTTTACTTTCCTTTTTATGTTTATTGCACGAAAATACAAATAAGAAATATATTTGACGATTTTAGAGTTATTATTAAAAGAATAAAGGTAAGTTTATTCAGGAACTTACAGTTTTTGTTTGAATAAATCCGATTCACACGATCTGTCACACGTTAACTGTCTCGATGTTTTGATGGGTTTAATGACGCCAACTTGGAGAATTCGAGTGTTCAATAATTGGGACACACTGCATTTTCGATGTCCCAATGATCGAACACCGTATTTTTTTAACAAATAATTAAATAAAGTTTTTTCATAAAAATTGTTATTTGTAAGAAATTTTCTGAGGAACCTGAAACGCCTTTACTTTTTGAGATGCGACATTTTTCGAATTTTTTATGCCCTTATGCATGAAGCGGCGCGTCTTAGCAAAAACGATAAGCAGTTACCACGAGACGTCAAATCGAGTCACCGTTGCTGATTAAATAATTTTTTTCTCTATTAAATAAAGCTTTTTTTGCATAAGTAAGGTAACATTTCAATAGCTAAATGTTCCATATATGTAATGAAATTTTATAAATAAGCAAATGCATGCAGGTGAATGAGAAATAATAAAAATACAAGATAGTGTTCAATAATTGGGACCTGTTCAATAATTGGGACATTTACCTTAACTTATTTTTTTATCAAGCTCCACTGAAATTTACCGATAATTCAGAAGGGCTCATGGCTCCAAAAATTACGACTCTTCGCCAGAGTTGAGCGTAATTCTATTTCTAAATACGAATACGAATTTATTCACATCGTGATTTTCATGTGAATATAAATACAAATGTATTCATACTTATTGTAAATACGAATACAAATACAATTGTATACACAAATATTCTGAACATACAAATAAATTCACAGAAAAAATTGTGAATATTCACAAAAAATGTGAATATTTACAAAAAAATCGTGTGAGTTAAAAAAAAAATTCACATTAAAATCTGTGAATGCATATGTATTAAAAAAATTTAAATACAAAAAAATCATAAAATAAGTTGTGATTTTTTTTCGTATTAAAATCAAATTCACAATGATTAGATTAAAATTTACACCGAAAGTGAGTTCTTACGTATTTTGAGAGAAAACATTGCGTCGAGGTAAATAAATTTTTGCAAAGAATGTTGTGAGTTTCAAATATTACATTATAAATCCGAAAAAAAAATCACAAAATAAGTCGTGAATTTCCTCAAGTTGAAGAAAATTTAAATCGATATCGCGACAATTATATTAAAATTTACACCACGAGTGAGTCCTTACGTATTTTGAGAGAAAACATTGTGTTGAACTCAACAAGTGATAACTCACTTTTGGTGTAAATTATTATTTGATCATTGTGAATTTGATTTTAATCGGTCTTAAATACGAAAAAATCACAAATTATTTTGTGAATATTTTCGTATTTACAATTTTTTTGTGAATACATTTGCATTCACAGATTTTTATGTGAATTTTTTTTAACTCACAGAATTTTCGTAAATATCACATTTTTGTGAATATTCACCATTTTTTCTGTGAATTTATTTGTATGTTCAGAATATTTGTGAATACAATTGTATTTGTATGCATGCATGTAAATACATGCATGCATACAAATACAAATAAGTGAAGTATGAATAAATTTGTATTTATATTCACATGAAAATCACGATGTGAATAAATTCGTATTCGTATTTGTAAATATAATTACGCCCAACTCTGCTCTCCGCGAAAGAAATAACTCTTGGGATCATCACAGTGTAACGGGTCGAAAAGTAGCTGATTTTCGCGATTTTTTTACGATGGTTAAAATACCTGATAAAATAAATCAGTCTGATTTTTTAATGCCAAATCAAAGTACTCATTAAGGGAAGGTTCTGCCTTGTTGGGCCAAAAAATGTTCGATTTTTCACCAATTTTTTATGCGAAAAGTATTAAATATAGAATGTTGATATTTGGTATGTTGACTAAGCGGTCTTTATTGAACGGCAAAATATTTTTTAAAGTTCGTTTTTAAAAACATGGAGTTTTTAAAAACATGGTGGTGGGAGTGGGAGGAGCCACGTATGGCGGTGCGTGAGCGATGAACATTCTTCGCTTGCGGGAGTCCTAAGTCCCGGACCGGTGATCTGAAGCAAAAAAATCCATATTTTTACTTTGTACAATATTGTGTATAAGTTGACCTAGAATCAAGAAGAAAAATTGAATATTAAAAAAAATAGTAAGCGATCGGAAGGAAGTTTGTTTTTTTCCCAAAAATGTTCGCAGTTTTTTGCTCACTATTTTTTTATTTTTCAATTTTTCTTCTTGATTCTAGGTCAACTTATACACAATATTGTACAAAGTAAAAATATGTATGATTTTTTTGTTTCGGTTCACCTGTCCGAGACTTAGGACTTCTGCAAGCGAAAAATGTCATCGCCCGCGCACCGACATACGTGGTTCCTCCCACTCCCGCCACCATGTTTTGTCAAACTTTAAAAAATATTTTGATGTTCGGATGATTGTGAAAAATAGGCATTTTTCGGGAATTTTTTTAGAGGGATTAATATAATTTGATCGATTTAAAATTTGGACATGAGTTTATTATAACTGTCGAGTTAAAAAAAGATGTGGAATGACCAACAAAATGGCGGCGTTATTAAGGGTCTTCGGACGCCTGTTTTCCGCGACATCGAAAAGTGCCGCAGTTGTCACTCTTTTTCTGTTGATCTGAAAAAGATTTAATAAGTGTCATTAGTTCACCGACATATTAAGGGGAAGGATATACCTAAAAAATGACGAAAAAGTGCAAAATTGAAAATTTGGGAGCCTTTTTACTCCAAAGTTCGAATTTTCGACCATTTTTTCGACATATTTGACCCCAAAAAAATTATTCATTTACACGCTACCTTTCAAACTTTAAGTATATCCTTCCGATAATATTACTGAGAGTAACCTCCCGAAATTTCATCCAAATCGGTCGATAACTTTTTGAGCTACAACACGAGCAGTTTTTGAAAAAAGTAGTTTCGAGATAATCGCGTTTAAAGTTTACTCGCTACCTGACCGCATGCTGTCTCCGCGCCCTAGACTATATGCGATAACTCCGCAAATATTCAATATTTCGAGTTTTCCTTTGATCAGTATATTCTTTGGGTATCATACTTTCGAAATATGTAAAAAATCGATTTTTCGAAAATTCTAAAGGGATTTCTCGCCTTAATGTCGCATAAAAAATTGGTGAAAAATCGAACATTCTTTGGCCCAACAAGGCAGAACCATTCCTTAAGAACAGATAAAACATTTTTCAACGTTTATTTGTATATTTTTTTACATTCTTTTTAACGGTTGAAAATGTCTTCGAAAAAAAGAGTCCTCACGGTGTACACGGTTGTGGCCGTAAATATTATCTGAAACAAATTTCGTCAAAAGATCATCAATCAGTATGAAAGCCGCTATTTTTCCCTGGAGGTTTACTTTTTTCAAAATTGACAAATGTTTTAAGCAGTTTTTCGTTAAAAAAAATATGAAGATAAAAAAGCTTCTATAGCAAGATGAAGAATGACGTGAAGAATGTTGCGTCAAAATTTGAGACTGACAGCTTGAAAACTCTTCCTTTGAAAGTGTACACCGTTTTGAAGAACATTTCGAGAAAAACGCGTCCGTCGGCGCCAGGTGTCACGCAGCTGGTCGAATCCCTTTTTCTTAGGAAGGCTGTTGCAACTGGACTAATTCGAATTTCGTCCCAAAAATTGAACAGCATATTTATAACCATCTATACTATCGGATAATGCAACAACAAAAGAATCGATTTTTTGAAAATTTTGCACGTTATCCCAGTCTGGCATACTGGCCTACCGCAAAGTCCACCTCCATTACTCACATCGCAATGGAACTATCAGATACGACGTTCTCGCTAGCGTGTACGGTGCCTCGAGGCATTTTTCGCAAATTTCAAAGTCGTCGAAATATCTTTCTTTCCCTTCCTCGTTGAATGTGCTAACGCAGATAACACAATCAGGTCCAACCAAAGTGGATAATCGACAGTCATATTCGGATAATCGGTGGGTATTTTGGGAAGTAATTGCAAGAAATTCGCTACGCAATTTGAAACGTTTCGTACGTCATAAGTATCAGCAAAAAGTACGAGTACACTTTTAAAAATAAAAATTCGAACGCAAATGCCTTATGTAACTTATCCGATAAGCCAAGCACGAGTTTCCGGCACTGGCAATTACATTTCTCGAGCCTGTGAACCCATACGCAAATTTAATATTCGCGCGCTTAAGCCGCGCATGCGCGCCACCCTGAAGGCGCGAGACATGCGCGTGACTGCGAAAAAGAGACAAAAGTTGAGTTACAAGATTGTTTACGACTGCAACGAACGAAATTATGGAAACGTCCGACACGCTGTGGCTGATGAAAAAAATGTAGGGTCAAGGGTTTGCCGGAAGTTGATACGTTACGGTATCCAATTATCGTGCAGTACCGAGTTTCCGGTACGATTTTTGTAGCCATTGGGAAGGCTGATTTTGAGATTTTTTCAACGAGTACAATGAAAACAGTCAATAATCGAATTGGGCAACTTTATTATAGGTAGTTTCAAGTGTACATAAATGTTCGTTGTCATTTTTCAATCGAAAATGGCGTCCTCAGAGTCCAAGACCGCAGAGTACCGGAGCATCAGCGGCCGGACATTTTTTCCTGTAGTTTTCAACGAACAAAAAACCAAAAAATATCTAGAATATATATAAAAAACTACGGGACTGCGTACGGAAATGTGAAAATATCTTTTTTACAAAAAAAGTACTGCAGATTTGAATGGAAACTTCCATTTATAAGCAAAAAATCACGAGTAATCGTTTATAAAATAAAAGTTGATAACCAATCGCAAATTCCGTGCGCAGTTCTATGGAAAATGCATCCGAGGAAATACGTTGAAAATTTCAACGGAATCGGTGAATATTTGGCCGAGTTACACTTCCGGCCAGTATAAAAAACATTTTCGAAAAAAACTCGTTTAGAGTAGAAACTAACGCTTAGCAAAATAAATGTTCGTTTTCCCTCTAATCTGCAATGCCATCACCATACATTTCTTATCTGCAAATTTGGAAATTCTCTAGTTGGCCCGTTAAGGGGTTATGCCTAGTTGTAAAAGTCGAAAAATCACTATTTTCAAAACCAACGATATTTTTACATTATTCGAAAATTATATCATCTCCTAAATGTCCCCTGAAAATTTCTAGATGATCGGATAAAAATTGACAGATTCATAGGCTGTTATGTTGGACGCCTGTCGGAACGCTCGGAGCGTCGTTCGAAACTTTGAACGCTTTTTTCTCGAAAATACGTTTTCAAAGTCGGTGGGAAAAATATCTAAAAAACTATTGCATCGATCGTTCTACACGTAAAAATATAGCATTTGATCGAAGGATTTTTTTTCCGATTTTTGCGATTCGAAGAACGAAACATTTTTATGTCAAACAAATATTTGAAAAAATAAGCTTTTATTTCATTTCCCAAAAAGTGAAAAATAATTTTTTTCAACAAGTCACCTATATGTGACTATAAATAAAAGCTTCGGGCGCTCAACTTTTTAAATGTTGTATAAATTTGCTCAATTCAGTTTCATTAAGGCCTTAGGCCACAGTAACGGGTATAAAATCATGTGCGAATTTAACAATTTTTTCTCGTATGAAAAAGTGATTCACTCGTAAAATTAATTACACATCTATTTTGTAAGAATATCAAGCTGTTAGAAAAAAAATATATATATATATTTCTTTCGATGTACAAAATGGCTGACTACTTTTGTTATCTTTTTTTTAGGCGCTCCGCGGCCTGACATTTAGCATCCACAATTTTTTACCTAGATCAAAAAACAAAAATTCTCGTCAATCTACATTAGAATACGTAGAGAAGTACGTATGGAATTTAAAAAATATTGTTTTATTCAAAAGTTGTAGGTATTTGAACTTAAGAAATGAATTTTCAGTGAAAAATTTCGTTACAACTGCTCAAAAATGAAAAGTTTTCGATTAATGAGAAATTTCGTACGTACTTATCTGCTAAAAGCAATTAGGAACATAACTTTTTAATTTGGAGTAAATCGAGTGATGATTGTTGAAGTTATTTGTCACGCCAATTGGAAAAAAGCTGTTTCGAGAAGTTTCGAGTAGTCGGCCATTTTGTATATCGAAAAAACGAAAAATATTTTCTAATAGCTCGATATTCGTACTAAATAGATATGTAATTAATTGTATGAGTAAATCACATTTTTATGCGAAAAAAATTGTTAAATTCGCACATGATTTTATACCCGTTACTGTGGCCTAAGGCCTTAACCGTATTTAATTTGCCACAATGGTAATCAGAAAAATTATTATCACCCGTTTGTACTCAGTTTCAGGATTTTTATTTGAGAAACCTACGGTTGTTTTACAGTAAAATAAATACAATTGGTATGTTAATGGATTTATGTAAATTAAATGTCTAAATTTTAAGCGCTTTATGCTTTTATTTACAGTCACATATAGGTGACTTGGTACAACAATGATTTTCTACTTTTTAGTACGATAAATAAAAGCTTGTTTAAAAAAAAATCATTTTTACCTATAAATCATTTTGTACTTTTTTGTCTTTAATTGATTTTACTGGTTAGTTGTTACTAGTACTTTACTAGTTTACGAGTTCGTCCGTGAGGAACATGGAATGCTTGTAAAAAATAGCAAAGACTCTAATTGGGATTGAACTTACGACTAATTGCTGCATATAAACTTTTCACATACAAACACAGTCGGCTACGAATTTATTGCTATGTGTTTTTATATGGATGATCAGATATCGCCGATTTTACATGAAAAGTTGAACATTTTATGAATACTTTTTTTTTTGAGTCATGCATTGTCACCTCTTAGATGTACCTTGCAAAATTTCAGGGCTCTAAGTAGTCGGGAAGTGGGCGAAACATCGATTTTCCGTTTTGCATCTCACGGAAAGTCAAGTTAAATGGAAGCTCGTGAAGTGCCGATTTTTTTCGCAAACATCAATACTCTCACTTTAAACAAGCGCCATTTTTATTAATTTTCATAATTCGGTAATTCCTTCGATTAATCAAAGGTTAAACTAGTATACTAACGAAATCCGTTTGGTCTTCTGATATTAGGCAACCCGATGAAAATGACATTGCTCGACGACGCAAAATACGTTTTCGAGGTGCTTTCCGGACATAAATTTCAATTGAATATTTTTCCACCGAAAAATGAGTGTGTCTTCACATAATACTCCTTCGAATACCTAATTCCCGTCTAAAATTATCATCGCGATTTCCTATTCAAAGAATCCCAATAAAAAGTGATTTTCGACTGTTAAAACTAGGCACAACCCGTTGGACCGGTTAAAAATCCGTCCGATCCTCGCTGCAAGGGCGTCGTGCGTTTTCGCAAAGCGGTCGTAAAGTCAAGCCAAAATTGAATATCTTCCAGCGTGCAATCGTTGAATCGAATGCGCGGAAGTGGCGTGGGAGGATTCCTCATCTCGTTGCGTACAAATTACCAATGTAAAGCCACACTGACGCAAAAAAGTATCCAAGAGATTACAAGCCGAAGTGTCAAGCGAATCGCCCGTACGAGAACTCGGGTCTGCGCGTTATGGGGCCACGACAAAAGTTCTAGGTGGTTCGAGAGAGGGGAGAGAATAGAGAAGGCGCAGTCACTGCCGCTGTGGCTGCTTAGGTAGTGCCGCCGCGCCGAGCCGCCTGCGTTCGGCGTTCTCGCGCGCCTCGACGGATCGTTGCCCGTGGTATGTCCCTCCACCGTGAGCGCGAGAGAGATCGAATACAGCTGTAAAAGCGACGCGCACATGCACGTAAAAAAACATATAGTTCGAAGTGAAAGAAGCGTCGAATCGAGCGGGGGCCAAGCGGCGTTCGATATTTTCATCGAGTTTCTCTCCCTACCTGCGCCACCACTCGTCTACCGGTTGTCACATGTGTCAGTTGTACCGTAGACGCTACGCGAGCTATGCGCTCGTCGCGACCGTCGCATTTCCCGAGTGACCCCAAGCGCGCCCAGTTCTCCTCCGCGTACGAAACGTCCACGCGAACAAAAGACCACACGAGAGAATAAAAAGTCCGAGCTCTATCGAGGTCTCCGAATAATTCAAGACGGAGAAAAGTTACCCGGAAAGCTGCAGAGAGTGCAAAAGTCGCGTCCCTGCTTCCCCCGAATTGCGATCGCGCGGTGAAGAAAGAACGTTCGTAAGTGAAACTCCCTGCATCAGTGTGTATCCTCGATCTGTAGCCAAACAAAACCCAAGCTGACGTCTTTCGGAATACGTAACGGCCAAATCAAGAATTTTTCCAAACGGCCGTCGTTTTTTTGGCCCCACGATAGTTAAAGAGGTTCGCCTTGAGTTCCTCGTTGATCGAAACGAGTCACGTTTTTCCCGTACGCGAGTGTAGGCTCCCGCGGTTTCGCTAAAAGCGGCGGGGCTCTCCAGAGTGTCCAGGAGACGCATCACTGGCGCGAGTGTTCCCTGTTGTTCTGCGCGCACGGATAAAGGGCGAAACTATCTCTCTCCTCTCTCTCTCTCTCTCTCTCTCTTTCTCGTCAACGATTTTGATCAACAATATCCCAGCGATTTTCCTCTCCGCTGTGTGTTTTCGCGTCGTTTTTCGAGCGTGTGCGCGTATCGCGCACCAGTGTGTGCGGTAATGCCGCTTTCGGCGGACCGGTGTCTACGGAACTCGTTGGCCACGCGAGCCGCATCTTACGAGCCCCAGTGATCGATTCTCCCCGAGTACGCCGGAGATACCCTTGCCGAGGAGGAGCGAGGAAAACAAAAAGAAGAAAAACAAGCGACGGGCCATATGCCGAGTGGAGGGGGAAACGAGTCGGAAGGAAAACGCAGTGTGATAAATGGTGGGGTATTTTTTAACGGAGCTCCAGCAGGGCGGGAGAGGAAAATCTCGAATGTTCCGGTCGGGTGGCTGTGCGGCATCGGGATATTCTTCGTAATCCGAGGCAACCAATAACGATACAAATCATAATACACTAATATTGCGTTAAAAAAAGAAACGTTTCTCGAGACCGAGCGATAGGATCTTCGTAGAAAACGAGACGCGCGTCCACGTTTTGGACGGGAGGAAAGAAAAAAACCACGTGAAAAAAAGAAAGAAACGTTGCATCGTGACGAATCTAGGTGTTTAAGAGAAGCTGACGGGCGTGTGTGGTTACATTCCGTGTGAAATAAAGGATAAAGAGTACCAAAAAACCGCGTGAATGTGCCGGCTCCTGGTGACGTCGAGGAAGAGGAAGAAGACGCGGCGCGAAAGCGTCAACATAGACGACGAGAGACAGAATCGCTTTTTGTGCCAATACCCGCTCGTTGCCTCGAGGGAAAGGACGAAGAGATCGCTTCGCCGTAACTCGCCCCCGCGTTATCGACAAGGACAAGTGACGTGGCCGGGCACGGGAACGAAACGAAGAAGACGAGGGCAAACTGCGGGCGAATCGTGCGTAATGCAGAAATTCCGTTCGAGCAGGTTCAAGGGTCCCGAGACTACGAGATTCAAATAAAAAGAGGAACGGTGCCTCGTTCGAGACGCGCGCTCTCGACCGGGTTGATCCCCGGGTTGGCTCGCGCGGCGGCGGTGGCGGTGGGGCGAGTGGTACAGACGGGGAAAGTGTACGGAGAGCGGCAGATTGTTTTTTTTTCCCTCGCGCGCGCTCTCCGTCCCGCTGGACCGACCGTGAGGAAGTGAAGCGGACGAGCGGGGCGGCGGCGTCGTCGTCGCTGCGGTGGCAGCACCGTCGGGTCGCCTCCCATTCGGAACTAACAGCGCGGGAAACACGCCTATCGCTCGAAACGCTCTCCTTCGATAATCATCAAATTCCACTTTGGACCTACGGACTTGCACGTTTCACCATTAATCGGGGCTTCGGACAAACATGAGCTCGATGGTGTACACCCTGTACGGGTTTGCGATATTTTTCATGATATTCTGGCTGGGTATGTGGATAGTACACGTGCTGGCGCTGGTAGCCAGCCGCTGGAAGCTTCATCGTAAAACTACGACAATGCCGAGCTACGAGGTACCGTTGCCCGGTGTTTCGGTTATAAAGCCCCTCATGGGGGTCGATCCGAATCTCTCGAACAATCTCAAGACCTTCTTCACCATGGATTATCCGGTGTACGAGCTGCTATTTTGCGTCGAGGACGAGTCCGATCCGGCCCTTATGCTCGTTCACAAACTCATGGAGAAGTATCCACATGTAGACGCGAGACTGTTCGTAGGCGGCTCACGGGTAGGCGTCAATCCGAAAATCAACAATATGCATCCCGCTTACGAGGCGGCCAAGCACGAGCTCGTGCTTATAAGCGACAGCGGAATACGGATGAAGGAGGACACCCTCCTGGACATGGTCAATTACATGACCGAGAACGTCGCCCTTGTTCATCAGTTGCCGTTCACCTGCGACAGAGAGGGCTTTGCTGCCTCCTACGAGAAAATTTACTTCGGCACGGTGCAGTCGAGAATGTATCTGGCCGCGGATTGCCTCAGGATCAATTGCCACACGGGGATGTCCGCTCTGCTGAGGAAAGCCCCCCTCGAGGAGGTCGGCGGACTCAAGCAATTCGGCGTTTATCTTGCCGAGGACTTTTTCTACGCCAAGTCCCTGACCGATCGCGGCTGGAGGATAACCGTTTGCTCGCAGCCGGCACTGCAGAACAGCGGCCACTGCGACATGCACTCGTTTCAAGCGAGGCTTAAAAGATGGGCGAAACTACGTGTCGCCATGCTCCCACTGACGATACTCCTTGAGCCACTCAGCGAGTGCTTCGTTCTAGGGGCTTGCGCCTCGTGGGCGGCTGGGGTACTCTTCGATTGGGACTCACTCGTATTTTATCTCGTTCACGTTCTACTGTGGTTCATGTTCGACTGGACACTACTGTGCGTCGTGCAGAACAGTCCCTTGCCCTTCAACAAATTGGAATTCGTTTGCGGCTGGCTGCTCAGCGAGACCACCAGGCCCTATCTCTTTCTTCAGGCTGTGCTGCATCCTATCATACAATGGAGATCGAGGGTCTACAAGCTCAGATGGGGCGGCATCGCCGAAGAGGTCAAGGCGAAAATTAAATATTGAGGGGAACCGCGCCGCTTCCGGTGACGATCCCCGATCCTCCCCGCACGAATACGCGTACATATACGTATGTGCGTGCATGCATGGAACATGGAAACGGGGGAGTGTATGTATATACTATACATAAGGCGTGCGTTGCGAAGGAGAACATGTTTGGGGTGAACCCTCGAGAGAGATAGAGAGACGCGAGCGAGCACGAATATATACTGCCCGAGATCACTCGTACTGGAGTTCGGAGCAAAACGTTCAATATTTTAGATGAAGCAGCTAGGGTTGCGTATATCACGAAACAAATGACTTAGGAATAGACGAAATGTATATCGTCCGATACGATTGATGCCGAATTTTTCGAAGACCTTCTCCGGGATGCTCGAGAACGATCGAACGTTTGATGGAACGTTCAAACTTTCGCGTCGCAATGGATAGAGGGGAAACTTTCCATCCTCCTTGATGTCCGAATCGAAGGAGCATTGGCTGACGGATAATTGACAATTTTCATCTTGATATTTGTTTTTTACTGCGCGTATATGACACTGCGTTGAGGGATTTAGCCGCGAAGATTAGATTAGAGGAGTCCGAATTGGTAGGCACGCCTGTCCAACAAGGCGGAGAGGAACGGAGATAGGAAAAATCAACCAATCGATCGCTGAATTGGCCACTGAAGCTGAGCCGAGCGATTCTATTGGTTGTTCTTTCTTAGCTGTGCTAATCTACGCTTTGGTAGACATGCACCCTAAGAGTAGAAACCAACGTCCGTGAAATTGTGGCATTCCTATGGGCGATATTCGGCCACTGGCGTCGCTGCGATTGTATGGCTCTCGTCAGTATACGACGCACCCACACATAGACACAACTAGCCCTGCAGGTGTAGTGACCATGTCATAGTTGTAGTGACCATGTCACTACAACTCATCGTCATTTCGCTATTTTAGAGCATGCTTGTTCCAATCAATTGCTAATTGCGTTTATTGTAGACTTTTTGGTTTCACAATCCAGAATCGGGAGTAACTTTCCCGTCTAGTGCCAATGTTAATGTGCGATTGAAAGATATCTCGCAAATAGCTGTTCATTACCTTCATGCGTCGAGGCTGGGGATTCTAGCCGGGCAATTGCCAAAATAATGCGAACACGAAGGCATATATGATCCTGCAGGAACGCCGTTTGGTTGAAAGTCTAATTTGTCACAGTTTTGCAGACGCGTTAGGACACGGAGTTAGGTCTCCTCTACTTTAGTCTTGGTGGCTTTAGCTTTAAGAGAATTGACGCCGTGTTGATTTCTCATGAGTTCCTAAATTATGCTTGAACCACTAAACGCAATTGAGTCTCGAAATTGAACGGAGCATAAAGATTGGGTGCTGTGAAATTTCCTTCCACTTAACACGGGCCGGTGAATGAATTCGCGATCCTACAATTAGTTGGCGTGACGAGTCGGTAACTCGCGAGATGGAGATAGTCAATGGTTCATGATCTTTGGCTCGCAGCTTCCATTTGGATATTCTCATGGCCCCCTCAGCAGGCTGAGACGCCTTTTCTCTTATTCTCAAGTCTACTAATTCTTTCGTGGAATGTAGATTTGGTTTCGAGCAATTGATGTACACATGGTGTTATGTATATATTATACGTGAGGCGAAGTGTCCGAAGTGTAAATGTTGCGCATGAGATGAGCTTCTGAAAGAAGCAAAAAAGCGAGGTCTACATGCTTTAGGATGGTTTGCTCAACGAACATGTGCGCGCAACGAGCCACGATCCGTGAGAAAAAAAAAATGCTATGGTATCTGATGTCAGGAATTCCGCGCTCGTTAAAAAAGTTCAAGAAGAAGGGAAAAGGTATCTGGAAAGGACCGAGCCAATTCTCATTTGTAATTATTAAAGATGATCAAGAGATCAATGTAATAATTTGGCTTCTGGTAATTTAAGAAAAGATTTTTGAACAAAAAAAAAACAACGTAGGATAATTCCGTGATATGAACGCATAATGTTGGACTTATTTTTTTTGTCACTATAATTACAAGCCGCCTCTACGTTTGCCAAAGTGAGGACGGCGCTCAACGAGTCTGTTTATCAGTTGCTGTTTTTGACGTTGCCTGGCGAGCTCGAAAACGACAACTTCCTCGTTCTTTTTTTTCTGAGATCTTGTGAAAACAAATGAAGCTTCGTATTTACGAAACGCATACGTTTGCATAGGTGCAAGAGGGAATCAAATAAGACAAATCATTAAAGTGTAGGATGAGCTGGAACGAATGAAAGAGCGGGAGAGAGAGAGGGGGGAGAGGGAGAGTAAGGCAAACATACCTTAAATAAAGACGTTGGATTTGGCGAAACTAAGAGTTTCAAGATATTGAATAGTGGTAGGTATACACACGTATGTAGGCAGGTAGGTAGTTAGAAAAAAGCAAGGTATGAAAATGTTTGTAGTTAGTGAAGAAATAAATGCGCACTCTGCCTGAAATCGAACGAGGAAATCAAAATATACCTCGAACAGATGTTTATTACAGTCGGGGTACCCGTGTGCCCGCGTGTTTCTCTGTGTGTTTGTGCCAGGTGTCACGTTTTAATTGCACACGTCAAATAAATTGCGTAAATGAAGTCGGATCAAAAAACGTTTCCTGCATAAGATTGACGGTTTCAAGGGGGGGGTAGATGGCGATACTGACATGTTCTGTTGATGCGTTTGCCAAATCTCGCGGTGACACCTTTTTTTTAATGGATTTCATACAGTTTCTATTTCTCAACGAATAGTGGCTTTTAAGACGAATGTAAATTCTTTAACTCGTCGTTATTGAAAAACACGAAAGTTATGGCTCTTTAAAGATGTTGAGCTCCCATTGGTACTAGCGCTATTCAGGGTGTACCGCGTGGAAGTTGCAAGGTCGGATTTACGACCGGGGTATGTGTTCGCCTCGTCTGACATTGATACGACACAAGATACGAAGGAATTCAGTATTCTAATGAAAAGAATTATCTGGACAACTGAATTCGGGGGCGTTTTTGATAGTTCTTTCAATGAAACGATTACATAATGAAACGGATAAATGTGATAACTAGAAGAGCTGAAGCTTTCTTACTGGCTAGGTATCACCCAGCTTCATAAATTGGGTGCGCGCTACAATTTTCTTGTTCATCATCCCTGTTGCATTGCTCATTATCGTTATTTATTAGAGACTTAAGTGCCTCTAAGGCCAGGATAGACGAACCTAAGAGTGATCTCATCGGCGTTCCATTTTGTCCAGAATGAAACAATTGCGGAGTTAAATCCTCTCCACGAGCTTGACATTTGCATCGTTGGAGGGCAATGAGAATTAATATTTCTGAATTTCTTTAATTGATTTTGGTATATTTCGCCTACGAAAATACCGCAATAATTCTTTTAAATATTTATTTACCCATCCACGATAAAAAAATCCCAAAAAAGATTTTGCGTAATGAAAATAACGAAATTAAGAAGTAAAAAGGAAGTTAAAAAGAAAGAAGAAGATAAAGACGAGCTTCAGCGACGAATCACAATACCTGATTCGAGCCGATATTAAAATCGCAATATTGGATTGCTCAGTGCATATCTCGTGCAAAGAGACAAAGTGAAAGAGAGGAAGAGAGACAGAACGAACAATCATATTTAAAATTACAGATTGCAAAAATGAATTGCAAAAAATTTAACTTCTCTTCGACATTTTCTCACTCACGTTCATCAGGTTTTTCTTATACGAATGAAGAATGGACGAGTGATTTCCAAAAGATCATTCAAACGATGCGAGTGAAATGCCAGAAGGAAGTTATACATATCAGAGTTGGAGAGTATATCTAATTTCGACTGAGAGGATACCTTATTTTTTTCACGAACACGCTAACAGTTCGAGGATCTTGGCGAAAGAAATGAATCTCTAGAGAATATGTTGCTTCGTGGATAACAATTTTTAGAAAAAAACTAATCAAAGAACAGGTCATAGGCGTGCAGTACGCTGCATGTACATTTTTTTTGGACACTTGTGTTCGTGGTAACGAAAGAGCACGAAATTTCGATACTTAATTACGGTAAATAGCAATTTGTTTTCTCTTATAGGACAATTTTTCTTAGGTTTCTTTTGTCGCGGTGTCGCGTAGGCTTTTTATTTATGACCGTGAGCGAGTTACGGTCTATACTTTGGCCAACGCACTCTCGAGGAATCGTGTTGCGAAATAACTCTTTTACTACCTTTGCTCTTGACCGGCTCTCGGGATTAGGTGTAAATCGAGCTCGTGCACGTGCCTGACGAGATCGCAGCACTATATCCTCTTGTACAGTAATAGCCATCCACCGTATAACTCGTACCATGTTCGAGAGTGAAAATAGCTCGATAGCTCCAAGTGAGGGAGGGTGGGAAGGAGAGAGAGAGGGGGTGAAGGGCGAGAGAGGGGGAGAGAGAATATTATTTGATCTTACAAATGTGATTTCATTGATCACAAATATTCCAATTTCATTCCACACTGACAGCTCGAAAAAAAACAACCACCTAAGGGTTTTATCCACATCAGTGATCGAATGTACGAAAAATCAAATTCCTCGTGGGTAAGTGATTAGCGTATGTTTTGCGGTCACTGAATAAAAACTATAAGTGGCTTTCAATACTTGTAGGTAATGTTATCTAGTGAAGGAAAACGTTTAGGTTCGAGGACATTAGGGTACTCGGTTATCATCGCTTGCAGTTAGCGAACAAGTGGATACACGCTACCAAGTCTTCTGCTTTCAATGAGATTGGAGCTTGCATCGTTAGTATTAGTACAGTCGTGCTGTCGTTGAAAAACCCCGTAACCGGAGAAAAATTAAGGCCCGTTTTTGGACAGGGTATTCTGTAGGTGCCGCGGGTGCTAAATCCAAGTTTGCCTAAAAATAGGGGTGCAGGGTTTTTTTCAAGGGGATGAACGGTGATGAGCCCGGATTGATGCCAAACCCTTACGAGGTCGGCGCCGGGAGACAATATGTTGAGAAAAATCCAGGCTTTAGTTTTGTCCACAGCGCTGAAGTCGTTGAAGTTCAATTTGGGGGTGAAAAAGTGGGCCGATATTTTGAAAAATCAGTTTTAATTCAATAACTTTTTAGGAAAAATTCGTACACTTTCTGTTCAAATGGGAACGTTGTAGCTCTTGAAAAGACGCGTCGATCGAGTATTTGATCATCACTCTCCGATAATATCTTCACCCCCCCCCCCAAAATGGTTAAAATACAAAAAAAAGGTTAATTGAATAACTCGAAAACAATCGATTTTTCGGCTGTGGTTCAAATGTAGGAAATGTAAAGAATAATTTTCTCTATAATTTCGTTTCTATGGAACACCCTTGAATTTTGATTTTCCAACCTCTCTCGGGGGTTGAAAATTCAAAATGAAATTCTGGAAAAACTATTGACCGCACGAATTCGCCTCCGTGGAACAATTTGTAGCTTGAACCCGCAGCTACATTTTTGTCCACAGCGCCAAACCCGTATCTCTTTATTTTCGGTCAATAGTTTTCCGAGAATTTTATTTTGAATTTTCAACCACCGAGAGAGGTTGGAAAAAGCAAAATTCAAGGGTGGTCCATAAAAACGAAAATATGGAAAAAATTATTCTCTACATATCGTGAAAAAAATGCCGACGTTTGTGAAACAACCAACGCTCGGGATGGCAATCGGGGCCCAACCGATGGTACCCAACCATAAGGCCAACGTTCGGCCGGTTTTGTTGATTGATGAGTAACCCATGGTTAAATTGAACATTGGCGCATCACCAAACAACCAACCTTGGGCCAACATTGGCCTTAAACTGCACGAAACCTTCGGTACGGCAGCTTTGGCACCAACACTGGGCTAATGCTGGTCTAGGTCAGCACCAACGCCAGGCTGACGCTGTTTGCCAACTGTAGGACCCATGTAACATTTCGGATTTTCTCCAACCGGCGCCCAGTACTGGTAATGATCGTTGGCCCGGCGTCGAGTATAGTTGGTACTGTACTGGCCGAGTGCTGGGCCTTTTGTAATTTTTTTCATAGGATCTCATACATTTAAACCATCCCCAAAAAATCAATTGTTTTTGAGTTATTCAATAAACAATTTTTGCTTCGACAATTTTTTTGGGCGTGAATATATTATTGGAGAGAGATGATCAAATACTCGATTGACGCGTCTTTTCAAGGGCTACAACGTTCCCTTTTGAACAAAAATATTGTGAAGTTTTTCTAAACAGTTATTGAATTAAAATTGATTTTTCAAAATTTTACCCCAAAATGAACTTCCACGACTTCGGCGCTGTGGATAAAAATAAAGCCCGGATATTTATGAACCTTTTGTCTCCCGGCGTCGACTTCGTGAGGGTTGTAGTTTGGCATTAATCCATCCACTTCATCCCCTAAACTCTACACCCCGATTTTTAGACAATCTTGGATTGAACACCCGCGGCATCTACAAAATCAACTGTCAAAAAACTAGCCTTTTTAAGCCTTCTTTTCTCCGATTCCAATGTACAGCATGACAGTACTACACGCAGTGAACATTTTGTTTTCAATTGCTCCATTTCTTTTGGCAGTCTTCGTCAGCACAAATGCTCAACCACTTTTCAAGATGCTCACCGGCAATTTAAATATGCAAAAGCGATTTTTTATAACAATAAACGCAAGAAAACGAATGTGAAACAACTTTCGTTGCATTTCTACGGTGCAAACTTCGACACTACCTACTTTTCTTCGTTGGGTGATACAATACTTTGATGGAAATTGTAGAGAAGATTCCATTGTTATTTGATTAACTTTATGTAGTTTCACATCACTCGGTCATCGTGATCGCACATCGTCCTATATTTCGAGTGTGAGAAATTGTCTGATACGTGATACAAATATTCCGAGAGAAGAGAGCATCGCTCTTAGAGAATATACTTCAAGACCACACGAAAGTGAAGTTGATCTTTTGAGGCTTTAATTCAAGAGGAAACGAGCACTTTCGAATGCTTTTTGCTACCAGCCGCAGGAAGGTCTTCATTGTGATATTAACTTTGCGATGATGTATTGCCCAAGTCGGACTACTGCTATTAACGGGCTATGCCTAGTTGTGACAGTCGAAAACAGCTCGTTTTTGAGATTTTTAAATAGAAAATCGTTGAGATAAATCTCTATAAAAATTAAGTATTTGAAAAAGTATCATCTGAAGAAGCCTCTGTAAATTTTCTTTGTAAAAATATTTAATTATAGTCGATTTATAGCTGATGTCCGAGGAGCAACTATCAAAAACGTTTTTTCTTGTGGTGAGCAATACCCTACTGAACCAGGTTATCTAATATAAAAAAATCGAACAGATTTCGTTAGTACAGTAGAGCTTTGATTATCCGAATCAATTGGAGCCTTTCGGATAATAGAACAGCAATATTCCGTGGGCGAAAAAAAAACGTTGATTCTTTCAATATGATAAAATATATATACATTTAAAAATACAATGAACATTAATACGTTAATAATACAAGTACATTTTTGGCGAATTGAAAATAACCATTGTATCATTTGATGACATAGAACGAAGTTAAATATGTATTTAAAAATAATTAACATTCGTACATCTTTGAGTTTATCTATTTATTTTTTAAAAAGTCGACGATTTTCTTCTCTTTCACAACGAAAGCTCGTTTCTTCGCTGCCAAATCTCAACTGCTAGCGGAAAGCAAAGTTCGCGCAAGCGCTGACCGAGAAAGTGGAGGGGACGTACAACAATGTATACATCGTGCATATATGGGGCGTAATCTCTCGAATAACAGTTTTGCTTCGGATAAACCAAATCGCCATTCGGATAATTGACGTTCGGATAATCGAGGCTCTACTGTACATTAGTTTATCCCATGATTAATCGAATGAATGTCCGAAATATCAAATTAAAAAAACATGACGCGTGTTCAGAGACTTGATTTTTGCGAAAAATGGGCATTTTTCATTAATCGAAAGTAAACATCGGAAAAAAATCCATCTATCAAATACTGTATTTTTACATCTATAAAAAGCCCTAAAAATTTCAGAACGTTCGATGCAGTCGTTTTCGAGATTTTCTGCTTACCGATTTTAAAAACGTACTTTCGAAAAAAAGCGTTTAAAGCTTCTAATGATGCTCCGAGTGTTCCGAGGGGCGTCAACATAAATCTCAATTTTGATCCGATCACCTTGAAATTTTCATGGAGCATTTATAAAATGAGCTGGTGACCAAACCCGGACTTGTCCACATTAAGTCAACTTTTTTTTTCTCGTGTTTTTCAAGCACACCTTTATTAGCTTCCGAAATATTTTGCATCAAATCCGGCTCGAAACACCTTAAAATTAATTAAAAACTGCCTTTTCAAGCAGAAACAGACTTGTCCATGGCTGGCAGGATGTAAAAAATGGCATCTTCATTAGCAATCGAAAGAGTTTGCGTAGGATTGTTAAATTGATAAAAAAGTAAATTTATATTGAATCTAAAGAATCTGTTTTATTTTATAATCAGACATATCAATAAGATTTTCATTCGAAAGCGGGGTTCTCCACCATTCTCATTAAAAACCGGACTTGTCTAAAATAAGAAACGATGTCGAAGTTTGCATCGTTAAAATGCAACGTAAAATTTGAAAAAAAGAAATTAATTATCTCATTTTCCTCATCATCCAAAATCTTATCCACCATATTTGGGCTTTAGATTTCTCGTGAGGATGCTAAAAAAACATTCGATCGTTTTTCATAGCCCAAATTGGAGAAAAAAGTTTGGGTTTCCGAACTTTCGTTGCGGTCCAACGATGCAAATTTCAATATCATAATAAAAATAACCACAATCAAATGGTTGTTGATGTTTCCATTAAACTAACACCAGATCCAGGCTTACATTTTGATAGAGCCTTCATGTATTAAAGCTCAAAAATTCGAACTCATCTCTATTTAGTTACGGCTATTGACCTACCCTGTAAAAAAGCAATTCATGGACAAGGCCGTCTCTGTTCGCCAGCTCCTCAGATGATATACTGTCGAAACATATTAGTTTCGAAAAAGTGATTTTTCGACTTTTACAACTAGGCATAACCCCTTAAACATCTTGCTGTCGACGAATGTCGTCAACATTGTCTTTCACGCTGTACTTTTCTTTCGAGCGTTAAAAAAAAATTGCGTGGCACGTTTCATTAATTTCCTTCGGGAAAAATAATGGTTTCCCCTTGCGAACGAAGGAAAAAGAAGTTTTGTATTAACGGGCGTGGCGGCTCGGCGTCGCTTCGCCCTGTTCGTTACCAACTCGTGTTCCCAAGTCGTAATTAAAACGCAGAGTTTTCCCCATTGAAAACGGAATTCCTATTCGTACCGCTGTCACGGCAGATCGAAGACTATCTTCAGTTTCTTCGTATGGGAAACACATTTTTTCGCTAGCCGTACTTCAGGCGAAGGCTGTGAGGCTTTGTGCCTGACTTCTCTCACATTATCATGGATTGCGTTGTCGGTGATGCTGCGGTTCGTTTTTTTTTTTTTTTTTTTTTTCATCTCCGCTCTTCATCGCTCTGACAGACCGATATTTGCCAAGCGAACGGGACGTTTGCCCATGTTTCAAGCAACGAGGAGAATGAGAGGGAGAGAGAAAATGAACGACCACATGGTATCCATCTTGATTCTTTTGAAGACTCACCAAGGCCAATCGTTAAGGTTCCAGCCATAAGCCTTCTATCGAAAACTTCTTTTTCGTACGGACAAGTGTCCTCCAAGAGTTTCTCGATTGATCCATTTTTATGGATTCAACTGTGTTCATCGTAATTTTAAGTGGAACCCAGTTCGCGTGCACGATTTCAATTGCGATGATGTTGAAGTTTGCATCGTTGGAACGCAGAGGAAATAATTTTTTTCCAATTGCCAACTTTTTTTCTCGCGCATCAAACCTACTGTGAACTTTTCTAAGATTCTTATTAGAGACCTACAACCTAAATCTTTCGAAAGGGATTTTGGGTAACGATAAAAATGGAGAAAAACGAGAAAGAAAAAGAATGTTCGTTGCATTCCAATGATGCAAACTTCCGCGACATCAATTGCGACTGTTCTCCGTTGGTATACGGAACAGACTGACACGCTTTGAAGTGTTTTATGAATATTCATTCCGCTGATATCTGAGCTATCGCGATCTTCTTGCAAGGATCAGCTCACGTTGATGAGAATGAAAAACGTGCGAATGGTGTTAAATTGCCGTTGTATGCTGTCTTTTCGTTTTTCGAAACTCTTCCGGTCTGCATATTTCCAATGTTCATAGTTTGCAAATATTTTCCAGTGACTATGGTCGGCATTCAAGGTTGTTATTTGCTTCTAGCGTGACCGATCGCTTCATCGGAGCTTTCAATTATAGGATTTAGCGTAGACTTCGTGAATACGAGTGGAACGGTTTGTTATCCTTTCACCTACAGACTAGGAAAACAGCGTCCTAGTTGGGCAAAACATTCCGGTAAAAGTTTCAATAATTCTCCGTTGATACAGAAAAATCGAACAAATCTTCGATAGTATTCGAGACAAAGGTGGTTGAAAAAATAATACCATCAGTCATTTTTCTGAGACATAGATTTTTTTTTTAAATCGCCATTTTCGTTGTTGGTAAGGTTTGGGGAAAAATGGTCTTGAAATTTGCACCGTTGGAATGCAACGGAATTTCGTTTCTCGTAATGCCCAATTTTTTTGGCTGTGAAAAGCACGGAAACTTATTTTTCTTATAAGAAAAAAAGTTAAAGATTTAAAAAAGTTAAAAATATATTAGGGATGTGTGACCTGCATTCGCGAACAAATATTTTCGATGATACGAATGAAGAAATTTAAAAAAACCAAGGAGATTTTCGTTGCGTCCCAACGATGAACACTTCAACACCACGAGGAAAAGGTCCTTTGTTGACGATGTTGAAGTTTGCATCGTTGGAACGCGACGAAATTTCAGTTTCATTATCTTTATTGCCTCATTTTCATTATCATCCGAAAAATGTCTTTAAATATTTAGGCCGAGAATCACTAAAAAAAAAGCTTGAAAAAGGTTTACGATATTTGCCAAAAGTTTAAGGGATTTGCCAAAAAAATATTGGACTACGGAATTTTCGTTGCGTTCCAACGATGCAAACATCAATATCATTTTTTTCAAACCCCAGCTGACGTTGTTGACTCTCTACGTCGTCGCACTAGAACTGCAAAATCCAAGACAAATTGAAAGGCTGAAGAATCAAGGCAACCTAAAATTGACAAGTTTTATTCGGTATTTATTTTTAATAAAGTAATAGAAGAATTGATTGTGGGTAACACTTTGATTATTCCTCTTTTTACTCATAGAGTTAAAGGATCAAGACAAGATAAAATTGAAGAGTTCAAATCGGAATTTATTTTTAATTAAAAAATAGAAAAGCGATTGTGCGTCTCTGATTATTAATCTTTGTATATTGTTTTCATTTTTCGAAATATGGAAACGAATTATTTTTAGCATTTTAGTCTCAAAAGTCAGATGAATCGCTAGTTTTAAACTACCTCGAAATGCTTACAATAGGAACCTTTCCTGCACGAAAGGCTTAAAAACGACATTGCAAAATTGCATATGCATCCTTTTTCCCTTTATAAAACCTTCTTTCTAAAACCCTAAGGCATAATTAATCTCGAGCAATATTCTGAGCCTTTTTGCAAAATTATAGTGTCATCAGCCCTTAACCTACTCGCAGGAAAGTTCGCTCAATCTTTTGAATCTCTAGCAGCGTAATAAAAATTGATAATGATCGATTCTTCATGCCCGTTCTCCGGATGCTTTTTTACTGCCGCTAATTTCTTCTGTCGCGTGCACGTTTTGCAATTTTTCACACGTTTTGTACATAAGTTTCACATACACATACGGTTGATGAGTTTGGCACCGTCATTGTCGAATTGTACAGTGAGTTGTGCGTATATATATCGGGCGCTAAAATAATTCTGACTGGCCTTCGTACGGCAATAAAAAAATCGCGTCAGAGAGTTCAGCTCAAGAGTAATTTAAATATAAATTTAACGTTTGACGATAAAGCGTGGCATAATAATAATTATTATTTTAGATATATTGCCAAGGCGGGAAGTGATGATAATAATAAAGATGAGGAAAAAAAAAAGTTGTTACACATAGGATGGGTTTCAGCAAGCATCAACTGATCAGTCATTTTTATTCACACTGCAAGTGACCAACCAGGCGCTTTTAGCGAAAAAAAGTTTGTCGATTACCATTCGCTTTAAGATTCATCCTATCATTACTATTACCATAATTATTGCTAAAGCGATACGTTCATCGTCGACGGGGTTGAAGTTTCCATCGTTGGAATGCAACGAAATTTTTTTTCAACTCCTCATTTTCATTATTATCGAGACATATTTTGCAAATTTAGGTTGTAGATTGTTACATGAGATTTCGAAAAAATTGTTTGCGTGATTTTCGTAGCTCGAATCTGCCAAAGGAAATTTGGGGAATAAAAACAAAAATCATTTTCGTTGCATTCAAACGATGCAAACTTCAGCGTCATCATCGTTGAAGAAACTTCTAGTCATACCTTGAAAAAGCCTCTCGTGACCTCTTTACTCTTTATACCTCATCTAATTGTCACACCTCGAGGTTTCTCGCGGCAACGGAAAAATACACGATTATAGAAGATACGAGCAGTCATACTGTACTTATCTTCAAGGAAGGCGAAAGAGAATAGACAAGATGGTCATTTCGTTTCACACATTCTTCCGTGGTTCTATTTGCGGGAGCTCGGGTGTCGAGTTTCATCAAACTCGTTTACTCCGGATACCTTGAAATTCGGCAATACGTTCATTGCGGTTACCGTGCTTACCGTGCCAACAGAGAGACAGGTTGGAGGAATAATCAACGCCCTCGTTCGAGCATCCTCCTGTAAATGGTTCCATTGGATCCCCGAGGAGAACTATTCGGCTCATACTAGAAAGCACCCCCTGTATTACGGAAAAGAATTTTTATTGCGACCTTTCGGTTCTTCATTCATTCATTTTCTATTTTTTTGATTAATTTTTTTTGTCATTAAGGTCCACTGGAAAACGGAGTATATTTTAATACTCAGTAGGGTGGCTGCAAATTGGGTCAAATTGGAATTTTCAAAGTCCCCTTGTAAAAACGTCATCAAGATATATAAAAAGAATTATGTGCAAAGTTTTAAGGCCTTACCCCCACTTGTAGCGCAAAAAAGGCCTTTTTCATGAATTTAAAAAAAAAAAACTACAAAACTTTTTTAATCGATCAATATACCATCTCAAAGAACACATCTTGAAGAACTTTCAGTAATTTTTTTATTGAAAAATATTACATTGTTTTGTGGCAAATGGCCGTCAACGAAATAATGTTTTTATGTACACGGTTTGCGGTGACCAACATTGCGGCGAAGTGGATCATCTGAAAAAAAATGCGGATGGATTTAGTCAAATATAAGTATAAACTAGTCTTTAATCGAAGGATTTTAAAAAATATTCATTTTTCACTAAATGGCGGACAGTCAAAGTTAATGGTTCGATTTTAACAAAAAAAAACGGCCGTTTTTTGGCTATAAAACGGCCATTTTTTTCGGAAAAAAAATCGAAGATTAAAGACTACATTTTTATGTATTAAATAAGCCTGCAAAATTTCAAGAAGAAGGTTCATTAGTGTTCGAGTAATCTTGGTCACCGACTGCAGAAATGCCATCTTGAGAAAAACGCGTTTAAAGTTTCAATTAGCCGGTCGTTTACACAACGGATTCTTCTCTTTTAACGCTCATATCTCAGTCAATTTTGTTCGGATCGACTTGAAATTTTCAGGACATATTCTCCGATACTTATACTTCAAAAAAATGCAATAAAAAAAATCGATTTTTTCAAAATCGCTAGTGGGGGTAACCCCTTAAGGCGCTTGGAAAATTTTTAATGGTGCCTGTGAGGGTTTGAATTTTCAATACAAGAATACATGTGTTTTTTAATAAAATAGTTTTTTTTTAAATAAATAAGTTGTTACTTCATTATTTCTCATGATTAGGATATTGGTGGGAAAAATCTGAAATTTTTACACTTTATGAGGTATATGACCAAATTTTTGCAGATTTTTCCAATAATAATTGTCATTATCACTAGATTTGCAATGACAACGTCGTTATCATTTTCTGGGTTTATTTCATTAAAGACTATTTATTGATGTTCTAATGCAATTGTTGCCTTGACTATAGACTGCATGCATAACGAAAAAGTTCGTTTTGTATAAGAAGATTTTATACAATCGTTTTGATTTTCGTTAAGGCATGGTTCACAGCCCCATTCGCAAATGCTGCTTCCGATCATGATTTGAATTTTTTTAACGAATATATGATTACCGGAAAATAAATTCCCTTGTGAGCAAAGTTGCTCTAAAAAAATGTCAAACCAACTTTGGTATTTGAGAGCTGAGGATGCTGCGATGGCATTTTTTTTTGTAAGCATTCCGGCTGGTATTAAAAGAAAAATGGCAAAAAAAATTACGAACGACTGCCTGAACATGAAAATCAAACCAAAATTCCTAAACGATATAAAATTTCTCGATCAGACGTTGCTTACATGATGGGTGAAAACATTGATTTTTTCATAAGACCCCAATAGATAATGTTTTTCAGAATATTCCAAATCGATTGTAGGTACCTAAATAACGACGCGTCCAAGTGGTATGTGGACATAAATTATCAGTTGGGTTCGCGAATTGTCAAAAAATTACGGATCGTTAACGATGTCGCGGAAAAGGGAATCAAGCTCATTACTGAATATAATAATAGATTGACATGAGACGAGGAACAGAAACAATTCATTGTTCAAGTTGTTCGCGAATACCAGAAAATGTATCCAAATGTAAAGAAAAGGACATTAAGCCGACTGCTCAACTAAACAAATTTTACTTTGGCACCTTTTAGTATGAGTTTTCATCTGCAAATTATGTTCATTCGATAATTATAATATTCATTGCGATAATTTATTTCAATGCAACGAAATTGTGGCTCAGGTTTCATTCAAGTTGAAATTTAATTTCAAGGAGTTTTTATACTTCTGATAGAAATAAAACTTTTCTATTATGTTTAAATTATGTTAAAACGTGCGTCAAAACGTCAATAAATAGTCTTTGATCAATGAAACTAAAAAAAATGAAAATGAGCTTGTCATTGCAAAGCTAGTAATAATGACAATTATTACAAGAAAAATCTGTCAATATTTGGCCGTATACCTCATAATGTGCACAAAATGTGTGACAAGTTTCAGATTTTTCCCCCCAAAATCCTAACATGAGAAATAATTAAGTTTGTCAGTATCGAGTTTTATTTGCACAATTTTTTTGCAAAGCTTTTTACAAAAGATTATTATTCCATATACATACTTTTCACTTATCATCTACACCCTACATTCCTACATTCGCATTACGAAATAATTAAGTAATAACTTGGCAAAACATATACGTTTGTATTAAAAATGTTAACCCTCACAAGCGACACTAAACACTTTCCGAGCGCCGTAAAGCTTTGCACATAATTTTTTCAATATACTTTGATTATATTTTTACAAGGGGGCTGTGAAAATTAAAATTTGATCCAAATTGCAACCACCCTAATTCTTAGGGTACTATAAAGTGGCTGTGCGATCTTAGAGGATCTTGAGCGGAAATGTTGCTGTCAACTTTATTGCGATAAATATGATGTTGAATAAAGCGTATTTTTGTCATGAGTATTATCTGCTAGAAAAAATGAGCATTCTGGAAAAAGGTTGAAAGATAAGTAAATTCTGAATTATATTTGATATATATTGAATTATAAATGATCAGTAAAATCTGAATTCTGAACTCTGAACGGTTGAAAGATGAATTTTAAAGATGAGTTTGCCGTTTGCATCGTTGGAGTGCAATGAAAACCCTTTTTTTCAACGGTCGACATTCTTTTTGCGGATTTCAGTTAAAAAAAACGACTCAACCATTTCTTTAAAGGCTAATTCGGGGCCTGCTATTGAAATGAACACAAACATATTTGCCATAATAATAAAAATAAGGAAATAAAAATATCAATATTCATGTTTGTTGCTTCCAATGATGCGAACCTCAACATCGTTATCAAAGTGGATAAATGGAATTTAATTCCATTAGAAAACGTTTTTTTTCGGAGTGTTTGGTATTCGGAATTTAATTATCTTCATTTACGTGAATTCAAAATGGTATTTTATTTTCTAGGATGGTCCATTTTAATTTGGCAATTACTACTTATCAGAAAAATATGCTATATTTTTTAAGGGACTTGGAAAACATAAAATTTATTTTTCTAGGTTGCAAAATCTCCGCGCTAGACTATTAAAAAACATAATCGCCACCCTGTATAAATATATATAACTTTGGTCACGAATTCACTACACATTCCTTGTTCCCCTTGATCATTCCCATACTCTGAATTTTGTAGGTTAGAAAAAACGGACGAGTCATTACAAAATGTAGGTTTTTCTTCATTAAAAACAAAATATTCCCATTGAAAAATGAATTTAGATGAAAAAAAGGAGATTTATCGAAGCTATGCTCATAACGATGCCACAATAACCTATCACTACGGAGTAAAATAAACGAAGGTAGCAATAAATTCATGGTGTTAAAGTTTGCATCGTTGGAACGCAACGGAAACTCTTCCTTATTTTCTCACTTATGCCCAACACTATCTAAACTTTTTTTGTAGTTGCAGATTAAGTATCGCTGATAAGGATAAAAAAATGTTTCAGTGATCTTCGTAGCCTGAATGTGGAGCAAAAAAATTACATAATAGGAAAGATATTATTTTCGTTGATTTGCAACGTTGCAAACTTCAATACCATAGAAATTAGAAGATGGTTTGGGTTTGTACCAAGGGATACAATAAATTTTACGAAATTGGGAACGTCGAGGCTCTACATTGTGTCGGGAGCTAGTGGTCCCCTCATGTACGTGTGTGTGTGTGTGCGTATATATATATAGACTGGCACAGTTTATTTATATAACTCTGCAGCGAATGTTGTAAATATAGATTCGGTCAGAGATCACCTGCTGAATCATCATTATCATTGTTATCATCGTCGTCACCTCGGGAATAAGTATAGCGCCTACGAAAAACTTTTTTTTTTCCCCCTCTGAGAAGATAATTACAAGTCGTGCTTGATTAAAGTCTCGTAACACGTGTTTCACATATGTGCAAGGAGAAGTTGCCCGAGAAGGTGGTTAGAGGTTGCTCTCAATGTAAGACAAAGCGGACCAAGAGCCCTGCAACAAATAATAATAATAATGTTCCATTAACAACTATAATTGGAAGAATTATTCGTAATGGAAAATGTTTGTGCACAATACATCGCGTATACATACCTATAGATTCGAATTTTGGTGTTGCATAATATTCTACATGCATGCAATCTCAGTGCACTCAGTCATAGTCGAAAATAATCGTGGAAGAAAATTGAAAAACAATTTTGAAGTGTGAATAAAACATCTGTGAAAATAAAGGTTGAAAATAATGATCGCATTTTTTTTTGTCAAGTTATTTTTCGTTGAACAATGAAATGCAAAATTGAAAAAAATTGCAGAATGAAAAAAAAAACCTTTTTGTTCTTCATGCATAATTCATATTTCGCAATTTTTCTGTTCCTGTCTTTTGTCGTTGTAAGGGGTTCATTTTCAAAAAATCGCGCAAATTGTATTGAATCGCGATTTTTAAAGATAAAGATGCACGCTTTATAATATTTTTTTTTTTCAATTCTACGATCATTTTGTACAAAGATACGGCTGTTAAAAAAATGCGAAATATCGGTGACAAAGTGAGCCTGCAATTGCGTTTAGTGTACGAGCAACGAGAAAGAAAAAAAAACTATTACTAAACGTCACATCGAGATTCGAATTACACTCGGCGGTGGCGGAATTGACACCAAGGCAGGAACACTTTATCGACTATCCAAAGGATGAGACCGAACGTCTTAAGGGACGTAGTTTCGAGCTCTGATCGAATTTGTCTCTCCATTTATGCCGGCTACAGGGACACGCGCACGAGGAGGGTAGCAATTTATCGAGAAATGTGCACAGGGATAAGAAAAGAAGAGGGAATTCGTGTTCGGGTTCGAGTGCATTAGTGGATTAATAAATGGTATTGAAGTTTGCATCGTTGAAATGCAACAAATTTTTGTTTTTTTCATTCTTCCGTATTTTTTGTACGTTTAGACGACGAAACTCACTGCAACATTTTTGAGAATCCTTATTCAAAATTTGAAACCAAAAGCTGCAGAAAAAAGATTTTAGATAATGATAAAAATAAAGAATTAATAAATAAAGAATTAATAAATAAAGAATTTTAAGTCTTTGTTTTTTTTAAGAAGAATGTTGAAGTCTGTATTGTTCGAATGGAACGAAAGTTCACTTTTCTTCTATCGCTCTCGTTTTTTGCGCTGATTTAGGGTACGAAAATCACTAAACGCTTTTTTTCATCCTAATAAGAGATCGACGATCCTAATATATAAAAAAATTATAGATTGTAATAAAAATGAAAAATAAAACAAAATTCACGCGGTCATCCGATGTGACAGCTATTGTCTTTTCGCTTTTTTAGGGATTTTTTAAAATGAACCATTAAAAGACACTATCTTTGAATTTTTACCACACATTTATCAACATTTTTACAGTCCCTCAGAATTTTATCAAACAAAAATAACGATTTGAATCGACGTTACACCGTTCGGAAGACACTCATGTGTAAAAAAAAGTTGCACGACGGCCGCCATGATTCCGAAAGTCTTGCTCATCTGAAATTAAAAAAATCGAACGGCATTTTAATTTTTAGTCGTAACTATAGTGAAGTAAAAATATCGAAAATTGAATTTTTGGCAGGGTTTGTACAGTTAAGTTCCAACTTTCGTCATTTTTTTTTTCGACTTTTGACACTTAACGACAGAAAAAAAAAACTATGGCAGATATCAGAAATATTCTACTTCGGGGGAGAACTATAACTGTGCTGACTACACCATAAAAATTTGAGCGAAATACATTCAATAATTTTTGCGATATCGTGGAAGCCAATTTGACAAATACGGTTTTGAGGAAAACGCTTTTAAAAGTTCAAGTACGATTTACACAAAGAAAATGTTGACTCACCGTTAGTCTGCTACGCCGGGGCCATATAACATGCACACATTTTTTGTAATTTGTGCAAACAAATTTTTTTCGATTTTTTGGACCTGTCACATGGGCTTTTCAACATAACAATTCAAGAAGCAATAAATGACTGCAGATTTATCAGCCTATTCGATGCGCGTCTTGTTACTGCAGTCCCCAATCAGTGGGAAAGATGCAACTCGTAATTCTTGACTGAAAAAAAACCAATAAAATTTTCAATTGTCATATTTTTTCTTCTGGGTGATCTAAGAAAAAAGCTAAAAAAATCGTGAAGTTACAACTTTTCTCAGGTAGAAAAAAATGTGAAAAAAACCTTCTAACGTGCTATAAAAATTGTTTAAAAAGACTTTTGCAACGACTCTTTTAGTTCACTTCAAAGAGATTTTCATACTGAAGAAAATCTCGCCCGCTAATGCAGTGGCAAGACGCACATGGAATAGGCTGATAAATTGGCAGCTATTTATTGTTTCACGTTGAAACATTTTTTTTTACATATTTCAAACATACATGAAAAGATACTTCAATGTTTACTGGGCTCATTTGTTTTTTTCGCTTCTAAAAAAATTCCCGAAAAAACGCTTTTTTTGGGCCTTCTAATTCAGGCTCCTGCCTTAAACAGAACTTTCAGTGTATTCCAACGATGCAAACTTCAACACCAAAGTATTATACAATGAAGCGCATGTCTCTCAGCACTCATGCTCGAATGAGGTTAAAGTTTGCATCGTTGGAATGCAATGAAAATCAGTATTTCTGAATTCCTTTAAGGGGACCCGGTGGTCTAGAGTACGAAAATTTCACCTATTTTCACGATTTTTTTTGCCATTAAAAAAAACGATGTTTCAACTTTTAGGGCTTATTACTACGTTTATTGAGCATACAAAAAATTTTTTTTTTTCATTTTAAAAACAATATTTATTATTATAAAAATGCCGCTGAAGATGACCCTCTCGAAAAATCGGACCCGGACGGCGTAGGTGATTTCGAGACTTCTACTCACCTGAAACACAAAATTCAAGAAGAATCTTAATCAGAAAGAGTGCAGTTATGGTCGGAACTAGAACAAATCGACAAAATTAAAAATTGACAAAATGGCGCGCTTTTGAAAAAAAAGTTCGTAAAATAGGGCCTTTTTTCACTAGTTTTTTAGTGTAAACAATAGGAAATTATTTAAATAAAATTATGATTCTAGTTCCGACGATAGCCATACATGTTGTGAACAACATATCCAAATTCCAAGTGATTCGGTTGAATAGTTTTTTTGTTTTCACCACCGCCGTGCCGAAAAAAGTCGTTTCGAGATAAATGAGTTTAAATTTTGAGGTACAGATATTTTATCTAGATATAAGGTACAGACGCGGACCGCTCTCTACCTGGTTAATGGGCTGTAGAAGCTATAATATTGGGAATTCCCGCATGAAAATTTCACAGTATATTCTTAAGATACTATACTTTCGAAATATCGATAAAAAAAATCGAATTTTTGAAATTTCTAGACCACCGGGTCCCCTTAATTTATTTTAACATATTTCGTCAACAAAATTTCCGCAATTATTTTTCAACATACTTATTCAGCGGTCTACTATATAAATCTTCAAAATAAATAATTGTATAATAATAAAATCGAAACAATTAAAATGTAAAAATGAAATAACGTTGCGTTCCAACGATGCAAACATCAACCCCATATACTCGCGAATATATATATGGTCGTTGACTCACAATCAGTGAATCCAGCTTTGTGCGGGCCGCAATCTGAATATCGTGTCACGGATAATCCGTCGAATGAATCGACTGCTCGGGAAATCTCTCTTCCTCTCTCAATCGGGATTTCTCTTCCCGACTCTCTATCTCTCTGGAAAATGGACATTGGAGGACTGCGAAGAGTTCGCGTTCAGAAATGACATTCTAAAAATGGTTGCGCGAGAGAAGATAATTACTCGAAATAATTACCGATACTTACCGGTTCTCCGGTAATTATCGGCAATTATTTCGACTCGATTTCCACCCGAAAGGTGAATGAGAGGAAAAACTCTTTTTTTTTTTCAAATCCTATACACGTGAAACTACTTTTCCGCCGAATCTCAGAAAGCATCGAGCTTTCAGGCCTTAGCATTTTATTTTTCGCGTCAAAATGAATGTCTGAAAAATGGATCTACCAAACGTCACGTTGTACATAATCATGAAAAAAAAAAAAAATGGAAGCGATCATCGCAGTCGTGTAGAATTCGGCGCGTGGACAGGCGATACTTTTCGTAGATAAAAGCGTCGCGAGTATGTCCAATCTCGTTATGGATGATGAAGGGGAAATGGAAAGATCGACAGGGTGAAAGAAACGAAGACGAAACTTTGCTACGTCAACTTGTATATAAAATCAATCAAGTCGAATTGATCTTGTATAAATATACATAAGATAAAAGCAGTGTTAAATATCGTGAGATAAATCGATGTTATACATCGTACGATAACGACGATAACGAAGCTGTAATTATAAGACAAGGGAAAGAGGACAACTGCGACTAGCGGAGGCTGGAAATACGCTACGAACACGACGATCGGCAAATTTCGTTGATAAACAACAACGAATTATTTCACGACGGACAGTTATTTGTACATAAAGGAGTCACAATTATATATTTTTTTATGACATTGTAATTTGTATCGTTGGAACGCAACGATTCTTTTTTCATGATTTTTAATTTCTTTATTTTTAATATTATCAAAATCTTGTTTTGCAAATTTTCGTCGTAAATCGCTAATGAGAATACGTAAGCATATTCCACCGATTTTCACAGCCCAAATCGATCGCAAAGAAATGTTATCAATTGAAAAGAATTAATTCGCGTTGCGTTCCAACGATGCAAACTTCGAGACAATTTTTTTCGTTTCACACCGATCAGTTGCAATTTTGACCAATTCGTCTTTACTAATGATTGCGAAATGATCAATGACGTTCAAGTTTGCAACGATTTTTTAAATTTCTCAAATATCCTTGTCATCACCAAATGTCTTGATTCTGCGAATTGACATCATAAATCTCCACTAACAAGAAAAGTTCGTGAGAGGTCGAACTCTCCGATTTTGATGAAATTTGGCATGTTTGTAGAATGGGTGAAAATAGGCGACACGTATTTTTTCATGTCTGCGGAACCCGATTTCTAAGGGGTGAAACGCACCCTCGAAAATAGGGGTGTTTTTCGTTTTTCGTCGATAACGTTTTAACGGTACGAGATATGAAAAAATGCCAAATCGCAACAACGTTTCTTCGTCCGTGTACAATACATCGGAGATGAGAACGGTAACGTTATCGACGAAAAACCACCCCTATTTTCGAGGGCGCGTTTCACTCCTTAAAAATCGAGTTCCGCAGATATAAAAGAATACGCCTCGCCTATTTTTATCCATTCTACAAACATGCCAAATCGGAGAGACTGCCCGGCCAAAAAAAACAGTGGAGCAACAAAAAAGAAATATTATTCGATGCATCCTATCGATGCAAGCTTCAACGTCACAATGATCACGACGTTGAAGTTTGCATCGTTGGAATGCAGCGAAAATTCGTTCTTTCGAACTACTCCATTTTTTTTCTTGCCACTTTAGGATTCGAAAATCGTTCAATTGTTTTTACGCGTTGTTAAAATTACAAATTTAGGACCTTGATTAAAAAATAAGGCTTTAGATAATGATAAAAATGGAGAAAGAATTGAAAAAAAAATATCGTTGTCCCTCAACGATGCAAACTTAAACGTCACGATGATCAACACTCGATGTCTTCAATGATGTTTATTCCGAACGACGCTCATTATCTGGCTACGAGAGTCGCACAGTGCGAAAGTACACGCTTGATTGGATGGACCAATGGACAAAGATTTACAAATCTCCACCCATTTTCCACCCATGATGTTTCTTTTCTCCTCGTTTGTTCGCTTTTCCGATACTGCGTACGGGCACGAGTTTGTTTTTTTACTGTTCCTTTTAGTATCATCTCACATTATCGCTACTTGACGTGGGACGCGAGACGTGCTCGTATCGGGGGAACAAAAAAGGAACGGGTATCGAACAAAAAATGTACGAAAGATAGTATACTTACCTCGTAAGAACAGGAGGAACAACAAATAATGATAAATATACATTTAAAGAGACGTATTAAAATTAACGGAGTACGCTCGCGTCTTGATACCCTTAATGTTACGAGATTGCGCATTGATTCGGGCGAAAGTGTGAATTTGATTATATTGGGATAAGGGATGAAGATAAGCTTACGAAATATGTCGTTGAAGTTTGCATCCTTGGAATGCAACGAAAGTTTTTATTTATTTTTATTATTCCTCTGTTTTCACTATACAAACATTTTTTCCTACATCAAAGTCGTAGATCTCTATACGGATACGAAAAAAAAAATTGAGCGATTTTCCCAGCCTAAATCAGCGACCAAAAATTGGAGCGATGAAAAAAAATCCGTTGCTTTTGAGCATTGCAGACTTCACACTCATTACGAAAGAGAGAAAAGAAATGGAATTGAAGTTTGAATCGTTGGTTCGCAACGAAAATTCATATTTTTATTTCCATTTTTTTTTACTATTTTACTATTTTGACTACCCAAACAAATTCATTTTTGCGAATTTAAATTCCACATGTCACAATAAACATCGTGAAAAATGGTTGAGGCATTTTGGTAGCTAAAATTTGCTCAAAGAAATTCGGGAAAGTAAGAAAAATGATTTTCATTGCACTCCAACGATGCAAACTTCAATCCCATGAAAAGAAACCAAAACGTGGCCAAGCTAGATGAAAACGCAGCATAGACTTGCCCGGCCGCTACGATCTCGTTTTATGCAACTCTTTATTATTCCGAAACGTTTGGGCGTGTTTGTAAATTTCTGTGTACGCGAAACGCAGAGAGAACTTTGTGATATTTGACTCTCTTATTATTACATTTACTGCGTAAAATGCCAGTATTGATCTGCCTATGCGCTTGAAAAAAAAAAAAACAAAAACAAAAACAAAAACAAAATCCCTTCGCAGATAAATGTTATTATTATCGTTATTATTATTACGATCCTCATCGGTGAGAATGCGAACATCGTTGATACCGTCATACTACGCATGTAATTAACAACTTCATTTGTACATCGGCTTATTAGCGTGCTAGTCAATTTATCCTGAATCTCGATAGACTTTAAGTAAGCTAAGCTGTTGTCGCGATCATGTTGATTATACGGCAACGAGAATTATTGTGAGCAATACGAAAATGATTGAGAAGAAGGAGGGGAATAAACGAAGGGAAGCCGTCGGCAGCGGAAAAACTCGTCCAATTATAATCACATAACTTATGGGTGTATGTGCGTGTGTGTGTGTGTGTGTGCGCGCGCGTGCGTGTGTGTGTACACGAACGCTTGACTCGACAGTGTTGTGCTATGTATAACGAAGAGGAAAGGAGGATAAAATCGATTACATCAATTCTCACGATAAATCGAATTCTGTGTCATTCACTTATTTATTGACCATTTTTTTCTCTAATTCTAGAATTTCTACGATTAGTTTTAATCTGCGATCCTATTTTTTATGGGGTCGAAGTTTGCATCGTTGGTATGCAACGAAAATTCTTTTTAATTTCTTATTTTCATCATTATTCAAAATATTTGTTTGCCCATTTGTTGTAGACGGCTAAATAAGCATCCTAAAAAATGTTCTCGTAATTTTTGTAGCTTAAATCTAGATGAAGGAAATTTGAAAAATAAAAAAAAATCATTTTCGTTGCATTCCAACGATGCAAATTTAAACGTAATTATTTGTTCGAGTTTTTATTAATGAAAGGAAACGGCATCGGTTCGAAAGCATTCGTTGTTTATTTGTCTATAAACACCATAATTTACTCGTGTCAAAATGTAAAAAAATATTTCGAATATTTTTTATTATGTTTAATCTGCTGATTGTGGGAGGATGATTAATTTTGTATTATTTCTAATCTGCTGACTATTAATTTTGTATTGTTTTCATATTGCTCCGAATCTGCTGATTATTTGATGGTTGTTCATTTTTCTTGTTTGGATATGATTTTTAATCTGTTGATTATTTGATGATTATTCATTTTTAATATTCTCAATCTGCTGATTATTCGATGATTGTTAATTTTGTTATTTTTATGTTATTTTTAATTTGCTGATTATTTAGTGATAATTAATATTTGTTTTTTAAAATATTTTTTTAAACTGCTGATTATCAATTATTCTGATCATTTTAAATCTGCTACAGTAATTATCCTTCCAAGTCTGCCAGGATTCTTACTATGTCAAGCCACGAAGGTGCCAATTTTTCAGATCTTGTTATACATTCTCATCGTATCGTTGATTTGATCGAAAAACATATCTCCGAGAGCTTGTTATTCATTCCAACTGGACATTTTCGTGGACCAAGGGGACATTTTACTGACAATTTCAGGACACATTTGGAGCAAAGGTAAGATATCATTCGTCATAAAAGTTATACCAAAGTGAGCAAAGAATTGGAAGAATAGGCAACTGCATTACGAGCGTTTGTCATTTACTTTTCAATGATTGAAGTACAAGCAAATAAACAGTCAATTTCCAACAATTCTTCAATAATTAACTCAGTCATATTTTTCCAAAAAAATAGTTGTAACCGTTTTATACCGTCAGCCGAAAAAAAATCATAAGTTTTATAAAAAATATTACCGGAAATATTCAAGAAGCCTGGTTCCTTTCAGCGCTCCTTTTATTCGGCAAAACCGCGATATTTTTCGTTTTCGGAAATGCACACGCACCCTGCATACCGAATGAGTATCATTTTTCACCGTTCTCGATAAAATGGTCCCTCGGTACATCAGCTTCACTTGTTTCGCGGTGGCTCCAATGCAATTATTCGGAATCGATAGCGACGTGACCCGAATCTGGCCAGAGCTTTATTTCCAACGGAACGTGGACCTCGGCGCTAAAGGTCGAAAGAGAATGGGGTGATGGAGCCGGCAAACGACAGCGGGGCTCGAGACAAATTCACGATGGCCCAAAAACACTCCGCGCATCCATACGTCTATTATTTTTTCAAGTGCGATCGTCGAGCTTGTACGTGGCACTCTTGAAGACAATGCTTCGAAGATTGGTCAGTCTCCCTATTCCTCATCAAGTAGCATCGCTCGACATGTACCACGCGATCGAGGGACGAGGGCACTACAGAACAAAGCGGAAATCAGCGGAGGTGATAGGTGAACCAAACTTCACGTTGATCCATTTGACCCTCTTGTGTGTCATTCATTTTTTTTTCTCTGCCAGTCTTTTTCTCTGGGAACATCGCCTGCTCCGTTTGGAGTTTTCTCTTGCTTTGATGAGTTTGGAGCGGTCCAGTTAAGTCGAATGACGGTTTATGCATTTTTCTTTACCATTGAACCTTCGCAAAATGCATACGAGGTATAGATTCATTTTGCATACTGCAAATCCAAGTGTGTTGTTTTAAGACAGTTACATGTGTTCAATCTTGTGGTTACTTTTTACACACTTCCGACTGTGCAATTTCGGGATTTGCTTAATGCGCCTAATATTACCCCCTTAAGAGTATTATTTCTATGCGTATTAGGTCTATGCGTGGATTATTTCTATGTGTCATCTGATTACTTTTTATACCTGCATGGATGTTGGTTCAAAGCATCACAGTCCGTCTACTAAATGCATTGAATATTTCATAAATCCAAAATTAAATGAAATATTCAATTTAGAATTCTACCTCAATGATTTTATATCTTGATTCGTCATTCCGCAACTTCCTGTTTGTTAAAAAAAAATTTTTTGCTGGCATGATCGTGACATGAGGGCCGGTTTGAAATTTCGAAGTTTGAATACGCCGACTGTTTAAAATTCCTAATTTTAATGTTCCGAAATTACCAGGTTCGTCAAGATAATGCCAGCGAAAGTCTACACAGTTGACTGTAAATGATGTAGAACGTAAAACATTGTCTAGACAAATTTCAAAATTGACGTAAAATCGCTTCTCACCCTTTTGTCGATTTATTGAAAATTTTGAAACTTTTCAAACTTCCATAGACGAATTATTTTGACGGTGTTCAGATTTTCGGAGTTTTGGTCTATCGCGTGAAATTCTTTCAGAGTTTTGATCTTTCGCGGTAGTATATTTTTAGAGTTTTGAGCGTTCTGATCATTCAACGTTTGGAATTTGAACCCGGCCCCGTTCATTTTTTCGGAGTTTTGGTCTTCCCGGTAAAATTCTTTCCGGGTAGTATTTTTTCAGAGTTTTGAGCGTTCTGATCATTCAAAGTTCGGAATTTCAACCCTGCCCTAATATCCTTAAGACATTGAACTATCGATTTATGGAAAGAAAAAAACGATTTTTTTTTTTCAAGTTTGTAAATGGTCTTCCCCCCTTAAGTGTTGCCGAAATACGGCCACTGTACGGACATTGATGTTGGCAGCAATGCTCTTCATTCGCCAGCTAAGATTCGTTATCTTTCAGCAAACCTTGATGGTTCAATATTGAATATATACGGTTTGCGATGGGCAAAATGGGTTTTTTTGTCTTTCTTTCTTGAGGTGTCTGTCTTTCCGGTCCACAATGTGTAATCCATTTTTCAAGCACTTCCGATTTAGCTGAAATTTGGCATACTTACGCAACTTCGGTGACAATGCAATAAGGGGGCGTACACAAATAGTGTAACGGCAAATTTCCTTATTCCCCTGCCCACGTAACGGGACCGTAACGCCTGGCCGGACCCCCCCCCCCCCTCTATTCCGTTACGTAACGGGTGCTGTGTCATCAATAATCGCGATTTTTTTTTCATAGACAACTAATTATGAAAAGATCGGGTTTATACTCATTTTATGAAGTATATATTCATCTAGTAGTTTTCTATCAATTTTTGTAAGAAAATCTTTATTATGAACCGAGATATATATATGCCTTCAATTGATGACGAAAAAAAAATTTCTCTTCATTGTCCCATCGATATCTTTATAAAAGGTTATCTGTAAATAAAAACTCGGCAATTTATCGATATCCATACCAATGTAGCTACCGTTATGCGTAGCCGTTCTTTTATTTTGTTTTTTTTTTTCGAAATGCCGACAGTTTGGGCATTTTTTTTCACGGCCCTTTTCTTGTATTCAAGCAGTCTTTAAAAAATGTAATTATCAAAATTTAAATAATCGGCTGCGTACAACCATACTCACTGCGCTCACAAAAATGTCAAATAAAAAAAAATGAAAATCGGTTGATAAGTTTTTGAGTATTCGCTGGGACAAGGACGAAAAAAGTAGTGTCGAGAAAAACGCGTTCAAAGTTTTCGTTCCGTTTTTCTTGATATAAAGTTATGTTTTTTCTAGAATATTGATACTTACATTAAAGTATCTGGTCGCGAGCGATATGACGGTTGTTCATTTTCATTATATTCCACAAAATAATAAGAGCCTGCGCTACCTGTTCTCACTAAAGTGACTGTAACTCCGTCAATTTTCGGACTTGTGACTAAACATTTTTTCAACATATTTTTGAGTATATGTACTTTAAAAAATTATAAAATACAATTTTTTTTAAATTTTGCTTGGAGAGGAGATACTGTGTCCAATATCCAATATGACGGACCATAAATGCCACACGTCGTTTGATGATAGCGAAAGTTTCATTCCTAGTGGGATACATGAAATATGCTTCCGAAAAAAATTGATCATCAAATTTGGAAAAAATCCTATAGTTTTTGCCATTTACAGCCGCCACATTTGATCCGCCATTTTCTATTTGACTTCGGGTTCGTATTCAGTGGATCAAAAACCAAGTTTTTACCTATGTTTTGGTTATGGTTTACCTGCTAGATTAGTCGTAATCAGAATTTTTATGTAAAAAGTTCGTTTTTTTTGCACTTTCGTTATTGATGATACCCGCTACGTGAAAGATAAAAATTTAATAGGTATGTTTTAGTAGTTATCGAAGTCCTAGAAACATTGAAACGCATTTACAACCGCCATATCATTAAAAAAAAACATTTTTGAATCGTCAAAATCTGAATTGAATTAGGTGTAACGCCAGTGTTACACTATGCCGCAAAGGGTTAACTGACATTCCGTATAGAAAGCTTTGAACTTTCCGTGGTAAAAATGCGCGCGAGTTTCAAATTCAAAAATGGAACATGCAGTGATTTTGCTATTTTTGGCAGTTCTAAAATCGTGACGTAACGCAAACCTTGACCCCCTCACGTACGTAGACCGTAACGCCTGGCCGGACCCCCCACCCAAATAACGTTACGTAATTTGCGTACGCCCACTCATATGGTACCATGGAACTGGTCTGATGGTGGTGGGAGGTGCGCAATGCGACTTCTGAATAGCACATACTACGACAGTTAATTTTGTGCTCATTTGTTTTGTTATCATGAGCAATTTTCATTACACACGATAACGAGAGTCTGACAACGGCGGTGGGAGGTGGGAACTGAAATTTCCTAATGGCATATGGCAGGACAATTAAGTTTGGGCTCTTTAACTTTGTTAACTTGAGCACGATTTATAATTACACTATCATAAAGTTTCGCGCGAAATATTTATAACCGAAGCAAGCTTTTTTTAACCTATTTAAGATGTGAATGGCGCTCAAACGTGTTTACGTATTGCTATTCGAAATTTACGACCTCAATTTGCAAAAAAAGGCTACAGATTATGATAAAAGTAGAAAAAAAAAAATATCGTTGCATTCCAACGATTTGAGCTTCAGGGTCATATCCAATTGATGATACGAAAAATGCAGCGTGGGCAACATTTGATCACATGCCATCTACCCATGACGAAACATTTTATCACAACTATTCTGTGGGAGAGAAATGTTGATGACGAATGCCGAAGCAGAGGGCGAACTGGAATAATTCAAACATCCTAGCTACTAATTCTTTCACTATACCCATATTATTGAACAACCATCATTCTTTTTTGTTTAAAGTATAGATAGCAAAATACAAAAATCCAGATCTCGATAGTTTCTTTTTTCATTTATAAAAAAAATCATAAAAATGGCTTGTTCTCCAGAGTATTCTCCGGGTCATCTCAATCGATAAATATTCGTATGCACAGCGCAAATTTACAGCTTTATGATTCCGCAAAAACTTTCTTCGCTGCTCGTGTATTCGCTACGAAAATTACCACGGTCGTCAAGCTTTAATTTCTTTTCAAGGGTAAAAATGCCGCAGTGTAACGAGAGATGCACGAAGGGCCATGAAATGTACACACGATTGCCGAATTAAGAGAAGGAAAAAAATCAGCGACAAGGAAATAAAGGGAGGAAGAGGGAAAGAGAATATTGAGTTTTATTTTTTAAAGAATTTTACACTAATCTTCGATCCAAAGAAAATTCCCTCTAACGGGCCTATTTGTAATAGTCGAAAAGGGCTCATTTTTGGGAATAAAAAAAATCGGAATGATTAATTCCTACCGAAGTTAAAGGGTAACAACATTGTAGAATTTTCACAAAATTGATTTTTTTTAAATTAGCTTAAGGAGGTTGGAGCGATTCAGTTGAGTCAAATGCCGGTTTGTTCATTTTTTTTTCAATGAACCTGAAAAAAATGCATACGAGGTACAGATTTATTCTATATATGCTAATTTTTTTAAATATATAATTAAAGGGCAAAATTATGCATTTTAATATTTTTATTACGTAAAGTAGAAAAACTTGTGTGTTACTACCAACTTGAAAAAGCATAACATTATCGATGATTATTATGAAAAAAACTACGACAACGAATGTTTTATACAATTCACAATGAAATTTTGAGTAATTCATAGTTATGCCTATTCATATTTACGTCACGAGATCATTGGCCCATGGTTTACGATGGGCAAGATGAGGATTTTTTTTTCTAAATGTTCACAAAGGTTCACTTTGCGTTAATCCGTTGCTAGAAATGGTTTACCTTGGTGCTAAATAACAATAAAAATTACATAACCTTTAGTGTGAAAGTCTTGCCCATCTAACCGCACGTTAAATTACATACATTAAACTATTTTTTATCTCTGGTGTTTGGTGGTGAAAAAAGTTTAAAAAATTCGTAAAGACTCAGTATAATGTAAACAATAACATGTATTTTTTTTAATTAAATTTAACCTTGAATTGTGGCTAATGCTCTAACCTCCTTAAGGGATGCTTTGAACCATCTAGAATGAGGGGAAAAAAGTTTGATACTTGTAAAGCAAAGGTCTGCAGGCCCGTGTGGGTCTGCGGTGGCAGTGGCTGGCCCGTTTGCGAGACGACGACCGTTTTTCTCGGAAAATAATTTTTCAAAATGGCCCGCAGCACAACTCCAACAATTTTCATTATTTTCAATCAAAATTGTGTGCACATCTGAAAAATAACATTCTGAACAGAAATACGTACGGGATTTTCCATTAGTTAATTATAATATTAGTAATTAACAAATGATTACCCTTTTTTCTGTAAAAAATTGAGTTTTTACTTCAAACGCTTGGCAATTACACAAACACTCCTATTTTCAAAATTCCCTACGTATTTCTCTAGCTATACTTATGTAAATTAATATAATTAAAAAAAATTATTTTCCAAATTCAAATTTACATCATACTGCGTGCTGCAGAGCACCTCAAATTCAACATGCCTCGCAAAAGTGGCTCCAGCATCACCATTTTGTATATTTTTTTAATATAATTTTTTTTACCACTTGAAGATTTGACTAATAAAATACTTGAATATTATTATCCTCTAACTTGTCCGTCCACCAAAAACAAAATAGCGAAAAATCACTCAATTTTAGACGTTTACAGTGGTGTAAGCCCTCGAGTACTTGAAAAAGTATCATCTGAAGAAGACTCTGTCATTTTTCTGTGTAAAAATATTTAATCATAATCGATTTACCGTCGATGACCGGGAAGCACCTCTCGATGTCTTTTGCGGTGAGCAACGCTCTTCTGAACTAGGTTATTGCATATAAAAAAATCAAACAGACTTCGTTAGTATATTGGTTTGTCTTATGATTAATTAAGGGAATTTCCGAAATATCAAATTTAAAAAATGACGCACGTTCAGAGTCTCAATTGTTGCAAAAAAATTGGCATTTTTCGTTCATCGAATTGAAAGTATACATCGGAAAAAAAGACTCGATCAAATACTATATTTTTACATTAAAAAAAGCCCTAAAAACTTCAGAAACCTCGAGGCCGTCGTTTTTTAGATATTTTGAAAACGTACTTTAGAGAAAAAAGCGTTTAAATTTTCGAACAAAGTTGACTTCCCAAGAAATACCATTCGAGCTCAAAATTTCCATCTTTTTCGACTATCTTTAATTAACGAAACAGAAAAACTACCTAATTGAGTCATTAAATGATTTTTTTCCATTGTAAATATCATGTGCGGTTTCAAAAGCAAAGGATTTTTCTTTTTTTTTCAACAATTATTAACAATACAGCACTTTGAAATTGTTGTTCTGTTCGGCTCGGCTGAAACGCGCCGAGAGCATCCGAAGTTACCCGAGCGCTCTGTGACGTCACCATTCGAACTTCGCTATACGAACTATTCGCGTCAGGAAGACTAGAGGTAAGGAGTACGAACGCCGTGTCGTCTAAACGTCCACAAAAGTGAGGACGAGAAGGGCGGCGCTGCTCTCCTACCGCACCGAAGTAAAGTCAGCAACAAACCAGTGCCGTACGATACGCTCCCTCATATGGAGCGATAATTTGATCAAATGAATTGTAAAGGCAGTGCCGTACGATATGCAAAAAGCACCCTTTGCCACTTCATATGGAGTGACCATTTTATCAAATTAGTTGTTCAACCAGTTGGTGAAGGCAATTTCTATATAGATAGATAGAATTCTTATATATAGATTGTTTTGGAGAATACCGAAATACAGAAATTAAGTCAGTTCTTTTGTTGCGGAAGCAGTAACGAACAAAATTTATTTATAGACACAAGGAAATTTATAAGAAATTTGCATCCAGACAAAAAATTTACAGATTATCTCCATATTTACACATTGTGACACGCTGTACAGATAAAGAATAATAACGATAAACAGAAATAAAGTCAGTTTTTTTTCGTTGCGGAAACCGTAACAAACAAAATTTATTTATAGACACAAGAAAATGCATAAGAAGATAAAGTTTGCCAAATGATCACATCTCGTATTTATACATTATGATATGCTGTACAGATATAGAATAATAACGAAATACAGATATTAAGTCAATGTTTTCTTTTTCGTTGCGGAAGCAGTAAAAACATAGACACAAGGAAATTCATAAGAATTTTGAATTCAAACAAAAGATTTACAAATTATCACACATCATATTTGCACATTATGACACGCTGTACAGATAAATCGATCTTACAGTTTTTATTTTTTCCTATTGTCTTTCGTTTTTATTTTCTTTGCGTGATTATTTTCGTTGACCGATCGCGCTAGAAAATGTCCTCTCATGACGAGATAATAGTTTATCACTCTCTTCGTGAGCTCTTCATTGTGTGCTTGGCATCCCACGTACTCTAGATTTTTCATGTCCGAAACTTTGTCGAGAACTTGATGGAGAGTGTTGATTTTAACGGCAGTTCTCGATCGATCGCTGCACTCCAAGTTTGTCTCGCGTTCGGGCACTGAAAGCAACAATTCAAACAATATTACAAGCTTTTATTTAATTTGACTTTCTGTGAAAATGGCAAATTGATATTTCACCCACTCACCCACTCACTTCCCATTTTCCCGCCTCGAAAATAAACAATTTGTTTATTTTCGAGAGATGAGACTAAACCTACAATATACGAGAAAAAAATCCACATATTGCACGTTTTGTCTCATCGACGGGACACTTGCTCCATATCTCGCGTTTCTGATAATTTTTATTTCACTCGGTACGATAATGGTACAATAAAACGAAACCATTCTTTTTATGAATGTAAGTACTATTTTTCTTACCTACGATTGATTGTTTTCGCCGCAGGTCACTAAATATATTTTATGCCGAGACAATTTTTTTTTTACATCTAACACAATTCGCAAAATTGGTTAGCCCGAACACGCTTTATGCCAACACGGACGACGAGCGGGAATCATCGATGACACATGACGTCGGTTGTGTTCTTGTCGTTTATTCACTTCGGTGCGGTCATGCACTAGCGACGCACGCCGTGAAAACACTATGACTAATTGACTACTAAAATCCACAGTTTCACGGACGCTTTTGGATCGGGCTCGCCACAGGCGTTCGTACTCCTTACCTCTAGTCTTCCTGTATTCGCGTAATGCAAGTTTTCTGTCAACGATGGCAACGACAAAATCGTATAAGGCTTGTTTCATTCCTCTTCACATAAATACGACGAAAAGTGCCCCTAATAAAGTATTTCTGAATGTTCCACAAGACGTAAAACGTCGCAATCGGTAGTTCGATGAGGCACGACGTGTTAACCTCAAATCATCGTCCACTTATTTTTGTTGTGAAGACCACTTTAGATGAAAGTGTAAACGTGTTATAAACTGTAGTGAAATATATTCTTTTAAATAGGTCTTTCTCAATATGCTTACGATACGTAACGACATTGACACGATTTATCAAGCCTCTCCTAACCTAAAAATCCACGGTCGGCAAATTACTCGAATTTGCTTTCACAAATCCACTTTCACACGTCGTTGCGCGAAAATTAAACTAGTTTTCGACTTTTTTTAAATGTTCAACATGTTTTCCGATGTAAAATGACACCAAATAGTACACTTGTTTACGCTGGCCTGTAAGCCGTATGCATAGCCTATTCGGTCGCGTTCGAACGGTGACGTCACAAGCGCCAGCGCAGATAGCGTGACGTTTTGGCGCCAACGTCTACAGTTTGAATTATCGTGATATAAAACAATTAATAATTATCTTCAGAATTATTTCAAAGAAAAATCCTCTTGACATTCTGCTTTTTTAACACAAAAGATCAAATCTAAATAAAAAAATGGAACATTTTTTTTAACAACTCAATTTTTCGACACGATATTCCTAACACTATAATCACGGTGTGCTCAGTTTGTAATTTAAATCTCAAAGTTAATTTCGTCCCTAGAGCCCTATAACTAGTGCTTGCGAGGTGCCACGTCCATCACCAAATGGACAAAGCTTCAACTTGAGCATTAAGGGCTCTGTCTACTGTGGATGCATAAAAAAACGCCCTTTTAAAAAGAATACTGTTATGTTTATTGATATAAAACTTGTGAGGCTTAGCAAAAACATTCGTAAATAAATTTAAAAAATTATTGATTTTAACCACTTTTTAGTGTGAAAATGCCAGTAGTACAGTCGTGCTGTATATTGGAATCGGAAAAAATTAGAAGAAGGCTAGTTTTTTGACAGGTGATTTTGTAGGTGCCACGGGTGCTAAAACCAAGTTTGCCTAAAAATCAAGGGGTAGGGTTTTTTTTAGGGGATGGGGGTGGATTAATGCCAAACTACAACCCCCACGAAGTCGGCGCCGGGAAACAAAATGTTCAGAAAAATCCGGGTTTTATTTTTGTCCATAGCGCCGAAGTCGTGGAAGTTCATTTTGGGGGTGAAAAAGTGGGGTGAAATTTTGAAAAATCAGTTTTCATTCGATAACTCTTTAGGACAAATCCATACAATTGTTGTTCAAGTAGAAATGTTGTAGCCCTTGAACAGACGCGTCGATCGAGTATTCGATCAACCCTCTCAAATAATATCTTCACCCTCACAAGAATTGTTGAAGAATTAACAAAAAAATTGTTTATTGAATAACTCAAAAACAATCGATGTTTCGGGGATGGATCAAATGTACGAAATGTCGAGAATAATTTTCTTTATATTTTCGTTCCTATGCACAACTTTTGAATTTTGCTTTTTCGAACCCCTCTCAGGGGTTGAAAATTCAAAATGAAGTTTGCAGAGTTTGGCGCTGTGGACAAAAATGTAGCTGAGGGTTCAAGCTACAAATTCTTCCACGGCGGCGAATTCGTACCGTCAGTAGTTTTCCCAGAATTTCATTTTGAATGTTCAACCCCCGAGAGGGGTTGGAAAATCAAAATTCAAGGGTGGTCCATAGCAACGAAAATATGGAGAAAATTATTCTCTACATTTTGTACAGTTGAACCATACTCGAAAAACCGATTGTTTTTGAGTTATTCAATAAACTATTTTTTTTGGTTTTTTAACCATTTATGGGGGGTGAAGATATTATCGGAGAGTGATGATCGAATACTCGATCGACGCATCTTTTCAAGGTCTACAAAGTTCCCATTTGAACAAAAAAGTACGATTTTTTTCTAAAGAGTTATTGAATTAAAACCGATTTTTCAAAATTTCACCCCACTTTTTCACCCTCAACATGAATTTCCACGACTTCGGCACTGTGGACAAAACTAAAGCCCGGATTTTTCTGAACATTTTGTCTCACGGCGCTGACCTCGTAGGGGTTATAGTTTGGCATTAATCCACCGCCATCTCCTTTCATCCTCTAAAAAAGAACCCTACACCCCGATTTTTAGGCAAACTCGGATTTAGCACCCGCGGCACCTACAAAATCACCTGTCAAAAAACTAGCCTTCTTCTAATTTTCTCCGATTCCGGGTTTTTTCAGCGACAGCACGACTGTACCACAGGTGAACTGGAGTCCTCAAAAAGTAGGTAGATTTGCGCTGTTGAAAAAATCTGAACAACGGCCCATCTGAAACAAAACAATGGAATGTTTTTAGGTTTAGTGTGAAAGTGGCTATATCCCGTACCTCTAATATTAATTTATATGCAAAAATAACAAAATGGCGGACAACAAAATTTTAAAACGTGTTTTCCTGCATGTTTTTGCCAAAAATATAGTAAAAACAAAATTTATGCAATAATTCTGGTACGGGATATAGCGATAAGTGTACAGAATATGTGGTTAACATTTCATAAGGATCAGTTCCGTAGTTTCTCAGATTCTTTCAACAAGCGGTCCGAAAACGTTGTTTCGAGAAAAACGCGTTTAAAGTTTTAATTTATAAAAAATCGTGCATCCGACATACACATAATCAGCAATGCCTGGACCATACATAATTCCTTTTGCCTCTTCCTGCAATTCAATTTCTTGCGATTTAGCTTTTTTGAAAGTTTTAAAGCAGACAGAGGCTTTAAAAATCGCCGAAACTATGTTGTGAAACTTCTTGATGTTTGGACAGTCAATGGACCGAGAATCACTCTCTCGGTGACATAAATTTCAACCGAATCCTAGCATTTCGACTTTAGTCTGGAAACTCCTCAAACCAACACGACCCTGCAGTCAACTTGACCATCAATCCGAGCATCGGGTAGTGAGTGTTTCCGTAGCAGGTTCACGGACTCTCGACTGTGACTTCCCGTCGTTTGAACACGAACTTCGTCACGTCCCTCTAAAAAATCTCCTACGAGTGTGGGTGTGTGTGTGTGTGTGTGTGTGTGTGTGTGTGTGTGTGTGTGTGTGTGTCACTCAATTTGCATTGAGGCTATGCCGACGAGCTTTCGTGTCAGTGACGTGGATTAGCATTGCCGAGTAGGCATAGCAGAGCAACCGACGGTTAGGAAAAGCTCGAGCGAGAAAATATTGTGCAATGTTAGTTGGTGTACCGTTCTGGTACACACATACGTATCGGTCGGAGTATTCTCAAGGACGAAAGCACCGCAGCAGCCAGCTACCGATTGGTGGCTCTCACAATGCGGATATGAACGCATACATGTATAGTCCACCTCTACATTTACTTTTTTTTTCCACGCTACGCGTTATTTATACAAATGAGCACGCCCCTATAGATCTACGTATCGACGTATAAATATTTATTCGCCTACCCGACTAAATAACGATGTATAGTGGCCACTGTTCGGAAAAAGAAGAAACGAAAAAGGCATTGCTCAGTCGTATAATTGCCTGGGATTTTTTCATTTTGTTGTTTCGCAGAGCGAGCATTGCACGTGTGTTATACGTGCGTAGTTTGAACCTAATTAACCTTACGTCAGTGGAGATGAATTTCAACGAGACAAAACGGAATTGACCGCGAGAGCACTGAGATCGTGGTATCCGAGGCTATCACGATAATGTATGCTTGATGACACGACGGATGAATAATGGAGAGGGGCTCCTGGCGGACAATCAATGACAAGTGATAATGGTACAAGGCCATCCTTAACCTAGCACTTTGCACGGGAAATACGACTGTGGGTCCTGTCGTCGCGTCGAAGAACCAATTACTGTAAGTGAGAAGTGTATGCATCAATTCGCTCGATGGGACTGTCAATAATGAGAAATGAATTCCATCAAAACGGATAAATAATTATTGGCAGAATTCCCCGCGAACGTTATTGATATTTGAGCTTGCAAATGAAAGCTTCTATGATTCTATTTGTGGAGAAAAATTCGATTTTTCGGAAACATGGATTCCAGAAGTTGGATAAACTTCACGATGACTCCAGAGTTTGGAATTGATTCGTTTGATGAGCTCTCAAAGTGTACACTGGGCATCAGAGTTAGTCGCAAACCTAATCAGTCGAAACCCAAAAGGCAAATAGATTTTTTAGATTTTTTTATGTTATTCTTGATGTTACTATGATTTTCTAAGTCCGCATCAATTCGCTCGATGGGGGTGGCAATAATGAGAAATGAATTCCATCAAAACGGATAAATAATTATTGGCAGAATTCCCCGCGATCGTTATTGATATTTGAGCTTGCAAATGAAAGCTTCTATGATTCTATTTGTGGAGAAAAATTCGATTTTTCGGAAACATGGATTCCAGAAGTTGGATAAACTTCACGATGACTCCAGAGTTTGGAATTGATTCGTTTGATGAGCTCTCAAAGTGTACACTGGGCATCAGAGTTAGTCGCAAACCTAATCAGTCGAAACCCAAAAGGCAAATCGATTTTTTAGATTTTTTTATGTTATTCTTGATGTTACTATGATTTTCTAAGTCCGCATCAATTCGCTCGATGGGGGTGGCAATAATGAGAAATGAATTCCATCAAAATGGATAAATAATTATTGGCAGAATGCCCCGGAAACGTTATTGATATTTGAGCTTGCAAATGAAAGCTTCTACGATTCTATTTGTGGAAAAAAAATCGATTTTTCGTAAACATGGATTCCAGAAGTTGGATAAACTTCACGATGACTCCAGAGCTTGGAATTGATTCGTTTGATGAGCTCTCAAAGTGTACACTGGGCATCAGAGTTAGTCGCAAACCTAATCAGTCGAAATCTAAAAGGCAAATAGATTTTTTTGGATTTTTCTATGTTATTCTTGATGTTACTATGATTTTCTAAGTTCGCATCAATTCGCTCGATGGGGGCGGCAATAATGAGAAATTAATTCCATCAAAACGGATAAATAATTATTGGCAGAATGCCCCGGAAACGTTATTGATATTTGAGCTTGCAAATGAAAGCTTCTATGATTCTATTTGTGGAGAAAAATTCGATTTTTCGGAAATATGGATTCTAGAAGTTGGATAAACTTCACGATGACTCCAGAGCTTGGAATTGATTCGTTTGATGAGCTCTCAAAGTGTACACTGGGCATCAGAGTTAGTCGCAAACCTAATCAGTCGAAACCCAAAAGGCAAATAGATTTTTTGGATTTTCCTATGTTATTCTTGATGTTACTATGATTTTCTACGTCCGCATCAATTCGCTCGATGGGGGTGGCAATACTGAGAAATGAATTCCATCAAAATGGATAAATAATTATTGGCAAAATGCCCCGGGAACGTTATTGATATTTGAGCTTGCAAATGAAAGCTTCTATGATTTTATCTGTGGGGAAAAATGCGATTCTTTGGAAACATATATTTCAGAAGTTGGATAAACTTCACGATGACCCCAGAGCTTGGAATTTATTCGTTTGATGAGCTCTAAAAGTGTACACTGGGCATCAGAGTTAGTCGCAAACCTAATCAGTCGAAACCCAAAAGGCAAATAGATTTTTTGGATTTTTCTTTGTTATTCTTGATGTTACTATGATTTTCTAAGTCCGCATCAATTCGCTCGATGGGGGTGGCAATAATGAGAAATGAATTCCATCAAAACGGATAAATAATTATTGGCGGAATTCCCCGCGAATGTTATTGATATTTGAGCTTGCAAATGAAAGCTTCTATGATTCTATCGATGGAGAAAAAATCGATTTTCTGGAAAAATACAATCCAGAATGGAGTTTTCAAATTCCTTGGAATCAATTCATTTGATGGGCTGAAAGTGTACATTGGCTATCAGAATTAGTCGTAAAGCTAAGCAGTCAAAATAAAAAAATACAAATAGATTTTTTCGATTTTCGTGTGATACTAAATCAGACAACAAAATACCAACTGATGAAACTCATTACTTTTCAATTGCTCGAATTTCTTTTTGCCCAAATTCGTTACGAAAATCCTTCAATCATTTTTTTAGTCGCTCACTTGGAGATTTAGAATTTAAATCTGCGAAAAATATTTTGTCTAATTGAAACGGTGCAAGCAAAAGGATAAAAAGGAATTTTTGTTGCATTCAAACGATGCAAACATCAAGACCATGTACATTTACGCGATGTTTCCGGAAGAGTGTTTTTTGTCAACGATATGAATATGGCGAATGGAGTGATTCTGGTTGGGTGACATTCAGGACAATGACTGGAAATAAAAAATTATAATGATGAATTGATCATGTAACATTTTCTGGAAAAAACTTGGAATGGTTTGTTCTTTCGAACAATGGTTACTCTGCGCTCGCGACCACCGCCTACTTACTTTGAGCTATACGTACAATGAACACATCCGTAGGATCGATCTATATACATATGCACATTGATAACGTTACTCGTGGCACGTTGAGGCGTTCGACAGCCGCGTATTACAAGTCGGTCAGGGTCACCAGCGGAAGCTCCAGCCTTAGAATTCACCATTGGCCAAAGGTTTGTGACGAGGATATAGCGATCATGTAAAACAGGCCCATTGCTAGCTTCGATCGACTTGTGCTGAACAAGTCCAATGCCTTAGTCGTATATTTTCTTTGCAAATTCCTTTATCATTATAATTTTTATTTCCCGGCGCTTCGGCTTTGGTGGTCCTTTGAGTTTAACAGCGTTGCGCATGGTCGACACTCAGAACGGTGACCGCTTAGCCTCATCGCTGGTTCATCAACCAGCGATGAAGCATCAAACAGTCAGCGGAAGGCCAACGCTTCTGATACCCTGCCGTAGATACCTACTTGAGTTGAAACGTCTGCGCACCAGAGAATCAGAAGAATACCGGGCTGTCTATATAGATCGAGGTTTTCCACAGTTTGCCCGTATCCTCGTCAAATACGGTATAGTGTACTTTAAGGGGTATTCTCACTTTAGACGCTAAAAAAGGCTACTTTTATGATTTTTTTTTGATAAGTTTATATTATAGATATTGATATAAAAATTGTTACACTTAATAAATACACTTTCGAAGTACATTAAAAAAAAAATATTTATGTAACCCAAACAAACTTTAAAAGCGTCTTTCTCGAAACGTCATTTTTCGACGGCTTGTTGATGAAATCTTCGAAACTACTGAATCGATCCTTATGAAATTTTAACCACATATACTTTATAGCTATAGCTGTAGCGCATGTTAAGGATTTTTAAAAGTGTTGATATTTACTATTTTTTTCTGCCAAAAACGGTGAAGAAATCACGTTTTTTTCGTTTTGTTTTTTCGAAAAATGTTCGCCATTTTGTTATTTTTGCATACATCCAAAATCGAATGATATGCGCTATTAGCACACTGAATGTAAAACCGTTTCATTTTTTTGACTCGGATGATCCATCTCCGAGATTTCATCAACAGCGCAGACCTAACATTTTTTTAGGACATTTTTAAACTACCATTTCGTCTAATAATAGTGACTTAAATAAATTGAAAAAAAATTTAAGTGTATTTCGAAAGTGTATTTATTAACAAGGAACATCACTTTGGTGTCCTCCTCCGATTTTGTTGAAATTTTTTTATGTCGAAGAGTATCAAAAACTAAGAGACACGCATTTGTTTTATCGGCGGAAAAACGGTTTTAAGGGGTGAAACGCACCCTCGAAAATGGGGGTGTTTCTCGTTTTTCGTCGATAACGTTATCGTTTTCATCTCCAACGTATAGTACACAAAAAAATAAACATTGCTGTAGTTTGAACTTTTTTTATATCTCGTACCGTTAAAACGTTATCGACGAAAAACGAAGAACATCGTCATTTTTGAGGGTGCGTTTCACCCCTCAAAACCGTTTTTCCGCAGATGAAAAAAAAAAATACGTGTCTCTTAGTTTTTGATACTCCTCCACATAAAAAAGTTTCAACAAAATCGGAGGAGGACGCCAAAGTGATGTTCCTTGTAAGTGTAACAACTTTTATATCAATATCTATAATATAAACGTATCAAAAAAAAATAAAAATAGTTTTTTTTAGCGTCTAAAGTGAGAAGACCCCTTAAGAGGCTATTCTTTTGTGATGGGATCGAAAAAACGAATTTTTATTTGTTGCACTTTTAAACTTTATTCCATCATAGAACGGGTATACAACTGCAGGTAAAGTCGATTTTCACTTTGAAGCCTCATTGTCAGTACAGCGCTTCATAGTAGAAGCGCTCGGTCCGCACGCTCTAGTACGGCACCCCGCTGCGCATCCCTGGCAGAGCTGTTGGGAACAGCTGATTTGAATTTATACCTGAGTACAAACATATACACGTATACTTCTATACATTTACTGGATAGTAGTAGTCTCTCTTTTCACTGTGTGAGTAAAAGGACGCTCTGCCGGTTAGTATTGTACAGTATAGTATGTTACTATCCTGTACTATAAAAAGGTCTTTTCCAGAAAAACGCGTTTGAAGATTACTCTTTAAACGCGTTTTTCTCAAAACCACGCTTTTCAAATCGGTACCCAAAATTCCTCGAAAACCAATGAACCGATTGCCTTGAGGTTTTTTTGTGGTTATTTCATACACCATTATCTAGTACTTGTCATAGGATTTTTTATCCGTTACTTAGTTTTTGTTTCACCGGCAAAATAATAACTAATTTTTGGCCCAAAAATCACTTTTTATGTTCAAACGTCCGTCATTTTGTCATAAATCGATATTTTCAAAATCGGGTATGACAAGTACTAGATTATAGTATCTAATTTAATAATCTTTTTGGTTTTTTTTTCAGATGATTTTTGAAGAAACGCGGGTGGGTACCGTATACGCAGATTTTTTTACGACGCTCCAAGGATCATACAATATCCTTGTATATTTTTGATATTTTTAAATAAAGAAAATTAAACATATTTTTGAATGTATATACTTTTAAATAATTAAAACCCCAATACGAAATTTCAAATAGTTTTCCTTGAAAAAATTCACAAAAATGACCTTTTTCCGGCTCCTAGGTGTATATCTCCCTTAACCGACCGGGCTAAAAAATTTACTTCGTGTGTGGCTATCGCCCGAGCTAGAATCACTGAGAAATTTTTATTTTAACTTATACTTTCGCACGAATTGTGACGAAAAAAACGTGTTTTCCGAACACTTTTGCAACTAACGACGCTATTTTGTTATTTTTCAATAAAATACGGATTGAGAATCTTTTTGAACTTTTTGTTTCCGATTACCTGAAGAGCGGAAATCATCAACGCAAGCAGCATACTTTTTTTCATGCCTTCACACGATAATAAATTGTTAAATAGATATACATTCATATGCAACCAAAAAATTGGTTTCTATTTTGTAAACCTTTAAGCGAAAAAAAGTTTGTACCGATATATGAACAGTTTTCCAAAGAAAATATTCAAAAAAGCTTTTTTTTTAGCCGTCACAGTAGAATAGTGACTCCCTTACGGCGGGATATACATTTAGGCGGGAAAAAATTTAGCAATTTTGAGGAATTTTTTAAACCACGAGATAATTATTCTACACTTATCAAATTGTAGGTATACTTTAAGGCCTTACCTCTACTTGTAGCGCAAAAAAGGCCTTTTTCCTGAATTTCTTTTAACGAAAACTACAAAACTTTTTTAATCGATCAATATACCATCTTAAAGAACACATCTTCAAGAACTTTCAGTAATTTTTTTATTGAAAAATATTACATTGTTTAGTGGCAAATGGCCGTCAATGAAATAATGTTTTTATATACACGGTTTGCGGTGACCAACATTGCGGCGAAGTGGATCATCTGAAAAAAAAAGTGCGGATGGATTTAGTCAAATATAAGTATAAACTAGTCTTTAATCGAAGGATTTCAAAAAATATTCATTTTTCACAAAATGGCGGACAGTCGAAGTTAATGGTTCGAATTTAACGAAAAAAAACGGCCGTTTTTTGGCTATAAAACGGCCATTTTTTTTTCGAAAAAAAATCGAACCATTAAAGACTACATTTTTATGTATTAAATAAGCCTGCAAAATTTCAAGAAGATCGGTTCATTAGTGTTCGAGTAATCTTGATCACCGACTTCAGAAATGTCATTTTGAGAAAAACGCGTTTAAAGTTTCAATTTCCGGTCGTTTACACAACGGATTCTTCTCTTTCAACGCTCATATCTCAGTCAATTTTGTTCGGATCGACTTGAAATTTTCAGGACATATTCTCAGATACTTATACTTCAAAAAAATGCAATAAAAAAAAATCAATTTTTTCAAAATCGCCAGTGGGGGTAACCCCTTAATAGTATCTTTGAGTATACGAAACAATTTGTTTAATTCGTTTATCATCAAAATAGCGGAGCTGCGGCAGAGTGGTACAGCAAGGTTGCCGCGGGAGTTGCGAATCGGTGTGCAGTATAACCGCAGTAGACTCCGCAGTAGACCGCGTAGACTCTGATTTGCAAAAAACAAACATTTTTTTGGTCAGAACATGCATATTTTCTATTTGATAGTAATTAAAATGAAGAAAATGCAAATTTAAGAGAACGGCACGCATTTACCCAAAAAATCATTTCACGCAAAATTTCTGGAAAATTTGGAGTAAAGAAGTATTTTTTTTTCTTATTTTTCAAAAACAATTCTCATCAAGTATAAGGTAGCAGTATTATAAATATTTCTACTAAGTTTCAACTCAATCGGCTAAATAGCTTTTTAGTAATCCTGGCTGCCATTTTCAAAAATACAGTTTTGAAAAAAACACGTTTAAGGTTTGCATAGAATTTGAACCAAAGTGCACTATGCACTTGCGGTAACTAATTACTTAAGGGGTAAGGCCACTGTAAATTTTTTGAAAAATCGATTTTTTTTTATTGGCTTAAAAAATAGTTTAAACCCTCTAGAATAAGAAAAAAAAGGTCCTGTGCTTCTTCTTTTTTTATTTTTTTCCAATAAAAAACTATTCGCAAAACTTTAAACGCGTTTTTCTCGAAACATGGTTTTTCAAAATGGCACGCAGCATAACTCGAACAATTTTCATTTTTTTTACTTGAAATTTTAACCAGATGTGAACATTTACATTATCTTGAGAATGTCGATCGGAATTTTCAAGAACTTTATTTATTGATTTTTTATTAACAAAAAACTTGCCGTTTTTTTCGTCAAAAATCAATTTTTTTTTTCAAACGCACGCCAAATCCACAAAAATTGATACTTTTTAAAATCCGATCGACATTCTCTAGCTATAGCCCTCTAGATTAATGGTTTTTTTTTGTTCTAGATTCAAAAGTGCACCAGTGGTGCTGCGTGCCGCGGAGCCCTGGAAGCAAAACATGTCCCGGGAAGATAGCTGTGGAACCGCCATTTTGTTTTTTTTACTGTAAAAAAATTTTATAATAAAGTTTAATGTATGCCCGATAACACCATTAAAAGTTTTTTTTCAAATACCTTCAATTTCGGGAGCAAAAAATTAGTGAAAAAACCTTTTTTTTTGGGCCGTTACAGTGGCCTTACCCCTTAAGTAATCTGAGACAAAGTAATGAAACGATCAATTACAGTAATAATTGCAATTGTTAATTGTTAATTTAACTACTTTTTGCCGTAATTAAAGTAATGGCTGTAATGTTTGAAGTTTTTCGAATTTCGATTTGAAACTTTGGGAAAATATTCCACACATACCGGGTATTCCATTTCAATCTTACACTTGATTTATTTCGAAAAATACTGCACCGACAAGTATTGAGTACAATAAAACTTTTAGGGTTCAAAGGGGGCCTTTAAAAGAAAAATTTGATCCAAAATTCAAAATGGCGACGTTAAGATGGTTGGCATGTTTTTTTAAAAATAGAATCAAAATATATAGAATAAAAAAAATAGAAAAAAAAGAAAAAAATAATAAAAATAGAATAAATTGTTTTTCACGTAAACATTCATTAGGCAAAAACTAACAATTTTTGTAGGAAAAGGTTTTTGGTGATGTTCATAATTTAGAGGTTAGAATTTAGAGGTTAGGTTTTACAACTATTCAGAATGTACCACGAAGAGGTAATGTCTTCAACATTCCTAGTGTAAATGTGGGTGTGTAGAGTTTGTTTGGATTTGTTCGATAACTCAAACAAACCCAAACAAGGATTAGGTCTCTGTGGCTCGTCACTTCCGTTATCAAACAAATCCAAGTGTAAGTGTGCGTGTGAGGTTGTTTGGGTTATCCTTGTTTCGGTTATCGAACAAACCCAGACGAATGCAAACAAACGCAAATAAACGCAAACGAACTCGGACCCACACACCCGCACACTTACACTAGGGATATCGAAGACTTTACTTCCTCGCGGTACATTCTGGATAGCTCTAAAATAGTGAAAAAAGTCGTATTCTAACCTAAAAATTGTGAACGTTATTAAAAAACTTCTGCAAAAGTTGTTAGTTTTGGCCTGATAAATGTTTTGGTAAAAAAAATTCATGATCCCATTAGAGAAAAACATGTCGGCTATCTCAAAGTTGCAATTTTGAATTTTGGACCAAAACAATTTTTTTTAACGTTCCCCTTTGAACCCTAAAAGTTTTATTATACTCAATACTTGATCGGAGCTTTTTTTCGAGATAAATGAGGTATAAGATAAAAATAAGACACCCGGTATAGTTCTATCGTTTAGAAAAATCGTTTTTTTATCGTTTAAATGTATATACCGCCTTAAGCCAACTGTGAGCGCAACGGGACGTTAGGTGGGTTTAGCGAAGTGTGGGACGGTTGGGAAAGGAAAAGCTTCATTTGGAAAGGGTTATACGCGAAAACCCGCAAGAGTATACAGCAGTGGAATTAATTCTGGACACTTTCAATAGAAATTACCTTTCTGACAGTTACGCAAACAATAGATTTTCTACTGCACCGAAATAACACAGTTTTTATATTAATCTATATGTTTTTAGTTAATATTTGCCTTAATGAGCTTACTTCGATACGAATATAACATTTAAGTGATTACAACGTAAACATGATCAACAAAGGCGAAGTTAAAAAAAAATTGAAGTGTCCAAAATAAATTCCACTAGTGTACGTTGGGTCTCAGAAAATAATAATAATAATAATAATAATAATTATTATTATTATATATATAATGATTAGGCTTGTTTCCGATTTCATGATAGCAAACTTTAACTCCGGTCACTCCCTGTCTACTTTAATAATCTGTGTCACGTGTGTCTATACGACCATAAATCGATAGCTCACGAAAACGTATGCACCTCCGCTTGTGCAAGCATGAGTTTTGCTTTGTTTGACGGCGATAAATCAATCAAATTGATTTGGTCTGTGTACATATTATTAATTCAACGACATGAGGGAGCTTTCCTGAATATCGATGAAAAAGTATCATTTATTAGTAATGTATCGACTACATTTGTATATTTATATTCTCTATTTTATGCACAGTCAATAGTATATTAATTCATATGGAGTAATCAGCTACAAGTACATAAAATATGCGTATGGAAGATTTGTGTTGGTGGAATTTGAAAATTGGTTTAGTGTTTTGCGAGTTTTTAGATTCATATGTACCTTAAGGGACACTTCTGTAACGGGCCGAAAAAGGTCATTTTTCCGATTTTTTTCGTTTGCTCGATTATTAATTTGGGACTTGGAAAAAAGGTATGTAATAACATACCTTTTTCCACATAATTCGTGTAATCATTTACACGAAATAAGTTCAATGTATGCTTAATAAAGCATACATTGAATTAATTTCGTGTAAATGTTTACTTTTGAAAATTAACACTCAACAACGTTGTTATTGAGGTACAATAGAATATCTGTATAAATTCATAACGTGACGGTGGTTGGTTTGGAAAATAAAAACAAAAAAGTTTTATAATCTATTAGTACAGTGGTGCTGTCGCTGATAAAACTCGGAATCGGAGAAAATTAGACGAAGGCTAGTTTTTTGACAGGCAATATTGTAGGTGCCGCGGGTGCTAAATCTAAGTTTGCCTAAAAATCGGGGTGTAGGGTTCTTTTTTAGGGGATGAAAGGAGATGTGGGTGGATTAATGCCAAACTACAACCCCTACGAGGTCGGCGCCGTGAGGCGAAATGTTCAGAAAAATCCGGGCTTTAGTTTTGTCCACGGCGCCGAAGTCGTGGAAGTTCATTTTGAGGGTGAAAAAGTGGGGTGAAATTTTGAAAAATCGGTTTAAATTAAATAACTCTTTAGTAAAATCGTACTTTTTTGTTCAAATGGGAACTTTGTAGCCCTTGAAAAGATGCGTCGATCGAGTATTCGATCATCACCCTCCGATAATATCTTCACCCCCCATAAATGGTTAAAAAACAAAAAAAAATAGTTTATTGAATAACTCAAAAACAATCGGTTTTTCGAGTATGGTTCAATTGTACGAAATGTAGAGAATAATTTTCTCCATATTTTCGTTGCTATGGACCATCCTTGAATTTTGATTTTCCAACCCCTCTCGGGGGTTGAACATTCAAAGTGAAATTCTGGGAAAACTACTGAACGGCACGAATTCGCCGCCGTGGAAGAATTTGTAGCTTGAAGCCTCAGCTACATTTTTGTCTACAGCGCCAAACTCGTATCTCTTTAGTTTCGATCAATAATTTTCTCGGAATTTCATTTTGAATTTTCAACCCCTGAGAGGGGTTCGAAAAAGCAAAATTCGAAAGTTGTGCATAGGAACGAAAATATAGAGAAAATTATTCTCTACATTTCATACATTCGATCCATCCCTGAAAAATCGATTGTTTTTGAGTTATTCGAAAAACAATTTTTTTGTTAATTCTTCAACAATTCTTTTGGGAGTGAAGATATTATTGGAGAGGGTTGATCGAATACTCGATCGACGCGTCTTTTCAAGGGCTACAACGTTTCCATTTGAACAAAAATTTTATGGATTTGTCCTTAAGAGTTATCGAATGAAAACTGATTTTTCAAAATTTCACCCCACTTTTTCACCCCCAAAATGAACTTCCACGACTTCGGCGCTATGGACAAAAATAAAAACCGGATTTTTCTGAACATTTTTTCTCCCGGCGCCGACCTCGTGGGCGTTGTAGTTTGGCATTAATCCACCCCCATCCCCTAAAAAAACGCTACCTCCCGATTTTTAGGCAAACTTGGTTTTAGCAACCGTGGCACCTACAAAATCACCTGTCAAAAAACTAGCCTTCTTCTAATTTTTTCCAATTTCAATATACAGCACGACTGTACTATATATGAATAGAAGATGTTAAAAAAGTGCAGCTTTGGTGAAAGTTTTACTTTTATTCGGAGGCTTAAAGAATACTAAATTCCAAAAAAAACGGCTACTGAAATTACGGGAACTTTGTTTTTTTTTTAATCGGACAATTATAGCTAGAGTTATGGAGAAAATCGCGATTGAAAGGTAAATTTTCAATATTTTAACTTGAATTTTTTTCCCACATATCCTTCAATATTTATACTTTGAGAAAATGCAACAGAAAATCGATTCTTTCCCCAAACAGCGGTGTCTCACCGCAAATATCTACAGTCCATTATAAATGATTTTTTTTTGGGAAATACTTTTTTCATGTCATTTTCGAGGCAGTGAAAGATTGGAAGTATATTGCGGCATTGAACGAAACGAGTACCTATAAATAGGGCGTCTAAATATTCGAAGCTCTCTTATCGCACGTCATTCGTGGCGTGATCCGAAATCACGACATATGCATAGCCCATTAAAGCATTTTGCTGTGTACGTAAGATTGTTGTTTCCCGGTAAGTCATAAATTTCCAAAACGACACGGATCTCTCGGGGAGTTACGGTGATCGATGTGGAATCGATCGCAGCATAATATAAATTGTGCTCCGGCTAGACGCAGCGGAAAAAATGGACGCCCAAGTAAAGTCAATATGATCGATCAGTGTTTGCGTGACGAGTACGTTTTATGAGCGGCTCACCGTGTGAGGACTAATGCACGAACGGTTACAGCTTACACATAATGTAATCATTGCCCTCGTAACGGCCATTGCATCAGAACGCACGACAATACGGCAAACCTATACGAGCCGATAAGGTCTAATAAGTATTCAGAATATTTGTTATATTTTATCTTTTTTAAATCTATTTTCGCACGCAGCAATGTAATTATCCATACGAAGCCTTGTAATTGTAGATATGTACCAATGATACATTTTTACACGCAGCAATTGTTTATTCATAACAGATTACATTTTTTATTTCCCGAGTTCCAACGGGAGGAAAACAACTCTATTCTTCATTTCTCTATTCTCAGACATCTCTCTTCTCGAATATCTCTATTCTGGAGGATGTTTAAGAAGAAACATCTCTATTCGTAAAGATCACAATGCCACAATAATTCAGTTCTGAAATATTACTGCTCTTAAGGAGGTTGGAGCGTTAGCCACAATCCAAGCTTAAATTTAATAAAAAATACTTGTTATTGTTCAGACTATACTGAGTCTTTACGAATTTTTTGAACTTTTTTCACCACCAAAGACCAGAGATAAAAAATAGTTTAATGTATGTAATTTAACGTGCGGTTAGATGGAAAAGACTTTCACACTAAAGGTTACGTATTTTTTTGTTGTTATTTAGCACCAAGTTAAACTATTTTTAACAACGGATTAAAGCAAATTGAACGTTTGTAAATATTTAGAAAAAAAATTCTTATCTTGCCCATCGTAAGCCATGGGCCAATAATCTCGTGACGTAAGTATGAATAGGCATAATTATAAACTACTGAACATTTCATTGTGAGTTGTATAAAACATTCGTTGTCGTAGTTTTTTCATAATAATCATCGATTATGTTATACTTTTTCAAGTTGGTAGTAACGGAAAAGTTTTTCTACTTTACGTAATAAAAATATTAAAATGCATAATTTTGCCCTTTAATAATATATTTTAAAAAATTAGCATATATAGAATAAATCTGTACCTCGTATGCATTTTTTTGAGGTTCATTGGAAAAAAAATTGAATAAACCGTCATTTGTCAAATTTTTCGATTCTGTATTCCGGCATTTCATTTCACAATATCTCTCTTCCAAATTATATCTATTCCATTCGTAATATTACATTTACCATATTGGCCATGAATAAAACAAGTTCAACGCGCAGAGGCTCTTGGAATAGAGATGTTTCGGAAGAGAGATATTGTGAGATGAAATTGTAGGAATACAGATGTTTTGGATGTCACACTAGGGGCAGCCCTGGTGTGACACTTTTAATAAATCGTTTTTTTTTGTTGCATTATTTTACTTATACTTTTATCCATTTATAACAATGAAATCAATATTTTTATCTTTTAACGTGTTTTTCTCAAATTACATTTTTCAATTTTGTTGCAGTTCTAACTCGAATACAAATCATCCGATCCGATCGACTTGATTTCGGGCACTCTGAAGGTCGCAATCACTGCAGCAGTGGGAGAACTTTTTTTGTTGGAGACTCATGAGACGGCGCATGGATCGCTGAAAATTGAATATTTTCATATAAAACAATTACTGTATATAAATAATTTATACACAAATATATCCGCGAAATTTCAAAACATTCCGTGCAATACTTTTCTTTCAATAAAATCCCAAACATCACCTTTTTGGGCAGTCACACTAGTGGTGCCCCTTAAAAGGTATGGTTTAAAGTTTTTAAAATAATGTGTGTATCGAAACATATTTATAAATGCCGTGCATTTAATGATTTATGGAGACCGCTGTTTTAAAAACGTTCTTGGCGGTGAGCACTGCTGCTTGGAAACAAATCATCCGAAATAAAAAAAAATTTAAACGTATACAGTTTTTGCACGAAATTATCTACTCCTTGGACGAAGGATTCAATAAAATATTGATTTTTGTAAAAAAATGGCTGCATTCAAATGTGAAAGTATCAATTGTCAGTTTGAAAAAACGCTCTATTTGTGTTGATAAAAAAAATTGTGCATGAAAAAAAAATTCCTTCGTCCAAGCACTGCTTTTTGATATGTGAAAAAAAAACTCGTAAAATTCGAAGTAGATCGGTGCAGCAATTTTTAAATAACTGTAATCTTTGCCGTCCACATATATATTCCTTTGAGCAAATGAAAAACGAATTGGCACCCTCTTCGAAAATGCGATCGAGAAAAATGAACTTGAAAAAAGTCTATCGGGACGTTGCATATTTTGTAATTGTGTAGAGTCGTTTGTCTCAATGCGAGTTAACATCGGGCTCCGTACGTATGCTCAGGCTTCAACCCAACTTTTCCGCAGCGGCATATCCGGGACTTGCGCCCACGTGAATTCGTATATATAAATGTTATATACGTGTAAATGGAACCAGAGGAGTACGTGTGCGAAAGCTCCTGATAAGCACGTCCGTATATACGTACGTATGCAATGGTCTACAGAGTGCCGCGGGACAATCGATAAGTCGCGTGCACCGGGTCAAGACCGAAAGACGCCAAAACATATAGCTCTGTATTGTCGGGTTGTATATACCCACGAAAATATCTCCGTCCATTCGTGCTTTTTAGTCCAGTTAAAGAGACGAAAACCCAGCACTTTTTAGCGTAGAATATGAATTTTTGACTGAAGGTAGATGGTTGCATACCTAAAGTAACCCCAATAAAATGTTGCCCCTCAACTCGCCCCAACCCTGAGAAATAGGGGTTGAAAACGTAAAAATCGCCGTTTCTCGATAATTAATAGCCCGATCAAAAAAAGTTTCGAACAAAAGTTGTTTGGAATAATAAACTTCGTATAAAGTTATCTGACGTCCAACCACCTATCTTTGGAAATAGCGGCACAAAAACGATTTGAAAATTCGGGGTTGACGCGTGTGTGAGCGAGTGTTTTTGCGCCGCTATTTGCAAAGATAGGGCGTTGGACGTCAGATAACTTTATACTTATCTTATTATTCCGAACAACTTTAGTTTGAATACTTTTTTCATCGGGCTATTAATTATCGAGATACTTCGATTTTTAAGTTTCCAACCCCTATTTCTTAGGGTTTTGCTGGGTTTTCGTCTCTTTTACTGGCCTACTAAAACACGAGAGCACCACTGACCCAGACAAGGAAGCAGCGATGTGTCTACTCCGCGCGCCCACTCATCAACCCCGAATGTTCGATACGTTTTTATGCCGCTATTTTGAAAGATAGGGGGTTGGACGTCACATAACTTTATACGTATTTTATTATTCCGAACAACTTTTCTTTGAAACCTTTTTTTATCGGGCTATTAATTATCGAGATGCGGCGATTTTTAAGTTTTCAACCCCTATTTCTTAGCGTTGGGGAGAGTTGAGGGGCAACATTTTATTGGGGTTACTTTCAGTATGTAACCATCTACCTTCAGTAAAATTCATATTCTACGCTTTAAAGTGCTGGGTTTTCGTCTCTTTTAGTGGACCATTTGCCATTCGTCCAAATATGTATTCGCTGTAGAAAAAACCGCTCAGCTTATCTGGCGACTAAGAGAAGTTAAAGAAGGAGGGATCGTGAGATAAGTTGCTTCGGTCGTGTGGGTCCACGAGGAGTCTTTTGCCAAGTAGTTCGGGGGGTTGAGATGTTGAGATTACTCACGCCTTGAAACAAGGCCAACCATGAACTTGGAGAAATTATTCGTAAATATTTTTTAAACCATTCATTAAGGAGGGATATACATTTATAACGATCAAAAAACCGATTCATTTGTTTTCTCTTTAAACGATAGATTGAGATAAGATGTAATAATGGAGTTATATAACTGATCATTATTAATTATATAATCAGGGTTACCTAATTCTATACGAATTAATAAACTTATTCAATATCCCATTATACCAGATCATATTCCAAAAATAAAATAACGAATACCAATATCTTTATAATTGGTTGAAAAAAATCATCTTTGAATAAATTTTGCGTTCAAAAATAAATGTAATTGCAAGTTTGAAGATCTATAAATTTAAAAATTTTTGAAAAATGTGTCTTATTTAAGTAATAAATTGTAAATGTAATAAAAAGAGTAATTTTCCTTTGTCATAAAGATTTACAAGTAAATATCAATTTTAATTCGGAAGATTAATAGTTTTTTTTAAATTTATTAATTTTAAATAATTCAATTATTTAAAATTAATAAATTTTATTATTAAATAATTTATATTATTAACAATGAAATTGTTATTAAATAGATTAATTTTCAAGATCATTTTAGTTAATAAAGTTAAAGAAAGGACAATACGCGGATAAAATAAAAATGATAAGATTGATATAAGGGGGCGAAGGGGCGAAAGGGGCGGGGAAGGGGGCGAAGGGGACGTAAACTTCAAATCTCTTTTGTTCATAACTGCGTTTTCGAAATTGGCGTGCAGGATTACCGAAAAACTATTAAGCCGATTGAGTCGAAACTTGGTAGAAATATTTATAAAATTGCTACCTTCTACTGAAAGAGAATTGTTTTTGAAAAAATTATTTAAAAAACGACTTTTTAATCCAAATTTTACAGAAACTTTGCGTGAAATGTTAATTTTCGTTGTAAATGCGTGCCAGTCTCTTAAATTTGATCTTTCTCCATTGTAATTACTGTCACATAGAAACTATACATGTTCGAACTGAAAAAATGTTTGAATTTTTTTTGCCAATCAAAATCTACATAAAGCTAGATTGCACGTCAATTCGCAACTCCCGCGGCAATCTTGCTGTAACACTCTGCCACAGTTCCGCCACTTTGATGATAAATCAATGAAAAAAAATTGTTTTGTATACTTAAATATACCATTAAATTATACCTACAATTTGATAAATATAGAATAATTAATTCTACGTTGAAAAAATACCTCCAAATTAATTATTTTTTTCCCGTCTAAATGTATATCTCGCCTTACGGGAGGACACTACTGTGTCGGGCCGAAAAGAGTCGTCTTTCCCGTTTTTTTGTCTATTAGATTATTTATTTGTGATTTGGAAAAGAGGTATGTTATTCAGCATACATTGAACTTATATCGTGTAAATTTGTATTGGCAAAAAAATAAAAATTAACGTTATTACGGTATAATAGGAACTCTGTATAAAAATTGTTGTTCAACGGCCGGATGGATAACTTGACAATGGTTGGTCTTAAAAATAACATAAAAAGTTGTATAATCTAGATAAATGTTTAAAAAAAAAACAGATTGGCGGGTCTCAAGAAAAGTGCAATTTTGGCAATTTTTTTACTCTTATTCGGCGGCTTATAAAATACTCAATTTAAAACAACCAAAAAACACGGCTACGTACAACGATAGGTACTGTTATTACCAATATGTTGGATTTTTATATTGAAAATCGGACAATTATAGCTAAAGTTGCGCTCCGGCCAGGTCCGGCCTGGCCGAGAAAAGTCGTTTCGAGAAAAACGCGATTGAAAGTTTTAGATACGTAAATAGTTGCGTTACCTATAAATCGACTGTGACTTGGTCAATCTTCGATACTTTAAGAGGTTACACCTAGTTGGAGTTGTTGAAAAAATCGATTTTTCGTTTTCGACGAATTCTTAAAATATAATCTGTCAAAAATATTCTATGAAAATTTTAAGTCGGTTCGTTGAAAATTGGGGGAGTCATGAGCGTTTACAGGTAGGTCCGCTTACCGCTTTACCGTTACAGGTAAAAACGTAACGGCGGGGTAAAGTTAAATCGGCGAAAAAAAGGCATTTTTTAAAGATTTTTTTTTGGCGTAACGAGCAGTTTTCGTTTATTGAAAAATTTACATATAATAAAGTAACATTTGAACAACATTCTCCTAAATTTGCATTGCAAAATATTCAAAATTGAGCGAGTGAAAATTAAAGCCCGGAGGCGCCGCGAAAAAAAGTTGGTTTGCGGTGTGCACCATAACTCGCAACAGAATCATTTGAAACAAAAAAATCAAAATGCATTTGTTAAAGGAGATGTTTCTCGAGGTAATGACGGGAGGATTTTTTTTTCGATTTTTCGATTTTTCGTAGCACTTGGGAGCCAAAAACCCGATTTTCGCTAAAAAAAATCGGCTAATTTGTTGTTGAAAAATTAGTAATTATTAAAAAAAAACAAAAAAGCTCTCGACAATACCTGGTGAATTATGTGAAGAAGTACTGTGCAAAATTTCAAAGCGATTGGTCCAGTAGATTTTGAGTTATCGTGCACACGGACTTCAAATATGACAAGTCTCAGAAAAACGGTTTGAAAAACGCAGAAGAGAAGAGAACGGCATGGAGCAATAGACGCTCAAATACTCATAACTTCGTCAATTTTACTCCGATCGACTTGAAATTTCAACACAATATTCTTGATATATTATGCATTCATTTAAAAAATTTAAAAAAAATGAAAAAAAAAATGAAAATACTTTACCCAGCCCTTAAAACGCGTTTTTCTCGGCATGACTTTTCCAGAATCGGTGACCAAAATATCTCAAAAACAACCAAACCGATCTCCTTTAAATTTCACCGACATTTTTTTGTATATCAAAAAGCAGTCCTTAATCGAAGGATTTTTTTTTCAAATGCATATTTTTTTATATTAAGAAAAATAGAGTGTTTTTTTCACCGAAATTTCGACAATTATTTTCGATCGGCGACCATATTTTTCATAATCATTATTTTATTCAATCCTTCGATTGAAGACTTGATTATACGGTACAAAAACTAAATTAAATTGGTTTTTTGATTTTAGATGATTTGTTCCCGAGCAGGAGTGGTCACCGCGAAGGATCTTTTTTGCACAGTGGTCTGTGCGATTTACTGTATCTCCGTCATTTATAAATATCTCCCAATAAAAAAATTGTCAAAGATACTTGAAAAAAAAGGTAAAAACCTGCACCCATTTCCCAAAAAAAAATCACGAAATACCGCTTTTTTCCCGCCGCGAACTAGGTGTAACCCGTTAACTTAACATCTTTTTCACATGTTCCTGAATATTTATACTTCGAGAAAATGTAAAAAAATCGATTTTTTTTACTCACAAAAAAGATTTTGAAATGTGCATAATTGGAATGCATCGAGAGGTAATTTTTTTAATTTCCGCAATTTTTGTCATTGATTTGGGGTACGAAAATCACCCAACCGTTTTTTTTCTATCCTTATCCAGACTACGACCTCGATCTATAAAAAAACAACTCGATTATAATGAAACTAAAGCGATGACATTTTTTTAAAGACCTTACGTTGCATTTCAATAAGGCAAACTTCGACGCTATGAAAAAAATGCATTGATTATTTAACTGAACATTTGAATTGAATATATAAGAAAAATCGATGCTTGTTTTATATTAGATGGAGGTAAGCTCGGCTTACTTTGGTCACAGTCTGTTTCAATGGCTCCAAGTGGCGTGCTTTGGTGCACGCAGAAGTATCGAGATCTCGCGTCGCACCGCAATTGCTCTTTTACATCCAGCCTGCGGGCATTATTAAAATGCAGAATGCGTGCTTGACGTGACAATCGCTCGGTCACGATATGTTTACGATAGCGTTAGAGCGATTCCAGCATTTTCTGGATGGATCAGCGCAGCATAGAAGAGACGGCTCAACGATTTTTTTAAAGGGGGCCTACGCATTATTTATTATACGTTTGTTATTGCGATTTATCGTACGTGTGGACCGTACTATTTATGATATTTCATTACGATAGTACTATAATGTGTATTAGTACAGATTAAGAAAATGCGCAATCGCAACACATATTTCCGCGATTTTTTCCACTTATTATGCCATCCGAGAAAGTAAACATGAAATGGCATCGATCTGCCTCGCTGATTGTTGAGTTTGAAAATAGTGGGGCAAAGGAAAGTTTTAAAAAAATTTGGAACGATAAAAAAAATTAACTTTTAAAATAGTGTGGCAATGCTAAAGTTTTTTGTATAATTTAAACAAATTTTAGAATCAGTTCAATAAACGAAAATTCTTTGAAATAGTGTGGCAGTGAAAAAGATTTTTTTAATATTTAAAACTATTTTCTTTGTAATAAAAAAATTGTTTGAAATGACGTGGCGAATGAAAAGTTAAAAAAATGCTTTCTTAAACATTTTAAACTGTGAAAAAAATTGTTCAATGTAGTGTGGCGAAGGGAAACTTTAAAGAAATGATTTTTATTTGGAATTTATTTATTTTTCGCAAATATTCAATACTATTTTTAAAAATCTACAGATATTACATAAAGTGCAGCTATTTCATGGGATTGAAAATGTAATCAGACTTTTCGGGTAATAAAAAACAGGTACATGTAAATAATTTGAGTTGGTTTTGATTATTTTAAAAAAATAATAATACATCGAGCTTTATAATTGGGTTTGTTTGGATTTGTCTTGGGCTTGTTTGGGTTGGTTTGTATAATAATTGTTATATAACTTTTGTAATATATTTGTAATATAAGTTGTAATATAATTTTTAAATGAATAACAAGATTAGAATTAGGTGGGGAGACGGCATTTTTCAACCAATCACAGGCATGCAGCATGTCGCGGGTCCCCCCACTCTACTACAACACAGTGGTAGAGGAGTGGGGGTAGCGTTAGTTTCGTGTGACATCCAGCTCACTTAGCCTCCTATACCCAGCCTACCACACTAAACATATACAGTTTTAAGAGCATTTTCTATCCTAAGAATAGTTTAAAATGGTATGGCAAACGAAAATAATTTTAACAATGTTACAACTATTTAGGACAAAAAATTGTTCAAAATAGTGTGACGAACGACAAGTTTTTCTCAAGTAAAAAAAATGGTTAAATATGGTACGGCAAAGGGAAAGTTTTCGAGAAATGTATAACTATTTTTTTTTTCAATTCATCTAAAAAAGTGTATCAAAAGAGAAGTTTTCTATTTGAAAAAATGTTAACCTACTTTTTTGAAAGTAGCAAAAATGGTTCAAGATATTGTGAGAAAATAAAATCTTCTAACGTAACATACACCCGAAACAATCCGCGACATTCGCTTCGTCAAATAAGTTTAAAAGTTTAAGTCCTTTTTACGTTTCTGCATTTGCCAAAAAACGTAACTAAAACCTCATTGGACAGTTGAGTTCAATCATACCGAACCGAACAGCGATCTTCCGATTCGAAACAAATCGGCCCTGAGTTCTGCCTATAAACAAAAGTTTTCGCAAATACGTCGTTCTCATATAAAAATATTTGAAATCGACAAAAGCACGAATGCCCTTAAACAAATCCAAACAAATCCAATTATATACCCTGATGTATCAGTTTTTTTTAAACTAATAAATACCAACTCATATCATTTACATGTACCTGTTTTTATTACCCGATAAGCCTGATTACATTTTCAATTCCATGAAATAGTTGCACTTCGTGTAATATATGTACATTTAAAAAAATAGTATTGAATCTTTGCGAAAAATAAAATAAAAAAACTACTTTGCACTTTCAACTACTCTGTATTGCAAACAATTTTTTTTACATTAAAAAATCGTTCTGAATTTAAATATTTTTTTTAAGTTCCCGTAAAAACGTCGATCTCATATAAAAATATTCGAAATCGACAAAAGCACGAATGCCCTTAATGATAAGTTCTCTATCAAAATGTAACTCCCACACGTGGTTCCAGCAGCTGTTACACGTCCCGTGTTCGAATCGAGCCCTGCGACTTACAGCTTATCGTTCATCGAAGGCCGATTTCATTTAATACACTGGAGCTCACCAGCACGTGCTTTGCTCCTGCCCCCCCTCGGCATCACCTCTCGCGACGTTTCACGACACTTGTATACGTGCAGCCAGAATTCTTCGGTGACGTCAAGTTGTACCTCACTAGAGTATTCGCGTCACGATTGCCAAGCTTCCCCGGGGCTCTCGCGATGGAGCTGACATATAGCCGCAGCCCGATCAGCTCTCTTTGTTACGAACGTTTTCCTTCGATTTTTTCCTGCTCTTCATTCACGTATCTTCTTCAAGAGATTTGGCAAGGCGACGTGGCTTCGTCGGGCTGAACGTTGTTTTCCAATAATTTGGGATCGATCGAGGCTAAACGACGAGAGGATGAACATGCTGAAATTCGACGGGTTCCCAGTGGCTGCACGATTTTGTTGAAACTCACATTTGTCATAAAGTATTAAAAACTATTAGACACGTATTTTTTTTGTCGACGGTAAAACGGTTTTAAGAGGAAAAACCACCCCTCTAGGAAAGGCGTGACACCCCTTAATTTAATTTTGCTCTCAAACTCCTATAGTGCATTTTTCACCAGTCTACAGTAGAGGACTTTTGTTTTTTGTTTTATTCAGATCGGTAGGCTGCTTGTGGATGAAACTGCAAAATCACCCCTCGAACGACCTTCTTTGAGAGGTGGTTATCTCTCTTGAGGGAGGAGATACCTTTAGGCGAGGCAAAAATTGCTGATTTTCATGATTAAAAAAAAAAGATATCTTTACTATTTTTAAGACTAAGGGTCTGTTGTATTACCACTTGCGGCTGTTACAAGGTATTTTTTTAAAAATAATCTTTAAAAATGCCGGAGGCATGACACGGTCTTTTAAACGGGTTGCGGCGGATGTTGTCAGACGGTGTGACACGTAGTCTCGGCGGGATTAATCTGACAAAAAAACAACGAAGATTTTTCTTTCATTAACATTCATACGCAGAATATGAACCAAGAAAAAGTGCGAAATGTTGAAAATCGATTAAATGGTACGCTTTGAAATAAAAATATTTAATTTTCCGAAAAAAAAATTCGAAAACATTTAGGGTCATGTTTTAGACAATAAGGTTAGAAAGATTTATACCAAATTTCATCCGTATCCGAATTATTTTTGAAAATGCAGTTTAGAAGACTGTGCCATACTCTGTTATTTTTAAATATTAATGAAAAAAATCTACAGATATTACACAAAGTGCAACTATTTCGTGGCATTGAAAATGTAATCAGACTTTTCGGGTAATAAAAAACAGGTACATGTAAACATTATGTGTTGGTTTTTATTATTTTTCAAAGATATTGATGCATTATGTTATGTAATTGCGTTTTTTTGGGTTCGTTTCGGTTTGTTTGGCTTTGTATAATAATTGTTATATAATTTTTGTAATATATGTGTACTATAAGATGTAATAGAATTGTTAAATTAATAAAAAAAAATTAGAATTGGGTCGGAAGAGGGCGTTTTTCAACCAATCACAGGCATTCAGCATGTCGCAGGTCCCCCCACTCTACTACAACACTATGGCAGTGGAGTGGGGGTAGCGTTAGTTTCATGTGACATCCAGCTAACTCAGACCCCCATACCCAGCCTACCTCATCAACATATGCAGTTTTAAAAGGATTTTCAATGCTAAAAACACCACGTAAGAGCTAAAAGTAGTAATTAAACATGCTCAAAGCCTAAAAAATCACGAAAATCAGCATTTTTTTCCTCGCCCAAATCTCCCTCGCTAATACCATTTTTCCGGCTATAGAAAAATTACGTGTCAATGTTCATTACGTTTTCAGTGCTTCATTACATACATGAGTGTAAACAAAATCGAAGGCGGAAGCTTGATTGATGTTGCTTGTAAGAGAAACAAGCGATCAACGATGGATCTGTAGAAAACAGCTGGCCACGTACAAAGTATTCGAGCTGGAATCACGGCGGTAATCTTATCCGATGCCTGCCGCCGCAGTGGACGAGTTGCATAAGCTTATTTCCAGACGAGTTGTTCTCCGCGGCGCGTCAGGCGCGATAAATTATAACGCAGGAGTTTCAATGCGGGAGCCGGATCGCGATATAGCTCATACCTTGTACAAGGAGGCGGGAGGATCATCAGTTCGAGAATTCTTTTAGGAAAAACTGTGTTCGAGGCCGATTCCTTTCGATTTGAATCTACTCGCGAATTTGCACTTTTTTTTTAAGGTAGTATGTGCGCTAACTTCTTCATTAGATAAAAAATTGATTTTTTTATATGCTGTAGTATGGACATACAGAATGACGTCTGCAAAAACTCCGCATGCCTTACCGGCCAGATACAATAGAAATTAATTTACTAAATCAGTGCATTTGAAGATTTAGGGAATCCGTGCGGATCGAACTTTGAGACGGAAATAATCATAGTTCGCGATTACATACGGAGCTATGCAAAAGCGATAAATAACAAAAAAATAAACTTTCGCGGTAACGTATGGTTCATAAAAAAGATAAGGTACGGGACAATTTGAGCAGATACTATCGATTGAATCGACTAATTTTTTCGCGTTAGCCGCGTCTGCCATGACGGAAGAGATGGCGTAGATTTTTCAACGCCGCATGCCGTCAGCTGTGCTCGAATCCAAAATTGAAAATGGTAATGAAATTTAAAAAAAATGATAAGTTATTATGCAAAACATTTGAAAGTTGTGTAAAAATTTCACGACGATTAGGAAGCTGGCTACTGAGAAATTAGAATTCACAAATTACTCACAGCCTTATGGAAACTGAAGTAACATTGCAATTATTATTACTGAAGTAACTTTGCAAATATTTATGAATGATCGTTTTTTATTTCATATATATCAAAAACAAAGGTGGCTTTATGGGGCAACAAAAAGACGTCGTCCGTGAACAAAAGTGAGTATTTGAATTTCCCGCTACTTTCGGTCTATGCAACATTGCCGCTATATTCTTGTTTCTTGCGGTGAAAACCACGTACTTCGTCTTTATTATTTATTTTCTAGAACACGAGCTTCCTAAATGTATTGAAAAAATTACACAATGCTTCTTACATGTTATATACAAACTTATATACAAAAAAATTATAATTGCAAAGTTACTTCCGTTTCCATAAGGCTGCTTGTAATTAGTGAATTCTAATTTCTCAGTAGCCAGCGCTTCCTAATCGTCGTGAAATTTTTATACGACCTTTCCAATGTTTTATATAATGACCTATCAAATTTAAAAAATTGTATTACCATTTTCAATTTTGGACACAACATCCTGAAGATAATCGTATCGCTTCACACTAGTCATAACACTGATCATACTTGAGACTTGTATAATTAAATTTTGTAACATACGCAAAAAAATAATTGGCAAAAACTAAAATTTTCCATGTGTAAACTGTTCAATAAATGTTCACATTTAATTAGAAAAATGAAAAAAATACTTATTTCAACGATTCGCGCGGTATTTTTAGGTTTGATATTTGGCAACATTGGTTCTATCTCCGTCTCTTTTTAGTCAACCAGGCGAGTTTAACCTCCATGCTTTTCAACGTCGATCTGTCAAAACAATGTCAGGTGCGGGAAATATAAAGCATTGTATTCGGGCCAAGACTGGTAAAAAGCTTGGAAAATTTGTGTCGGCGAAATATGTCGGTTAAAAATGAAATATGTGTGGAAATTCGAATGAGTGAGATGAGGTTAGGACTACAGTCAACTGTTGTCTTGCTGTCACGTCCCTTTATCGTAGCAAGTGGTAATCAATCCAATACCGGAAGTTCAAATTAAACTTGATATTACATAAAAATTAGGTTAATAAGCGTAATTTTTTGTGAGAGCATTGGATTACTACAAGTGTTAAGTATGCAAATCTGATTATTTTTAAGAATCTGACGGATTCCCACTATTATCTACACTTTTGTAGCGACGAATTTTAATTTTTTTTTCTCTCTAATTAGGTCTATAATGGACCCTGACATTTTACAGAGACTATTATTAATGTATTAAGGAGTGAGGTCTAGTTGGAACGTTAAAAAAAGGCCTTTTTCCGATTTTTTTTCGGCCAAACGATAAAATAATTTACAACAAAAGTTCTTCCGTTTAAAAGATATATATTTAATGTAAACATTATAATTTTTTTTAGAATATGTTTCAAAATAAGCCGATACGTATGAATGGCCGAGGACGCTGCAAAAAAAAACAGGTTTTGCGGTGATCACTCTCACGCTGTGACGGATTATCTGAAACCAACAAAACAGGGGGGAATCTTTAGTTAATGATATAATGCTCCGGTTGAACGAAGGGTTTTGAAAAATTTCCGTTTTTCACAAAATGGGGGACGTTGAAAGTCAAAAGTGTTGTTTTGACCAAAATTTCACTTACAAAAATTAACAATAAAAAACAATAATTGTCTAAAAAAAATCCTTCGTTCATCCGGAGGAAAACTATGTATAGAAGAAGTGATATAAATTTCAACCCGATCGGTAAAGCCGTTCTCGAGTTACATTGATCACGAGTTTAAAGTTTTGAGTACGATTTGCATGCAGCGTCCACGGCGTCCTTCAAAGTTATGTATTTCGGCGAATAATGGTCTAATTTACATTAATGACAAACTAAATTAAAACAATTAGTCGGAAAGTACTCGTAAAATATTATACTTTTAGAAAATGAAAAACAAATCGATTTTTTGAAAATTCTAACTAGACCTCCCTCCTTAAGTGAAGCCAAAAAATGAAAATCCTATGGATTGAAGCCTGGCGATAGGATTACCTTAAGGGGCCGGTCCACTTTGGAGCCACGAAAAAAGGCTATTTTCGCGATTTTTTTTTGAGGATTTTGTAAAAGATATGAATATTAAAGTTGTTGGGCTTGATAAATTAAGTCTTGGAATACATTTTAAAAAATTTTAATTCATTTTTAAGTAGAAAAACTATAGTTTAACGTAACGCCTCAAAAATAGGTGTGCTAGGTAGCTCCATTACAACTCGGCAACGGCTTGTCTGAAACAAAAAAATCAAAGTCCATTAAATTCAGTATGACACCAGCTATAAAATGACCCTCGGATATAAAGTTTTATCAAAAAAATAAAAAAATGACAGATAAAAAAGTAAAAAAGTAAAAAAACGCGCTTTCTCGCAGTTTTTCGCAAAAAAAGAGTAAAAATCAAGATTACGAAAAACCATCGAGGGTCATCTTGTTGCGAATCATGTTCACAATATGTGGTTCAAATTTCAAGAGAATCGGTTTATTAGTTTTAGAGATACGATGGAGCTAGATTTTGAAAACGTTGTTTCGAGAAAAACGCGTTTGAAGTTTATACTATGAAAAACTCTTATCTAAACTCAATCGGCAATTCCTGCACCGTACAAAATCCCTTCTGATTGCTCATCATCGTTGATTTCTTCAAGTCTTGCTTGCTTTCGATTTTCTGAAATTTTCAAAGTGTGCTGGCCCCTCAACGCAATTTTATTACGTCCGAGACTCGAACGAATGCTGTGTCGATCCATATCTGTTGTTACAATTTATGTAAAACAGAAGTTACAGTACGCACATTACACACATACTACACACACGGGAAACAAACACACGCTCGACATTTATCGGAAGCGTCCGAGTACAGCGATGTCACTGATATTGCCAAAATTATGAAATGGCGGCCGGTGAGACAACTCAAGTCAAATCTGATCGCTATTTTAATACTTTTAATAATATAATACACACAACTATAACATACACTTCTCAAATAATTATTTTCTGTATCATCGTTATTATTATACCTAAATATATTATATTTTGCTTCTTTTCACATTCGAAAATTTGCAGATTTTCTGATGACTAGTCAATACGCTAGTACTACCTTAAGGGGAGGGTAGGGGTTTCGGCGTGAAAAAAAAACTTTTTTGCTAATTTTTTTCATCTATATGGATAGAGTTAATTTATTGAAACCTTTTGTATATTGTTAAGTGTCATTTCAAGAACATTCCGTGAAATTTGTACGCGAAAATATCCACAAACAAGCCGGTGACAAAGCTTTTCCAAGAAGGCCTTTGGAAAAACACGATTTGCGGTGTTCACTGTATCTCAGCTAGAAATTATCTGAAATCAAGTACCATTAAAATTTAGTCAAAGTATCATCAAATCCTCCGCTCAACGGTCTTTGATAATTTTTTTTTTTCATTTCTAAATTTTTGGTGGCCATGTAAAGTGAAAAGTGCTATTTTTCACGAAAAATTCCGCCATTTTGGGGGTGGAAAACCCTCTCGATGTAAAAAAAAATTTCAAACTAACCGTTGGGGTGAGGTATTTTATATGTAGAAAGTGTGTACGAAGTTTGAAATAAATCGGTCATGTAGTTTTCAAATGGCAGTGATCACGGACTTTGAGAAAGTGGTTTCGAGAAAAACGCGGCACCGGCTTGTTTGTGGATATTTTCGCGTACAAATTTCACGGAATGTTCTTGAAATGACACTTAACGATGTACAAAAGGTTTCAACAAATGGACTCTATCCATATAGATGAAAAAAATTCGCAAAAAAGTGTTTTTTTTTTCACGCTGAAACCCCTACCCTCCCCTTAAATAACCCCCGATTGTGTACTCCCTGTAGTTTAAGGCGTTACCCCCACTTGTAGCGCAAAAAAGGCCTTTTTCATGATTTTTTTTAAAGAAAACTACAAAACTTTTTTAATCGATCAATATTCCATCTTAAAGAACACATCTTGAAGACCTTTCAGTAATTTTTTTACTGAATGCGGATGGATTTAGTCAAATATAAGTATAAACTAGTCTTTAATCGAAGGATTTTAAAAAATATTCATTTTTCACAAAATGGCGGACAGTCAAAGTTAATGGTTCGATTTTAACGAAAAAAAAAAATCGAACGATTAAAGACTACATTTTTATGTATTAAATAAGCCTTTAAAATTTCAAGAAGATCGGTTCATTAGTGTTCGAGTAATCTTGGTCACCGACTTCAGAAATGCCATTTTGAGAAAAACGCGTTTAAAGTTTCAATTTCCGGTCGTTTACACAACGGATTCTTCTCTTTCAACGCTCATATCTCAGTCAATTTTGTTCGGATCGACTTGAAATTTTCAGGACATATTCTCAGATACTCATACTTCAAAAAAATGCAATAAAAAAAAATCGATTTTTTCAAAATCGCAAGTGGGGGTAACCCCTTTACGAATTGTCCAGCGGGGTGATTCATGTGACATCCTCGAATTCTGCACTCTTTCCGGTTAGTCACTCATTTGGCGAGTGATGATTCAGCAATTAGTATCGCGCGATATCGTACCAATTTGTGGGCACACAAACGCTTCCAGACTATCGAATAGTCATGAACTTAAGTTGTTTCCACACAACAATGGAATGGATGGTATGGAAATACGATATATGGAGGAAAAGTGATGGAAGCCTAGAATCTTAGGATTTTACAACGACAGTTTTGATTGATACGATCCTCTTGGATAGTCAGCATTCTACGATACATTGGTAGATTTGATTTGATTGGTAGATTTAAGGGGGGAGATACCTTTAGGCGAGACAAAAATTTGCCAATTTTCATGCATTCTTTTTTAAAGGCAATATAGGAATTTCTCTAGGTGAAGCATCACCATTTTTGAGACCATCACATCTAAGAGCAAAGTGGTGATAAAACATACCCTAAGTGAAAAATGGTGAAATATCACAATATTTGAGATTTAGGGTATGTTTTGTTACGACTTTTTGGTGTTAGACCGTATTTTTAAAAATAATCTTTAAAAATGGTGGAGGTATGGTACGGTCTTCTAATTTGGATTTTCAAAACTGGCGTGCCGTATAGCTGAAAAACTAATCGACCGATTCTGATGAAATTTGGTATCAATCTTTGTGACATCGTTATTTAAAACATGGCCCTAAATATTTTTTTAAATTAAAAAAAGTATTTTTTATTGCAAGATGTAGACATTTCTTTGCAATATTCAATCTTTTTGTTTCAACGCTTGCCATTTTATGAATTTTCAATATTTCTAAGTTTTTCTGGGATCATATTTTGCGTATGAGTGTTAAGGGGAATACAACCTAGGAGCCGGAAAAAAGATCATTTTTGTGATTTTTTTCAAGGAAAACTATTTGAAATTTTGGATTGGGGTTTTAGTTATCGAAAAGTATATAAATTCAAAAATATGTTTGATTTTCTTTATTTAAAAATATGAAAAATATACAAGGATATTGTATGATCCTTGGAGCGTCGTCAAAAAATCTGAGTATACTGCGTATACCCACTGGCGTTTCTTAAAAAATCATCTGAAAAAAAAAACCAAAAATATTATTAAATTAGATACTATAATTTAGTACTTGTCATAGCCGATTTTGAAAATATCGATTTATGACAAAATGACGGACGTTTGAACATAAATAGTGATTTTTGGGCCAAAAATTAGTTGTTATTTTGCCTATAAAGCAAAAACTAAATAACGGAAAAAAAAATCCTATGACAAGTACTAGATAATGGTGTATAGAATAACCACAAAAAACCTCAAGGCAATCGGTTCATTGGTTTTCGAGAAATTTTGGGTATCGATTTGATAAACGTGGTTTTGAGAAAAACGCGTTTGAAAATTTGGGAACGAATGAATCATGAAATTTGTCAGCTTACATGGGATCATCGATACCAGGCCCATAGTGTAGGTCTTCTACGGTCGACGAAATGTTCATAGCTTCTAAATCCTCGACCTCGACCATCTACGTGTATATCTCCCCTTAATGGAACAAAAAACTTCGTTGGTTTTTTTTTTCAGATTAATCCCGCCGACGCTACGTATCACGCTGTCTGACAACATCCGCCGCAAATCGTTTAGAAGACCGTTCCATTTCTCCGCCACTTTTAAATATTAATAAAAAAATACCATGTAACAGCCAAAAATAGTAATAAAATATACCCTAAGTCTCAAAAATGGGGAAGAAATCCCTTAAAAAAAAAATCGTGAAAATCAGCAATTTTTTCCTCGGCTAAAGGTCTCTCCCCCCTCAAGAGAGGAAACTGCCCCTCAAGGATGGGCGTTTCGAAGGGTGATTTTGCAGTTCAATCCGTAAGCAGTCGGCCGATCTGAATAAAACAAAAACCAAAATTCTTCTCATGCAAAGCAATGAAAAATCCACTATACAAGTTTGAGAACAAAATTAAGTTGGGGGTCACGCCTTTCTTTTTTGGGGTGGATTCCCCCTTAAAACCGTTTTTCCGCCCTAAGTGGACCACAGTGGTCCACTGTGATGGCCCGAAAAAGGTAGTTTTTTGTCAATTTTTTTTCGTCTACTAGATTATTTATTTGGGATTTGGAAAAAGGTATGAAATATCAGGCAGAGATTGAACGTGTTTCGTGTAAATTTTCATTTAAAAACATTAATAATTAACATCGTTATTGAGATATAATAGAGCCTCAGTATAAAGAATGCGGTTCCAACGGTCGGATGGATCACTTGACAATGGTTAGTCTAAAGAAAGAAAACAAAAAAATTATAATCTATACGAATGTAGTGTTCGTTGTATGTAGCCATTTTTCGAAGAAAAAAAATCCACTAAATAGCGGGTTATCACAAAAAAGTGTAATTTTGGCGAAATGTTTATTTATATTCAGGAGCTTAAAAAACATTTAATTTCCTAAAACAACGGCTACCTACAACGATAACTACTGCAATTACGGAAATCTTCGTTTTTTCAAAATTGACAATCGGAAAATTATACCTAAACTCATGATTCCGGCCAGGACGACAAAACCGCAATTGACAGTTTGAGCATACGTAAATGGTTGCGCTACCTGCTCTCACCAAATCGTCTGGAATTTGGTCAATTTTCACTATTTTAACTAGCGTTTTTTTCACATTTTCTTGAATATGTATATTTTGAAAAAATGCAAAAAAATCGATTTTTTTAACCGTCTATGTTGTGTCCTGCCTTAAGGTTTTTATGGTGTCTATCCGTCGTGGGTAAAGTACGAAGGGGGCGCCCTATGCTCATGCATGGAGCCGATTGACTGTCATCAATTGTTAGCTATTAAATAATCGTCATATTAAACGTACATTTTCGAACTATTTTTATACATCCATTTGTAATAATATGCATTTTTGAACATTCGGTAATTATATTAAATGTTTTCATTACTTTGTATAATTTTTTGTTCTATAACTTTTTCTCGTTCAATTAACGTGAGGCGAATTGGCAACGTCGTAAATGGTGGTACATGGTAATGACCAGGTTGGGGGCCGTCCATATATCACGTCATCGACTTTTTGCTGATTTTTGACCTCCCCCCCTGAAATCATCCTATCGTCTCTTCGAGGTCTGATGCATGCAAGGGCCTTTGTCCCTTGTCTCATCCCTTAGCTCCGGAATAAACAGCCCTGGCGTTTATGGAACACTGAAGAGTCACGCAACCCCATATCCGACTGACAAGAAACATCCCTCAGGTGACACCCTTCGATTTTGTTGAAATTTGGATATGTTACAAAGCACCGAAAAGTAAGCGATGCCTATTTTTTTATCGGCGGAAAAACGGTTATGAGGGGTGAAACCACCCCTTAATATAGGGGTGGTTCACTCCTTAATTTTTTTTTGCAATGTCACTTTAGTGGATTTTTCATTGCTTCGGATTAGAAGAATTTTCGTTTTTGTTTCATTAAAATCGGTGGACTCCTTGTGTGCGAAACTGCGATATTACCCCTAGAGGTGCCTTTTTTTCGAGGGGTGGTTTCACCCCTTAGAACCGTTTTTCCGCCGATAAAAAAAATACGTATCGCTTAGTTTTCGGCGCTTTGTAATGCAAATTTCAACAAAATTGAAGGGTGTCACCTGAGGGATGTTCCTTGCGAGTCTCTCGCATGAAGAAAATCAACGAAAAACTTTTCCCACATACGACAGATTTTGCCACTCTTCAATGCGCAATCCTACTTCACAGCTGAGGCACCGTTCTTGCTCTACTGAAACTAGTGGAGGGAAGTAAAGATGCACGGACTATTGATCCAACATTGGTAGTTTTCCCGAGTCTCGTCTACCCGGGTGACTTTAGCTCGTCACTCATTGCGTATACAGCAAATCAGGAATCATTCCCTAAATCAGGGCTCATTCTCAGGGCCGAATTCGGAGCAACGGAGGCCCTGGGATAACGAAGGAGTAGGAGGAGCCTAATTTTCTTCAAAAGTGAACTTTTTTCTTTTATAGTCTTTAAATAACGTAATGTGGAAAAACATAAAATTTAAAAACTTATTAAACATAAAAACATTAAATATTTTTCAAACATACGTTGTTAGAAGTTAACGAAGGAGGCGTTTCTGAGATCAGATAATTTTGATTACCATTATGTTTTTTAATTTTGATCGTGTAAATAAATTATTTTTTTTATATTGTGTGATTATATAATTTAAAGTGTAATTATATGCTATAGCCTGTAACTATACCGGGTGTACCATTTTAACTTTGTACCTGGTTTATCTCGAAAAATACTACTCCGTTCAAGTATTGAGTATGGTAAAACTTTTAGGGTTTAAGGAGGTTGGAGTGATTCACTTGAGTCAAATGACGGTTTATTCATTTTTTTTCTCAATGAACCTCAAAAAAATGTATACGAGGTACAGATTTATTCTATGTATGCTAATTTTTTTAAATATATAATTAAAGGGCAAAATTATGCATTATAACATTTTTATTACGTAAAGTAGAAAAACTTTTGTGTTACTACCAACTTGAAAAAGCATAACATTATCGATGATTATTATGAAAAAACTACGACAACGAATGTTTTATACAATTCACAATGAAATTTTGAGTAATTCATAATTATGCCTATTCATATTTACGTCACGTGGTTGTTGGCCCATGGTTTACGATGGACAAGATGAGGACTTTTTTTTCTAAATGTTCACAAAGGTTCAGTTTGCGTTAATCCGTTGTTAAAAATGGTTTATCTTGGTGCTAAATAAAAATTACATAACCTTTAGTGTGAAAGTCTTGCCCATCTAACCACACGTTAAATTACACACATTGAACTATTTTTTATCTCTGGTGTTTGGTGGTGTAAAAAGTTCAAAAAATTCGTAAAGTTTCAGTATAGTGTAAACAACAACATGTTTTTTTTATTTTATTAAATTTAACCTTGGATTGTGGCTAACGATCCAACCTCCTTAAAAGGGGGACGTTCAAAAAATTCTTTTTTTGATGCAAATTTTAAAATGTCGTCGCTAAGATCGCTGACATGTTTAAAAAAAATAAGAACATGACTATACACTACACACGATGCGGACTTACTAATTTTTAAGTTTTTCCCTTTTTATTGATACAATTTTAACGTAAACTATTTTTGCACAAATAGCATATACTCGCCGGTGTAAGCGTCTTGCGCTAAAACGAAGCAATAAAAAGAAATCTATTTTCGCAATGTCAAGCTCATGCAGAGTTTCAACCAAATTAATTTCTACTTCACAAAAATCCCCATAACTGGGTCAATTTGTAGAATTCTTACAAAATCGTCGTTGCAAGTTGGTGTTAAGACCCTAGGCTCCAAAAGTATGCAACAAAACATATATTTTTGAAATTGCAAGCGCATGCAGATCCTCAACCTAAAACAAAAAAATTTCATAGGCGTTTTTTAGCACTTGTAAAAAACAATATCAGTAAACAAATGTTTCTTTTCTCCGGATACTCCGCAAACACTTTACTAAATGGTTTACTCAATCTACGTGACATTTAAAATGTGATAATCCAGGGAATTATCACGGATACTTCCCTGGATTATAGCGAAATATAGCGAAATCTTCGTTTTTGGTGGTTTTAATTATTTTTTGACAGAAATACGGGTTGAAATGTTATTTAGAGAAGTGCTTCATCAAACTGTGACAACTTTTTTTCCGTCCGATCTCTGGAGTGATTGTCACTCAGTATTGCATATCATTGTCCATCGAATTTTACTCCACCATTTGAATTGTGGAGGCCTCGGGGCTGCCTCGAATGGCCCCCTCCCCCCAAACCCGGCCCTATTTCTGCGACTCACTTGCCTTTCTGCCCAAAGTCCATTTTCCCATTAGTGACAGGATGAGTCAGCATGTGGGGCCGGGTTGAAATTCCGAACGGTTTGCTCCGACGGTTGAAAATTCCTAATTTTAATGTTCCGAAATTCAAGATGGGGCCGCTTTGAAATTCCGAACTTTGAATGATCAGACGGCTCATAACTCCGAAAGAATACTACCACGAAAGATCAAAACTCCGAAAGAATTTCACACAAAAGACCAAAACTCCGAAAATCGGAACACCGTCAAAAAATTCGGCGATGGAAGTTTTTTTAAGTTTCGAAATTTTCAATAAATCGACAAATTATTTCAAGAATTTTTTTACTTATTAAGTAATGATTTTACGTCAATTTTGAAATTTGTCTAGACAAGGTGGTACGTTCTACATCATTTACAGTCAACTGTGTGGACTTTCACTGGTATGATCTGGATGAAATTCCGAACTTTGTATGCTCCGACGGTTTGAAATTCCTAATTTTAATGTTCCGAAATTACAAGTTTTGTCAAGATCATGTCAGCGAAAGTCTACACAGTTGACTGTAAATGACGTTGAACGTATAACATTGTCTAGACAAATTTCAAAATTGACGTAAAATCATTTAAGGGCGGGGTAAAGTATTTAAATTTTTTTTTCATTTTTTTTTTCATTTTTAAATGAATGCATAATATATCAAGAATATTGTGTTAAAATTTCAAGTCGATCGGAGTAAAATTGACGAAGTTATGAGTATTTGAGCGTCTATTGCTCCATGCCGTTCTATTCTCTTCTGCGTTTTTCAAACCGTTTTTCTGAGACTTGTCATATTTGAAGTCCGTGTGCACGATAAAACAACATCTACTGGACCAATCGCTTTGAAATTTTGCACACTACTTCTTCACATAATTCACCAGGTATTGTCGAGAGCTTTTTTGTTTTTTCAAATAATTACTAATTTTTCAACAACAAATTAGCCGATTTTTTTTAGCGCAAATCAGGTTTTTGGCTCCCAAGTGCTACGAAAAATCGAAAAATCGAAAAAAAATCCTCCCGTCATTACCTCGAGAAACATCTCCTTTAACAAATGCATTTTGATTTTTTTGTTTCAAATGATTCTGTTGCGAGTTATGGTGCACACCGCGAACCAACTTTTTTTCGAGGCGCCTCCGGGGTTTAATTTTCACTCGCTCAATTTTGAATATTTTGCAATGCAAATTTAGGAGAATGTTATTCAAATGTTACTTTATTATATGTAAATTTTTCAATAAACGAACGCTATTCGTTACGCAAAAAAAAATCTTAAAAACATGCCTTTTTTTCGCCGAATTAACTTTACCCCGCCGTTAAGGCGTCAGTCTACTTTGGAGCCACGAAAAAGGCTATTTTCGCGATTTTTTTTTGAGGATTTTATAAAAGACACGAATATAAAAGTTGTTAGGCTTGATAAATAAAGTCTTGAAATACATTTAAAAAAGATTTAATTCATTTTTATTTATTTTTAAGTACAAAAACTATAGTTTAACGTAACGCCTTAAAAATAGGTGGGCTAGGTGGGTCCATCACAACTCGGCAACACCTTGTCTGAAACAAAAAAATCAAAGTCTATTAGATTCAGTATGACACCAGCTACAAAATGACCCTCGGATATAAAGTTTTATCAAAAAATAAAAAAAATGGCAGATCAAAAACGAAAAAAGTAAAAAAAAACGCGTTTTTTTCGCAGTTTTTCGCAAAAAAAAGAGTAAAAATCAAAATTTTAAAACCATCGAGGGTCTTGTTGCGAATCATGTTTACAATATGTGGTTCAAATTTCAAGAGAATCGGTTTATTAGTTTTAGAGATACGACGGAGCTAGATTTTGAAAACGTTGTTCCGAGAAAAACGCGTTTGAAGTTTATACTATGAAAAACTCTTACTTAAACTCAATCGACAATTCCTGCACCGTACAAAATCCCTTCTGATTGCTCATCATCGTCGATTTCTTCAAGTTTTGCTTGCTTTCGATTTTTTGAAATTTTCAAAGTGTATTGGCACCTCAACAAAAGAAATTTTTAAAAATGATTCGTCAAATTATTGAAAATTTTGAAATATTAAAAACTTCAAAAACTTCCATAGCAGAATTATTTCGATGGTGTTCAGATTTTCGGAGTTTTTGTCTTTCGTCTAAAATTCTTTCGGAATTTTGAGCATTCTGAACATTCAAATTTCGGAATTTCAACCCGGCCCCGTTCAGATTTTCGGAGTTTTGGTCTTTCGGGTAAAATTCTTCCGGAGTTTTGAGCGTTCTGACCATTAGAAGTTCGGAATTTCAACTCGGCCCTAGCAATGTGGAAACCCGTAGGGTTGGCAAGTCCGCCGAACAAGAGTAGAATTTCCCTGACTTGATTTTTCATTCGAATGGTGTTCCATGAGGTAAAAAAAAACAAAGTCTTGTTAGGCGAACGAGGAACTTGAAAACATTATTGGTACCATTCCTTTTTTTGCTGTTCATTCCAATGCGATGTTTGCGCCGGATGTTAATGGCTATGGATTTCCAAGTGAACGTAAACTCGTGTTGATTCGAGGCTTCATACCTGATGACGGTACGAGGCCTTTCTCTGCCGTTTCCGATCCACCAGAATGCACCGTGAACACGCTCAGTGCGTGTCCGTCTATATAACTCAGTGCATAATGAACGAAACATGCTCGGATTACCTCGTGCGAAACTCTCGTCCGCATTGCGCAAAAATTCCGCCGATCAGCCTGCCCGATGAATTTAAAAAAAAGTCTTATTTATAAGTAATATTTTTTACCCTTTCTTCGTTATATCTGCACGGATAAAAGAAGCACGTTGTCTTTTGCACCGAAAAAAAATGTCGCGTTAAGGGAGACTTTGTCCCGGATTGAGCAGCGGGAGATGTTAGCGGCTCAACATGAGCAGCTAGAAAAAGAGGAGGGATGCCTCTATGGACCAGGCATTGCCGATTAGCGGTAATTATAAATACATTTGTCTAAACACATTACAAAACATTAAACGCATTTTTCTCGAAAACACGTTTTTAAAAATGGCTGACATTCTCCTGACCGCTGTAATTAACATATCGACCTGAAATTTGGAGAGCAAACTCAGAAAATATGTCTTCACGGAATGACGGATCGTTTTTTCGATAGATACATTTTTGCATTTATTATTTATCTTTTTGTGCGAAAAAAACGCAAAAATTCAATTTTTTTAATTGCCGCCATTTTCCGAAATTTGTACTAAACGAAAAACCCATCCGTCATTCCATGACCAAAGGGTCACAGATTAATAATATGAATTTGTGTTTCAGATCAACAAAGAAGGGGCAGTGATGTCAGCCGTTTACCTCCCGCGATTTGAGGACCTGTTTTCGCGGAGTTGCAACGGCCGCCATTTTGGTTTTTTAAAAAAAAAATTTTTTTTTAACGTTCTGTATATCATGAATAAAAGCAAGAAAAAAACCGCACTCAAAAAGCTTTACTCGTTTCCTTTAAAAAAAATTAAATGTAAACACCTGAAATATGGCACTCCAAGGACAAAGTCTGCCTTAAGCAAGTAACATTGACACTGCTCTACCAATGTTCATGATTAGGGGAGCAGGCCATAGAACGGTAGATCATTAAAGTCGAGGGCCGAGACCGGAAAATACGCCACTATAACGATCTACAGCCATGAAGGTGGATGACAAATCGAATATTTACGGGGTAGAAGTGAATAAGAAATCTCCCCACACGATAATCAAACAGTGCACGAGGGAAGAACGCGCACGATTATTTCCGAGTTTACCGGAAGTCGATAAACGCGTCGAGTTCCAACGTGACGTGCGTACATGGGAAACACGTCAAAGACACACGTGGCTGAAAATGAACTAAAGACAGTGAATTGAATTGCATGAACACAATGAAATGGAATGAAACGAGTGTACAGTTGCGCCACGATTTCGTCTGACTCCATACCGTAAAACGGGGTTAAATTGACATTAAGGGTAACTTTGACAGTTTTTGGGATTAGTTTAACAGAGCACCAAAATACGGTTTTAATGTGGGCGCATTTAAATGTGTTAAAATTTGTTTATCGTAATTTCATTGTCATGTTGCGCAAGTTGATTTTGATCTCAATGATAATTAAAATACTGATTAAGTGTCTATAATAGTACCCTAGGTACCTGATATTTTTGTTAAATGTTTCCTTAATAAAGATAACAATTTGATTGTGAAAAATCGTCGTTTTTCATTTAATTCCATGTATAATGCATAAAATATTAATTTTTTTTTTACTCAAACGATGTCAAAGTGTCCCTTAATCTTTGACATAAGTTGCATTTCAATGCCTTGTCAAAGAAACCCCAGGCTTGAAGTTACTCTGACACTTTAAAAAATATATATAAAATTGTAGGGGGGGGGGGGGGCGGTGGAGCTCGACTTCCTTATACATTTGATAGCCAAAGGACATATTGTTCTATTTGAGCGAAAAACTGGAATTTGGGATGTTAAAAAAAAATTAGCTACAAAAAACTTCCGAAAACTGTTCGAAGTAATTCCATTTCACGGTACTCGCTAGAAAAATGGAGTTTTCACTGTATAGCTGTTCTTGTATTTCGTAACGCCGAAGCAATAGTTCGTAGACGATATGTGAAGAGTTGCAGTGCTCGAGTCACGCGGCTCCTCAATTATATTCTAACGCTCTCTTGTTACGTACGTAACCATTATATAGTTCACATGAGGCGTAATTGATGTTTCGATAAATAGACGTTGCGTTGTTACGCCGCATAAAACGTACCGAATCACGATATTGCCAGCGAAGACTGAAACACGCGTAAAGATTGACACCTGTCAAATATAAAAAGACATAGGCTCGTTGTTCGCCAGAAGGTGGAACTATTTTTGCTGGAAAATATTGATGGGAGTTGCCGTCAAATAACGAAGCGTCGATTATAAAATAATAAATAAATGTAAAATTAATTAGAATATAGACCTTAGAGAAATCAATTTTAGAATAATATTGATGTATATATATATATATATATATATATATATATATATATATATATATATATATATATATATACACATATACATATACATATACATATATTATTAGACGTTAGTATATAATGTATAATAATAATAGAATTTAGAATAAAAAAATGATTGGTCCTAAATAATAAGAAAAACAATTTAAAAAATCAGCGGTTTTAAAATAATAAGATTCCCGATTCTCTTTCAAGGCGTTTCTCCTTTTTATATAGTTTAAAAAATACTTGGCGGTATTCTAGTCTAGAGGCCTAACTTCGGGGCGCTTTTTCGGGATCGATAAAAAATATATATATAAATATTTTTACTATCCATTTTTTACAGTCGCTTTATTGTTACAAGAACTTGCAAAAAAAATTGACAGAGTTATGGGCCTCTAAATGTGGCAGTGAAAAAAAGTGTGGAGGCGGTTGACATGGGACCCGGGACAAAGCTCCCGTTCATCTCAAACAGAAATGAAACCGATTTTCTTGCTCAATAATAATGTCATTATTCCAGGTATCAAAGAGAAAGAAAAACATGTTCAATGGCGATTGACTGAAAGTTTGAAAAAATGTTACCATTTTTTTCGAAGTAATTTTTTCTTGAAATACTAGGAACAATAATTCCGCAATGGCCGAGGTAAGGACGATAGAGGGATACATACTGGAAGTCCATACCAAAATTTGAAGTCAATCGGTTGAATAGAACTCGAGATTTTATGTCAACCAGGTTGTGAAAAGTAGTTTCGAGAAAAATGCGTTTAGAGTTTCGAGGACAATTTCGAATAACCGCAACTATCTAAGTCGTATAATTAGATGATTAAACGAACTTACCTAAGTGAGGTTCTATGATAATTGTATGCAGCGCCCTTCCTCAAGATCAACTGTAGTACCCGTTCCCCTTTCAGGTATGACCACAATTTTTCAAAGCCACCTAGAGACTTTTCTCTTCCACGCTGAAGGCTGTCGCCGATTGTTATTTTATGCATTAAAAGCGTTGCCGCAGACATTTGAGTATATATCTACTGTTCACAATAAATATGGGTTTTTAAAATATACATGTGTGTGTGTGTGTGTGTGTGTGTGTGTGTGTGTAAAGGGCACGATTGATCTTTCAGAAGAGGTACTACATACAATTATAATAGAACTTCACTTAGGTAAATTCGTTTAATCATCTAATTGTATTTGGCGTCTTCCTCAAGATCAACTGTAGATGTTCAGAGTCGTTTACGGTAACATGTATTTTGTGTTTATTTTTCTTTTAACAATACAGTAAATATACTGAATTAGACTATATACGAGACAATATGAGTGATTACTGCATCATTCCTCGAGCAAATGCCTCCTTTTCACTAATAACAGGCAAGTTATCAAATTAAGGCGTTACCCCCACTTGTAGCGCAAAAAAGGCCTTTTTCATGATTTTTTTAAAAGAAAACTACAAAACTTTTTTAATCGATCAATATACCATCTTAAAGAACACATCTTGAAGACCTTTCAGTAATTTTGTTATTGAAAAATATTACATTGTTTAGTGGCAAATGGCCGTCAATGAAATAATGTTTTTATATACACGCTTTGCGGTGACCAACATTGCGGCGAAGTGGATCATCTGAAAAAAAATGCGGATTGATTTAGTCAAATATAAGTATAAACTAGTCTTTAATCGAAGGATTTTAAAAAATATTCATTTTTCACAAAATGGCGGACAGTCAAAGTTAATGGTTCGATTTTAACGAAAAAAAACGGCCGTTTTTTGGCTATAAAATGGCCATTTTTTTCGAAAAAAAAAATCGAACGATTAAAGACTACATTTTTATGTATTAAATAAGCCTGCAAAATTTCAAGAAGATCGGTTCATTAGTGTTCGAGTAATCTTGGTCACCGACTTCAGAAATGCCATTTCAGAAAAACACGTTTAAAGTTTCAATTTCCGGTCGTTTACACAACGGATTCTTCTCTTTCAACGCTCATATCTCAGTCAATTTTGTTCGGATCGACTTGAAATTTTCAGGACATAGTCTCAGATACTTATACTTCAAAAAAATGCAATAAAAAAAATCGATTTTTTTTTAAATCGCAAGTGGGAGTAACCCCTTAAGGCCTGATATACGCGAAAAAAATTTCTTTTTAAAAATATTTTTGATTTCATTAGCCTGACCGGTTAGGAATATTTTCAGCTTTACAGAATTGAAAAGTTTCAAAAATAAGGTAAGATTGCATTTATAATAGATACCGCGCGGCGCGCCCGACCGCAACTTCAAAGCCGTTTTTCCACGATTTACCTTTATAAACCTTGTGAAAGTTCTAACTCTTGAGCGAAGGTTCAAATCGCTTTGAAATGTTTACAACATATTCTTAGTATCATCACCTATCGTGTGATCCACAGAAACAAAAATTTCAATGACACAAAAAAATATAAAAAAAGAAAAACCGACAGAAAATTGAGTAAAAAAATTTTAGGTTTCGAATTTTTATTTTAATAATTTTTAAAAATTAATATTGTTGGTTCACACTAAATTCATTATGCAATTATAAATATGTTAATTTTTTTAACACCAGAATGGGTTCTGGCCGTTTATCGAGCAATGCGTGGTTCAAATTGATTAGTTGTTGTCGGTAGCGATGCCCATTGACAGTTTCGCCCGGTTTCAGCAGCTCATAGTACCCGATTCCTTTCTGATCCCACCAAACGCAGAGCATTGTCTTTTTTCCGAAGCGATTTTGCCGTGCCGTCGATGTTGACGCTTCGCCAAGTCAAAGCTACGATATTCTGCGTTTGGAATTCTCAAAATATATCCATTTGTCATCGCCATTAACAATTCGATGCAGGAAACACTTTCTGTTCTGCCGCAAAATCAAAATTTCGGAAGTGGCTCTTTGATTTTCCATTGGTCTTTCAGTCAATTCATGCGGCACCCACTTTCCTTCCTTATGGATTTTTCCCATGGCGTGCAAACGTTTCGAAATATATTGCCGAGTCACATTTAATGCCTCGGCAAGTTGATCTTCTGTTTGAGTGTCATCTTCATCCAATTAGGCTTGCAGATCGGCGTCCGCAAATGTTTGCGGTCTTCCCGAGCGCTCCTTGTCCCCAGTCTCAAAATCACCACTTCTGAACCGCTTGAACCAATCTTCACGCGTTGTTTTTGATGGTATATGTTCGCCGTAGGCCTCCTCAAGTAACCGACGTGCTTCAGCTGCGGTTTTCTTTAGGTTGAAGCAGAAAAGCAATGCTTCCCGCAAATGCTGTTTATTTGGCACAAACTTTGACATTTTCGAGGTTAGAAAAAAAGGTCGTTCTGTTGTGATATTTGTTTATATTACGACTGGGTATTCTTAACAGATGTCCAAGCTATAAAGACACCCAATTTCAGACCTGTATGCCGACTACATGTGTCGCTAGCGCTATCCATGTGTGAAACCCGGAAACTTAGTTGAGCACCAAGCACGTCTGACGGTGATTGTTGTATCTCTGTCTGGTTTTCCAACTTTTCTCGGATCTTTGATTTCCTTATCGACTGGTCGAAGCATGCTGGGTCCTCGTCATTTGTTGTTTTTTCCCACCCGGCGTTGAAGAAACTTGTCGTTGGTTTCTCTGTGATCGGCGAGGCGGGAATTTCGAGTTTCTTGGATGTTTATTGGTTTGAGGTTTCGTCTCTGGTCTTAAATCTTTTTTGTATTTCTCCAGCGCCTTTGCAGTCTTCAGTTTATCATCCAACTATTTTCCAAAGAGCCATCGGGAGCAGTCCCGGTTAGTACATCTTCGAATGACGCGTTCAGGTTTGCCAATATTAGGTTCTTTCTAATGTTCGATTCATTGTGTTGCAGATCTGATCACAGTCGTCCAATATCGCTACACTGCTCAAAAGTGACCAGGGCATTGGCGCCACTGTGTCGTTTCAATACGTTCAAAAAGATTTTCCCCACTGCCGCTAGCGGCAGTGGGGACCTGATCACAGCAGGTCTAGACCTGCTGTGATCTTTAATTTTTCAACTTCAATACGATCGTCTCTCTTAACCATAGTTTCTGGTAGAGAAGCTTAAACCTCAGGATTAATTTTTGGCGGATCGAGGATGCAGCAGTTTATAGGCGGTGGGTATTTTTTAAATAAGAACTGCTCGGTCTTCTGACGGCATACCGCTCTTTGAAATTTCCTCCCAACGACTACTCAGGTTTCGCGGGATGGAAGCAGCCAAACAACGATCCCCTAGAAATCGTTTCCCCACAGCTTCGAGGATCTTTGGATCTAGAACAACACTCTGTAGATTTTCTGGTGTTTGAGTTTCGGGAACCTGCGGAAGATCGGGCCGGTCAAGTTGTTCCACATTTTGTGAAATGTTCGCAGTTGGTGCTTCAGCCTGTTGCTTAGGGAAATGTGCAGTGGTATGATCGGTCTGAGCATTTTGGACAGTGTGTTCTGAGCTGTCCTGAGGATCAGTCCTGGATTTGACAATAGGCCGTATAGGCAGCAAACTTTAGGGGGCAGCGGATTTTGGAGGCGGATAAAAAAGCCTAGGTAAACACAAGTGATTAAGGGAGACTTTGTCCTTTGAGTGCCATATTTCAGGGGTTTACATTTTATTTTTTTTAAAGAAAACGAGTAAAGCTTTTTGAGTGCGGTTTTTTTCTTGCTTTTATTCATGATATACAGAACGTTAAAAAAATTTTTTTTGAAAAAAAAAACCAAAATGGCGGCCGTTGCAGCTCCGCCAAAACAGGTCTTCAAATCGCGGGAGGTAAACGGCTGACATCACTGCCTGTTGATCTCTTTGTTGACACTCTTTGTTGATCTGAAACACAAATTCAAAGCATATTATCAATCTGTGACCCTTTGGTCATGGAATGACGGATGGGTTTTTCGTTTAGTACAAATTTCGGAAAATGGCGGCAATTTAAAAAAAAATCGAATTTCCGCGTTTTTTTTTGCATAAAAAGATAAATAATAAATGCGAAAATGTATCTATCGAAAAAACGATCCGTCATTCCGTGAAGACATGTTTTCTGAGTATGCTCTCCAAATTTCAGGTTGATATGTTAATTACAGCGGTCAGGAGAATGTCAGCCATTTTTAAAAACGTGTTTTCGAGAAAAACGCGTTTAAAGTTTTGTAATGTGTTTACACGAATGTGTTTATAATTACCGCTCATCGGCAATGCCTGGTCCATAGAGGTATCCCTCCTCTTCTTCTAGCTGCTCATGTTGAGCCGCTAACATCTCCCGCTGCTCAATCCGGGACAAAGTCTCCCTTAAGAAAGGAGGGGCGGCACAAAGTCAAGTGGCCTATACTTGAGGTAATCCTATCGCCAGGCTTTAATCCATAGCATTTTCATATTTTTTTTTAAGCTTCACTAAATATATTGAAAATCGTCTCTGTGAAATGTCAGGGTTGGTTATCGACCTAATTGTAGAGAGAACAAATATTAAAATTGCGTATTTTGCGAAGAAATTCCGAGGCGACATGCAAAACCCCGTTTCCGGTCGCTACAAAGGTGTATATAATAGTGGGCATCCGTCAGATTCTTGAAAATAATGAAATTCACATACTTAAGACTTGTAGTAATCCAATGTTCTCAGAAAAATTACGCTTATTAACGGCGGGGTAAATTTAATTCGGCGAAAAAAAGGCATGTTTTTAAGTTTTTTTTTTGGCGTAACGAATAGTGTTCGTTTATTGAAAAATTTACATATAATAAAGTAACATTTGAACGACATTCTCCTAAATTTGCATTGCAAAATATTCAAAATTGAGCGAGTGAAAATTAAACCCCGGAGGCGCCTCGAAAAAAAGTTGGTTTGCGGTGTGCACCATAACTCGCAACAGAATCATTTGAAACAAAAAAATCAAAATGCATTTGTTAAAGGAGACGTTTCTCGAGACAATGACGGGAGGATTTTTTTTCTTTCGATTTTTCGTAGCACTTGGGAGCCAAAAACCCGATTTTCGCTAAAAAAAAAATCGGCTAATTTGTTGTTAAAAAATTAGTAATTTTAAAATTATTTTAAAAAAACAAAAAAGCTCTCGACAATACCTGGTGAATTATGTGAAGAAGTACTGTGCAAAATTTCAAAGCGATTGGTCCAGTAGATTTTGAGTTATCGTGCACACGGACTTCAAATATGACAAGTCTCAGAAAAACGGTTTGAAAAACGCAGAAGAGAAGAGAACGGCATGGAGCAATAGACGCTCAAATACTCATAACTTCGTCAATTTTACTCCGATCGACTTGAAATTTTAACACAATATTCTTGATATATTATGCATTCATTTAAAAAATTTAAAAAAATGAAAAAAAAAATTTAAATACTTTACCCCGCCCTTAACCTAATTTTTACGCAATATCAAGTTTAATTTGAACTTCCGGTATTGGATTTATTACCACTTGCTACGATAAAGAGACGTGACAGCAAGGCAACAGCTGACTGTAGTCCTATACTCATCTCACTCATTCGAATTTCCACACATATTTCATTTTTACCAGTCGTGGCGCGAATGCAATGCTTTATATTTCCCGCACCTGACATTGCTTTGACAGACCGACGTTGAAAAGCATGGAGATTAAACTCGCCTGGTTGAGTAAAAAGAGACGGAGATAGAACCGATGTTGCCAAATATCAAATCTAGAAATACCGCGCGAATCGTTGGAATAACTATTTTTTCATTTTTCTAATTAAATGTGAACATTCGTTCAACAGTTTACACATGGAAAATTTTAGTTATTACAAATTATTTCCTTTTGCATGTGTTAAAAGTATAAATTGTACAAGTCTCAAGTATGATCAGTGATATGACCACTGTGAAGCGATAGCATTACCTTAAGGCGAGAAATCCCTTTAGAATTTTCAAAAAATCGATTTTTTTTTACATATTTCTAAAGTATGATACCCAAAGAATATACTGACCAAAGGAAAACTCGAAATATTGAATATTTGCGGAGTTATCGCATATATTCTAGAGCGCGGGGACAGCATGCGGTCAGGTAGCGAGTCACATGTTAAAACTTTAAACGCGATTATCTCGAAACTACTTTTTCAAAAACTGCTCGTGTTGTAGCTCAAAAAATTATCGACCGATTTGGATGAATTTTGGGGAGGTTACTCTCAGTAATATTATCGGAAGGTTTGAAAGGTAGGGGTGTAAATAAATAATTTTTTAGGGTCAAATATGTCGAAAAAATGGTCGAAAATTCGAACTTTGGAGTAAAAAGGCTCCCAAATTTTCAATTTTGCACTTTTTCATAATTTTTTAGGTATATCCTTCCCCTTAATATGTCAGTAAACGAATGACACTTATTAAATCTTTTTTAGATCAACAGAAAAAAGAGTGACAACTGCGGCACTTTTCGATGTCGCGGAAAACAGGTGTCCGAAGACCCTTAATAACGTCGCCATTTTGTTGGTCATGCCAATTTTTTTTTTTTTTAACTTGACAGTTATAATAAACTCAAGTCAAAATTTGAAAATGATCAGATTTTTTTCCCCTCTAAAAAAATTCCCGAAAAATACCTATTTTTCACGCTTCTAAAGGGATTTCTCGCCTTAAGAAAATTATAAATCCGGCACTGCTCCGGATCCTCGTCACTGCCCGGCTGGTTGGTACTGAAGGATTGAATCGAAGTCGGGCTCTGTCGTCTCTTGTGGCTATGCTGATGTGGGAGTCAGGAGTGTTTCGAGAATAACTCAAGCTGCGTCAGTGTCCTGATAAAAGGACCGACGAAGGGACGTCATTATTTTCATAGTCTGAGGGTCAGACGAAGGTGTGCATCTAAATGCGGTTACTGGGTCAGAGCCCAATGAAAAGTGAGTTTTTAAAATTCTGCCCAATGCGAATTCATCTGTCCGATAAGGATAGAATTTTTCGAGCGATAAGACAAAGTTTCGGTCTGATGTGAGTATAACTCTCCCGCATAGTTTAGAGCCTACAGGATTGACCTCGTTATTGTCATGGAGACTATTGCGAGGGATAGTATGGTGGCCTGAGTAATAACACTCGCGGATAGGTTAGAGCCTGAACACGCGACAATTCGGAAATGTTTTTCTCGACCAACATCATCCATTCCGTGCAGAAGCTTAAGGGCGGGGTAAAGTATTAAAATTTTTTTTTCATTTTAAAATTTTTTTTTAAATGAATGCTTAATATATCAAGAATATTGTGTTAAAATTTCAAGTCGATCGGAGTAAAATTGACGAAGTTATGAGTATTTGAGCGTCTACTGCTCCATGCCGTTCTCTTCTCTTCTGCGTTTTTCAAACCGTTTTTCTGAGACTTGTCATATTTGAAGTCCGTGTGCACGATAACTCAAAATCTACTGGACCAATCGCTTTGAAATTTTGCACAGTACTTCTTCTCATAATTCACCAGGTATTGTCGAGAGCTTTTTTGTTTTTTTTTTTTAATAATTACTAATTTTTCAACAACAAATTAGCCGATTTTTTTAGCGAAAATCGGGTTTTTGGCTCCCAAGTGCTACGAAAAATTGAAAAATCGAAAAAAAAAATCCTCCTGTCATTCCCTCGAGAAACATCTCCTTCAACAAATGCATTTTGATTTTTTTGTTTCAAATGATTCTGTTGCGAGTTATGGTGCACACCGCAAACCAACTTTTTTTCGAGGCGCCTCCGGGGTTTAATTTTCACTCGCTCAATTTTAAATATTTTGCAATGCAAATTTAGGAGAATGTTGTTCAAATGTTACTTTATTATATGTAAATTTTTCAATAAACGAACACTATTCGTTACGCAAAAAAAAAATCTTAAAAACATGCCTTTTTTTCGCCGAATTAACTTTACCCCGCCGTTAAAGATGTTCTAGCAAAAAGGGTGAGCAGCTCTGATACAAATCCCCAACGGGGACTTACTGCGTTTTATCCTTCGTTCTTTCCTATTTTCGTTTCTCAGGAGTAATTCTTCCAATCTCTTAATTCGTTTGTTGAGATTCTGCTCGTTATCGCGGTCCGATGATCTACTTCTTCCGCGTTTAGTATATGGTACAGTCGTCCTGTATATTGTAATCGGAAAAAATTAGAAGAAGGCTAGTTTTTTGACAGGTGACTTTGTAGGTGATACGGGTGCTAAAACCAAGTTTGCCTAAAAATCGGGGGGTAGGGTTTTTTTAGGGGATGGGGGTGGATTAATGCCAAACTACAACCCTCACGAGGTCGGCGCCGGGGAACAAAATGTTCAGAAAAATCCGGGTTTTATTTTTGTCCATAGCACCGAAGTCGTGGAAGTTCATTTTGGGGGTGAAAAAGTGGGATGAAATTTTGAAAAATCAGTTTTCATTTCATAACTCTTTAGGACAAATTCATACAATTTTTGTTCAAATGGAAACGTTGTAGCCCTTGAAAAGACGCGTCGATCGAGTATTCGATCAACCCTCTCCAATAATATCTTCACCCCCAAAAGAATTGTTGATGAATTAACAAAAAAATTGTTCATTGAATAACTAAAAAATAATCGATGTTTCGGGGATGGATCAAATGTACGAAATGTAGAGAATAATTTTCTCTATATTTTCGTTTCTATACACAACTTTTGAATTTTGCTTTTTCGAAGCCCGTTCAGGGATTGAAAATTCAAAATGAAATTCTGGGAAAACTATTGACCGAAACTAAAGAGATACAAGTTTGGCGCTGTGGACAAAAATGTAGCTGAGGGCTCAAGCTACAAATTCTTCCACGGCGGCGAATTCGTGCCGTCAATAGTTTTCCCAGAATTTCATTTTGAATGTTCAACCCCCGAGAGGGGTTGGAAAATCAAAATTCAAGGGTGGTCCATAGCAACGAAAATGTGGAGAAAATTATTCTTTACATTTCATACATTTGAACCATACTCGAAAAACCGATTGTTTTTTTGTTATTCAATAAACTATTTTCTTTTTGGTTTTTTAACCATTTTTTGGGGGTGAAGATATTATCGGAGAGTGATGATCGAATACTCGATCGACGCATCTTTTCAAGGGCTACAAAGTTCCCATTTGAACAAAAAAGTACGATTTTTTTCTAAAGAGTTATTGAATTAAAACCGATTTTTCAAAATTTCACCCCACTTTTCACCCTCAAAATGGACTTCCACGACTTCGGCGCTGTGGACAAAACTAAAGCCCGGATTTTTCTGAACATTTTGTCTCACAGCGCCGACCTCGTAGGGGTCGTAGTTTGGCATTAATCCACCCCCATCTCCTTTCATCCCCTAAAAAAGAACCCTACACCCCGATTTTTAGGCAAACTTGGATTTAGCACCCGCGGCACCTACGAAATCACTTGTCAAAAACTAGCCTTCTTCTAATTTTCTCTGATTCCGGGTTTTTTCAGCGACAGCACGACTGTACTAATTCATGGCCCCTCGACTTTTCGACAAAAATAATTCAGAGAAAAAACACGTGTGGTTTCACCCGCACGAGGAAAAATAATGAAAAGACAGCCGGGAACAGCCTTCAGCGTGGAAGAGAAAAGTCTTTAGGTGGCTCTGAAAACTTGCGGTGACACTTGCAAGGGGAAGGGGTACTACACTTAATCTTGAGGAAGAGGCACGAAATACATTGGCATGTTATACTTACGTTATATTAAGGGGTAAGGCCACTGTAACGGCCCAAAAAAAGGTTTTTTCACTAATTTTTTGCTCCCGAAATTGAAGGTATTTGAAAAAAAACTTTTAATGGTGTTATCGGGCATACATTAGACTTTATTATAAAAATTTTTTACAGTAAAAAAAAAACAAAATGGCGGTTCCACAGCTATCTTCCCGGGACATGTTTTGCTTCCAGGGCTCCGCGGCACGCAGCACCACTGGTGCACTTTTGAATCTAGAACAAAAAAAAAAAACAATTAATCTAGAGGGCTATAGCTAGAGAATGTCGATCGGATTTTAAAAAGTATCAATTTTTGTGGATTTGGCGTGCGTTTGAAAAAAAAAATTGATTTTTGACGAAAAAAACGGCAAGTTTTTTGTTAATAAAAAATCAATAAATGAAGTTCTTGAAAATTCCAATCGACATTCTCAAGATAATGTAAATGTTCACATCTGGTTAAAATTTCAAGTAAAAAAAATGAAAATTGTTCGAGTTATGCTGCGTGCCATTTTGAAAAACCATGTTTCGAGAAAAACGCGTTTAAAGTTTTGCGAATAGTTTTTTATTGGAAAAAATTTAAAAAAGAAGTTAAAAGGATTTAAACTATTTTTAAACTAGAGGGTTTAAACTATTTTTTAAGCCAATAAAAAAAAATCGATTTTTCAAAAAATTTACAGTGGCCTTACCCCTTAAGGGATCGTCTCAGTGTGCAATTTTCGAAAAATCGATTTTTTTTGTTGCATTATCGGATAGTATACACTGTAATAAACATTCTCTCAAATTTTTAAATCGAAATTCAAATTATTACGGTCGCTACAACGTTTCTTGTAGAAAGGGAACGGAGCGAGACATCTGCCTCGCCAATCTTTAAACGCGTTTTTCTCAGAATAGTGTTTTTCAAAACGGTTTCCACTCTCAAAGGAAGAGTTTTGAAGATATCTAGTTCCCCTTTGAAGAGAACATTTTTAACGTCATTCTTTATAGCGCTATGGAAGCTTTTTTTTTTGGAAATCTTCCTATTTTTTTTACGAAAAACTGTCGAGAAAAAGGGCCAAATTCGATACTTTTTGTTCAAACCGCCGCCATTTCGTCAAATTAAAAAAAACCCTTCCATAGCGCGATAGCGACTTTCCTACAGATTAATAATCTTTTTGTAATTTTTGTTTCAGATCAAAATTGCGGCCGCAATCGTGGAAACCGTACAGGACCTTTTTTTATTACGTGTCATTTCAACAATTTATTTAACTATTGTACATCCAATAAATAAACATAAAAAAATCATTTTGTATTCGTCATGAATGTATTTATTTATTTAAAAAAACCGGACCGATTAGTTTATTCGAACATTTAAAAAAAAAATCGCGTAAATCAGTGATTTTTCGGAGGGTCACACTGAGACGATCCCTTAATAAGTCATTCCTGCCTCGTAAAGTGTGCCTTTCTCGACTTCGAAGTGGTCGTTTTCTAAAGCTCGTTCTTCCCTATGAGCTATTTTAGCTTCCTTAGCAGAACGTGAAGTTCGTAGCTCCGACTGGTTGATCCTACACTCAGAAAAGAGATATATTATGTTCTACTAAATTGGCACATTATAACATAATTTATTAGAAATTAATAAACGTTTACTCGTATGGAGACAGTTTTTATGTGATTGTAACTACAGCATTTATTCGGCATCACTAAGTATGTTTTTTTCTTGCCGATTTTTCACATCAATTAAAAGCCATATTTAAAATAGAACATTTGAATAAATATTAGCCTCAAATCAAATACATACTACTTTCCAATCACGAAAACCTGTCATTTCGCGACTATGATACTAATGCGCGCATGCGCACTTTGCTCTTCAAGGGGAAGCTAGGGGTTTGTACTTTTGGAAAATCGATTTTTTTTGCCTTTTCTGATAGTTAAACTTTTCAAGAATATAATCCCAAAATGTCAAGTCAATGAGAGCAAAACTCTCGAAGTTATTGACTATTTAGTCCCGCTCCTCTAACACTGTAGCTCCGACTTCTCTAAACTCCAAACGCGTTTTGTCGAAACCACTTTTTCAAAGTCCGTGTTCACTGCCATTTGAAAACTACATGACCGATTTATTTCAAACTTGGTACACACTTTCTACATATAAAATACCTCCTCCCAACGGTTAGTTTGAGATTTTTTTTTTACATTGAGGGGGTTTTCCACCCCCGAAATGGCGGAATTTTCCGTGAAAAATAGCACTTTTCACTTTACATGACCACCAAAAATTTAGAAATGAAAAAAAAAATGATCAAAGACCGTTGGGGGGAGGATTTGATGATACTTTGACGAAATTTTAATGGTACTTCATTTCAGATAATTTCTAGCTGAGATACAGTGAACACAGCAAATCGTGTTTTTCCAAAGGCGTTTTTGGAAAAGCTTTGTCACCGGCTTGTTTGTGGATATTTTCGCGTACAAATTTCACGGAATGTTCTTGAAATGACACTTAACAATGTACAAAAGGTTTCAATAAATTTACTCTATCCATATAGATGAAAAAAATTCACAAAAAAGTGTTTTTTTTCACGCTGAAACTTCTACCCTCCCCTTCAACGCGACGGGTCCGCCAGCAGGCCGCTCGTCAGATGTAGCTCACGCATACGCTTACCATGTAGTTTCTTCCTATGCCAATGCTTTTGGCACACGTGTCAGTGTGCGTTTCGGAAGTGGGAAACTCGAAAGTGAGGAATGATTCAAGTGTAAGTAAGAATATAAAATGAGAAAAAAATGTTCAACTGAGAAACTAATGACTGAGGAAATGACACAATGCCTCGAAAAAAATCAGCTGGGGCATTATGAAGAATCCTATTAGATGTTGAGAAAAACTCTATTTGTCGGATATAAAACACCTATTTCTTCAAACTTATATATCTTATTAGACGTTGAGAAAAATTCTTAGTAAATCTTAAACATAAACTTAAATAAAAAAATGTCTTAGCTGTTAGTAAAATCGTAGTAGGCCAACATACTAATAAGAAAACTTATTCGCCGGGAGACAAACTTCTTTGTCCTTAATAAATCTTTTTCTGAGTGTATTCTGGTCTCGTTTGTTGGCGTAAATATTACGAATTTTGACATTTCCTTTTCAGGACGTATTCTTAAGAGCCTATATTTTAATAAAATGCAAAAAAATCGAGTTTATCATATTTCTAAGCTAAAATACTGCCTTTAGACGAGAAAACAGTTTAAATGACTAAAAAACATGAATTTTTTTAAATTCGATAAAGTGTTAGTAAAAAAACCTGTCGCTGAAAAAAACCCGGAATCAGAGAAAATTGGAAGAAGGGTAGTTTTTTGACAGGTGATTTTGTAGGTGCCGCGGGTGCTAAATCCGAGTTAGCCTAATAATCGGGGTGTATGGTTCTTTTTTAGGGGATGAAAGGAGATGGGGGTGGGTTAATGCCAAACTACAACCCCTACGAGGTCGGCGCCGTGAGACAAAATGTTCAGAAAAATCCGGGCTTTAATTTTGTCCACAGCGCCGAAGTCGTGGAAGTTCATGTTGAGGGTGAAAAAGTGGGGTGAAATTTTGAACAATCGGTTTTAATTCAATAACTCTTTAGAAAAAAATCGTAGGTTTTTTGTTGAAATGGGAACGTTGTAGCCCTTGAAAAGACGCGTCGATCGAGTATTCGATCATCACTCTCCGATAATATCTTCACCCTCGAAAAATGGTTAAAAAAAAACAAAAATAGTTTATTGAATAACTCAAAAACAATCGGTTTTTCGAGTATGGTTCAAATGTACGAAATGTAGAGAATAATTTTCTCCATATTTTCGTTGCTACGGACCATCCTTGAATTTCGATTTTCCAACCCCTCTCGAGGGTTGAACATTCAAAATGAAATTCTGGGAAAACTATTGACGGCACGAATTCGCCGCCGTGGAAGAATTTGTAGCTTGAACCCTCAGCTACATTTTTGTCCACAGCGGCAAACTCGTATCTCTCTAGTTTCGGTTAATAGTTTTCCCAGAATTTCATTTTGAATTTTCAACCCCTGACCGGGGTTCGAAAAAGAAAAATTCAAAAGTTGTGCATGGGAACGAAAATATAGAGAAAATTATCCTCTACATTTCGTACATTTGATTCATCCCCGAAAAATCAATTGTTTTTGAGTTATTCAATAAACAATTTTTTTGTTAATTCTTCAACAATTCTTTTGGGGGTGAAGATATTATTGGAGAGGGTTGATCGAATACTCGATCGACGCGTCTTTTCAAGGGCTACAACGTTTCCATTTGAACAAAAATTGTATGAATTTGTCCTAAAGAGTTATCGAATGAAAACTGATTTTTCAAAATTTCACCGCACTTTTTCACCCCCAAAATGAACTTCCACGACTTCGGCGCTATAGACAAAAATAAAACCCGGATTTTTCTAAACATTTTGTTTCCCGGCGCCGACCTCGTGGGGCTTGTAGTTTGGCATCAATCCACCCCCATCCCCTAAAAAAACCCTACCCCCCGATTTTGAGGCAAACTTGGTTTTAGCACCCGTGGCACCTACAAAATCACCTGTCAAAAAACTAGCCTTCATCTAATTTTTTCCGATTCTAATATACAGCACGACTGTACTACATGAATTTTTTGTTGTCGGTAATTTTTTTTAAACGCGGTTTTCTCGAATCGACCTTTCAATTTGTGTACACTCTAGCTCAAAAAGTTTCTAACCTATAATTTTACAAAGTCATAATTGGTTTCTTTATACAATTACGCTCTATACGAACCTACCATTGGGGTAATATCATTGTTTAAAATATATTTTTCAGCAAAAACAATTATAAAATAATGGCTAAAATTCTACCTTTTGTTTAAATGCCTCTGAAAATACGATTTTTAATTTTTTTGGTCAGAGTTAGGTTCATATAGAAGGGAAACATGTTCTTAAAGTAATCTTCAAACCGTATTGATTTCCGATGAAAACTGTGGCCTCCAGGCTGTACACAAACAGCGAAGTTTGACGTCGACGTTCGATGGGCGGCAGGTTATATATTCCATATTTTCAGAGAAAAAGCTTCGAAAAGAATTAAAATGTTTGTTTCACAATATGTATACAATATTCCCAAAGTTTGAATGAATTCTATTCATTCATTGCTTGTAAAAAAAAACTATGAAAATCACTAAAAAAAATACTTCTTTTTCGTATTTATTTCTAACCAAAAGGACAAGTACGAGATAAAAATGACGCTTAAGGGGGAAAAAACGCCTCGTTGTCTATACTACCTGATTATTTTCTCTGATTTCAATTTGATTGCTGTTAATTCGTGTCACCGGTGGAGCGTTTACATGTGATCATGCAAATATTTGTCGATATATCGACTGTTATCGGAGCCACTCATCCTGCCAAGTAGACAAATAGAGAGTGACGTTATCTCGTCAATATTGACCGAAAGTGCTTTCTCTCGAACGACGTTTGATCGCCACGTGAGATTAAAGCCCGTTAAGCACACACAATCCAAATCTTATCAATAACCTTAAGGTTTCGACCAATCACCAATCTCGTCGTCTATGGAGCATCGGAAATGTTATGGTTGTGGATAAGCAATGGAAGGTGTGTATGACGGCTTTAACGCCGTGTAATGTTAATGAAGAGTCAATGAAGATAATGTTAGTGTGATTGGGAAATTTCGCAGAAGTATTCGGCCAATTGAACGAGAAAACTGTCAAATTAATTTTGAAAACGAATTCATCATTTCTCTCGAAAGCCTAATTTTTTAAACCCTTAATAGTCATATTGGGTCCACGGGACCCAAAGAAATTATTTTGATGCCGTACGACTTTTTTTTTCCAATGAAACATAATTTTTTTATATGCGTAAGCGTTTCATTCTTTCCTTCTAAATCGCACCTGCGTTGGATGAAATAAATATGCTTTTTGAAAAGTCGACAGAAACCGCTATGTCTATTTCATAGTACATTGTGTCCAGATTATAAAGCAATTTTTTTTTGTCTATAATTACAAGTTACAGAAATTTTTGTAAAAAACTGTCATTTTTCACGTATTTTTTGCATTATTTTGTTTGCAGATTTAAAATTTAATTTTTGATTTCCAACCAATATTCTTGTATTGAACAAGGTTTAAATTATACCTCGCCTTTTTTTTCATATAGCTCAATGGATTATTTCATTATTTATAATAATTCAAAAACGCCTGGGTCCCATGGACCCAGTATGACAATAACGTGATTCTAGCTAAGTGTGACTACTAAGGGTTAAATTTAAAAAACGCTAAAAGTGTGGGAAAATCCGTTCCTCGAATTTTGCCAGCGTTTTGAGCTTCAGATGAAAACAGAAGTAATCGATCTATTGAATGCGAAAACTGTCTAATTAATTTTCACACGCCGAATACGAATTCACCATTTTTTCCGAAAGTCACATTTTTTTAAAGTAAAAAAGCCAAAATTGCGCAATAATACGTTTTTTGAAATGCACCGGCGTAGTCTTGGATAAAAACTCCGCAATATTTGTAATTTGCGGAAAATTTCCCGTTAGGGAGAATCTTAAAATAGTATGATAGTCGAAAAAAAAATATCGACTCTTTTGGCCACTTTTCCGGAATCGCCTAAATCACGAAATTCCAAACAGCCGTAGAGTCGGTTTTATTTGAGATACGGAGACTTATTGGGAGGGTTCTGAAAATAATTTTCATAGACATAGAGGATGGCGTTGGATTTATGCCGATATCTCCATTAGGTTTCCCGGAACGTTCACTTGAAAAATAGTCGAAAAAGAAGCAGAAATCGATGGTCCATTTATGAAATTCTGCCAAAATTCGAAAAAACCTCCGAACTCCATGAATGAAACGTCATTTTAAAGAAAATACGATAACGACAAGAATGAGAATAGAGGGGAGTTACGACAAGAAAAAAATTATCGATGACTTCGTGACGTTACTTATCTTTGGCCGAGATGGAAAAAAATGCAATAAAAAAAATATTAACGAGTCCGTATGGATGTATTTTCACCCCCTGAATACGAATTCAGCATTCATTTTTCCCCAAACCTTAAGAATTGATTTAAAATCGTCAACAGTGTGGAAACCGAAGTTTTTTGCGTTTAGCTGGCGTAGTTATGAGTTTTCGACAAAAATCCTGTGATATTCGTAATCCGCGGTAAATGTCCCATTAATAAATATACCCTTGAAATGGTTAAAGTCGAAAAATTCACGTTTCGACCTTTTGGTCACTTTTCCCAAATCTCCAAAATCGCGAAATTTCGAACAGCCGTAGGTGGGAAAAAATGAAAGTATTTGAACCCCCTGAATACGAAATCACCATTTATTTCCCTCAAAACCGTAAATTTTTATTAAAAATCATCGAATATGTATGACATGTTTGCTCCCTTAAGGCCGAAGCCTGAAATAGAAGGTCTAATAAAAGCGTTTTTTTTTGGGGAATTTTTTTAGAACGGAACAGTCAAGTGAGCCCCTTAACATTAAGGTTTCGTGTATATTTGAAAAGTATAAAAAAAAATTCGACATGAAACAATAAATGACTGCAAATTTATCAGCCAATTCCATGTGCGTCTTGCTACTGCAGTCCCCAATGGCGAGAAACATGCAGCTTGATAAGAGATACTTGTTTCTCTCATTATACCTTTTTTCAAATCAAGTATATGTGATATATTTTAATGTTGTCGAAAGTCCAACATATGTCCAAAGAAATATACTATTTCCAAATAATTTATTATTATTTCCAATATACTATATCCAAATTTATCATATGTTGTATATTTCCAACATATGTCCAACAAAAGTCCAACATATATATTCAACATAATCAACATATTAATGTTGACGATCATTAATTTTTCAAATCAAGTATATGTGATATCAAGATTCTTGGCTGAAACAAAAAAAATCAATAAAAATATTTATTTGTCATATATTTTTGTTCTGGGTGAATAAAGAAAAAGCTGAAAAAATCGTAAAGTTATAACTCATCTCAGGTTTGCCAAAAAAAAATGTGTTAAAAAACACCTTAACGTGCTGAAAAAATTATTTAAAAATATTTTTTCAACGACTTTTTCATTCACTTAGAAGAGATTTTCATACTAAAGAAAATAAACTTTGGTTTGATTCAATAGGTCGTTTAGTTCTATTGCTATCACGCCCGCCAATTTGGAAAAATCGTGAAAACGAAAACTGAAGAAAAGGCGCTTCAAAGTTTTCAATAGGAGGAAATATCAATATGAAATATCAATCGCTTCTCTGCTTTTAGCCTTGTATCTTCCAAAATGTTTAAAATTGGCTTCTGTAACTTTGTAAATATACTCTTGGGTAGTTTATCTATCGATTTAAGCAATAAAAAAGAAACGATTTTTCGGACCTTCTAATTCAGGCTCAAGACTTAAGAGGCTACACCAGTGTGACACTTTCAAAAAATCGACTTTTTTTGTTGCCTTTTTCGACAGTTTATACTTTCAAGAATATCCTGAAAAAATTTCAAGGCCGTATCTCTTATTATTTTTCCTTGCAAAAATCGATAGTTAAATCTTTAAACGCGTTTTTCTCGAAATGAGATTTTTCAAACTTGCTGACATTGTAACTCAAAGAGCAATTATCCGATTGACTTGAAATTTGAACTGAGTACTCTTGATTATATTTACTCTACAATGACATAGGATATTTTTGATTGGATGAAAATTGACGATTTGGAAGTGAAAAAAACGACCATTTTATAGGCAAGAAAACAGACTTCTTTTCATAACTACGCCATTTTCTTAGATTTTGATATTTTTCGAAAATCCTACGTCATTGTACAGGAAATACCTTCCAGTTTGACATTTTTTCCTTTTTCGGTTTCAGCTACTCAATCGGCCGGAATCATCTCAGCAGTGGAAGAACTTTTTTTTGGCCCCTCCGAAGGCAGCCCATAAGTCACTTCGATCTCAAAATTTTTATTTTAAAAAATTATAAAATATAGGTCAAATATAGCCAAATATATTCTTAATTTTCCGAAACATTTAATTGAGTACGTTTCTTCAAAAAAATTCCCGAAAATCACCCAAATTTTCAGCGTTGACGCTGATATAGCCCCTTAAGCTTGCGATCCGGCAAAAATCCAAAACCTTAATTTTGTGTCCCCTTCGAGTGTTACCCGTTCCGTTCAACTGAATGCACCCCCTTTAACGTAGCTTGAGAGAAATAAAAATCAAGGGGTGGTTCGTCCCTTAATTTTTGTTTTTTTTTAACGTATCCGTGGTGGCCTTCCGATGATGTTCCATCAGAAGAATTCGATTTTTCGTGCAAAAAATCCTCTCTCGCTGAGGTTAAAGAATTCCTCGAGTGTCTGCCACCTGAAACTGTTTCCAAACGTCAGGTACACATTTTATAATCCTTGGTGTTACGGTGACAAAAAAAAAGTCTCAAACGTCTTCTCTCGTGTGGCATTGCCCTGGTGCGAGCACATTATAATTTGTAATCCACTTTGCAATTGCTGCTGCAGTCACGTAGACGGAGAATGAGCGTCTTTTCCACGTCGCATTAGGCTCGCAAATTAAATTTCGTCGTACGCTCGCACCCGAGCTACATTGAATGACACCAAGGGATGCGAGATCGCAAAGCGAGCTGCGAAATATATTTCTCGCCATTTATGATTAACAGACACAAACCTTGTGGAAATTCCACGTGATTCGCAAAAAGGTTTTGCGAAAAAGTCTGCATACCCTGGAGCCTACGAATCTCATCTTCTTTGTGCAAAAAAAGGCTCGTTACACACCACCGCGTACGAGCTGACTCACGGTGAACCACCTCGAAGACGAAGGCCACTAAAACGCGTATACCTGTAGTGGTTGGGGATACCTATATCACAATAGTTCTCATGGCCTCTTAAGCTATTCCTTCCACGCACCCGAGCATTTAACAATTCACTGATTTTCGTTTATAAACAAATAAAAATACATCCTACTATACTGAAAATTTTAAGCCAAGTTATCGAAATGTTAACGAAAAATTACGTCTCTAAAAATTGTTTCATTCATACGGCACTTTGTGCAGATAATACGCTGGTCACATGTCTATCTAATCATTTATACACTAAAGAACTAAGATGCTTGAAATACTCGGCTCCACGCGTGCAAAAAGTTCTATAGAATCCGTAATGATGATAAAAACAGAAAAACACATCTATTGCACATTTTCTTAATGCAGGAAATACTGTCCTTTTCGCATAAAATACCTGCACTCCTTCTTCGCGAATGCACGAGTATTTCATTTCTCGAATCAATTCGAGTATGATGACCGTATGTATTAATGTATAGTTTAATGAAAAATGGATGAAACAGGAGAGTAGTTGACGTGGATGATCCAAGCCTAATGACTTCAATCAACACATGATGTAATTTAGAATTTTTGCAAGATTCCAAGCAGTAACTACTAATGAAATACGTGTCATTGATCGACAGACCGCGTTTGCATAATTAAGTATTCATGCATTGTTTGATTCTTGTCGATAGAGTACAAGGTTTGCTTTGCGCAGCACAAATATATTCAGCTCGTTATGGCAATGTGAGCAAACACCCAGCTGCAAGAATATATTCGTACTTGCAGGTGTTAAGAACGTAATCTGCATACGATACTAATCTGCAATACGACTATTATCGAATGTTGGTACGTTGCCGACAGATGGTGCGTTACCGACAGATGGTACGTTACCGACAGATGGTACGCTACCAACAGACGGTACTTGTGCGAATATGTTGTCAATGCATTTCTACATAGCCAGTAGGTGTTACATTCATACGAAAAGTCCCTTCACCTTGTGTCGGTGTAGCGAGGAATAAAAAATCCTATTTTTCATGAATAAAAAGTCCATTTTTGAAACATTTATATTATTAAAAACACGATTGAAGTGACCATCCCGTATGACAGCTTTTTTTCGCTTTTTTGGGATTTTTAAAATGAACCATTGAAATATACTATTTTTGAATTCTCACCACACATTTATTAACATTTTTACAGTCCCTCAGAATTTTATCAAACAAAAATAACGATGTCAATCGACTATACACCGTTCATGTGTTCATGTGTTCAGTTGGTTGACGGCTGCCATGATTACCGAGGTTTTGCTCATCTGAAACAAAAAAATCAAATGGCATTTTAAGGGGTGTTCTTACTTTAGACGCTAAAAAATTTCATGAATTTTTCAAAAAGGCTTATATTATAGATATTGATATAAAAGTTGTTACATTTAATAAATAAACTTTCGAAATACGTAAAAAAAATGTGTTTTTATGTAACCCAAACAAACTTTAAACGCGTTTTTCTCGAAGCAACGTTTTTCGATGCCTTGTTGATAAAATATTCGGAACTACTGATCCGATCCTTATAAAATTTTAACCACATATTACAACTATAGTTATAGCGCACATAAAGGATTTTTTTAAATTGTGATATTCACTTTTTTGCCACAAACGGTGAAAAAAACATGTTTTTTTTGTTTTTTTTTCGCAAAATGGCCGCCATTTTGTTATTTTTAACCATTAAGCGATAACCATTAACATACTGAATCTAAAACCGTTTGATTTCTTTGCTTCGGATGATCCATCTCCGAGATTTCATCAACAGCGCAGACAATTTTTTAGGACATTTTTTTAACTACCATTTTCGTCTATAAATAGTGACTGAAAAAAAAAATTTTTTTTGAAAATACATTTCGAAAGTATATTTATTAAGTGTAACAACTTTTATATCAATATCTATAATATAAAACTATCAAAACAATTCATGAAAATAGCCTTTTTTAGCGTCTAAAGTGAGAAGGCCCCTTAATTTGTAGATCTGAGGCTATCGCCGGAACTAGAGTAAAGTAGAAATATCGAAAATTGCATTTTTTGCACCGTTTTAAAAGTTCAGTTCCCAGTTTTGTCATTTTTTTCGACTTTTTCGGCTTAATAAATTATGGCAGATATCAGAAATATTTTAGTTCGGGTGAGAACTATAGATGTGACTATACCATCAAAATTTGAGCGAAACGCGTTCAATCGTTTTTGAGATTTCATAGAAGCCAATTTAAAAAATGCAGTTTTGAGAAAAACGAGTTTAAAAGTTACCATTTACACAAAGAATCCATATAACACGGACACATTTTTTGTAATTGGCGAAAAAAATCTTTTGTCGATTTTTTGGATCTGTCACATGGGATCACCGCCTCAATTTATATTACAAAAATAAATCGCGTACTGGAGTTTAACACAGCAAGAGAGGCGGAATAGTATCCCGCTCTGCGTTTCACATCGCATGCGCGTGTTGGCATATGCAGATACAGGAAATAGACAGGAAGAGATAAACATAGAGCGATAGAGAACGTGTACGTGGGCGTGATGCGATTGCTGTTAATTGCACCTAAATGGGCCGCACGCAGCCCATAAATAGAGAGATAAGATTTAAGATTTCGGATTCTCCAGCTATCCCCGAATTTATGAGTTTTCTTCATAACTCACTAATCACTGATGGCAACGGGTCAACCCCTCGTCAATGTACTTTTCGAACTTTTATTTCTCAATGTGCGTCCCCGCACATTTCCACGATCAATTTCCCCCAGTAGAAATATTATCAGCCTGGCCTGACATTTGATCCGGGCCCGATCACGCTGTAGTACGGAGGCCCTATTTACGGTGTGCCTTTATTTTCCTGATTATTTGGTTTTTATTTTAGGCTTTATTGCCTTTATTTGCAATTATATAAAAATGATACACAATCATATATATTTATATATAAGTTTAGGTATAATTATATATAACTCCATACATTCGTATATATAATCCGATATAAATGTACATTCATCAAATTTGATTTGATAAAATTATACATAGTTCTGTATATATAATGATACATGGAGATACTATTTTTATAGGGAGTTTATATAATTAGATATAATATCATATACAGTTATATATAATTCAATATAGTGTTGTATACAATTATATATATACGTGAAAATTTTATTTACGATATATAAAATTGTATACGACTGTATATGAGTACTTTTATTTTCATTTGAAATACATATAATTGTATATATCTTTATATGGCTTCATATATGATCAGATATAGAAAAAGTTTTCTTTTGTTTTATTCGCGTATGCAAGCAGGTAAATCAAAAGATTGTTTATTAAAAGATAACAAATTATGTATTGATGCAATATATTTACCAAATTTGATTACAATTAATGAGTTTCTTACAGAGATAATTTCCAATTCTTATCAGTTGATTAATATTAGTTTTTTCTTGATATTTTACTAACAAAATGTCATCGCTTTCTTCGACTGGTATAATATGTGTCACAATAGCTTTTTTTTCTACATCACAAAACATATCAACGTATTTTACATTGAAACGTTGAATTATAAAATACAAACCCGAGTAAAAACGAATATATATAAACATATATGTATATATATTAGGGTGATTCGTTTCAGGGCAACTTTTTTTTTCGACCCATCGTGCCCGAAAACCTTTAGTTGGTACCCAAAAACGAACTTTCGTGAAAGGGGGGTGTTGTCAAAAAATATTCGAGGTCGCGAATCAAAATGGAAGGTTTCCCATTTGATTAACATTGAAAAAAATGTTTTTCTCATTATTAATGTTACCATTCCGTCAATTTTGATATCGCGATATTTTCCAATTGGGTTCTCATAGGAAATATGATACTCCACAATAAAGTTCATTGAGCCATGACCGTAAATTCAACCGTTTTAGCGGCATCATTATTTCAAGTGAATATTGTGCGAAATATCTATTCAAACGGCTGTAACGCCTAAGCTATTAGATATATCGAAACAAATTCAGATGAGAACTTTGTAGAGAGAGAGTAATTGTCTACAAAAAAGTCTTATAAGCCGAGCCCGAAAATTCAACTCTTTCTCAGCTATAGGTCGATGAAGTAAAATAAATAGATTTTTTTTTAAACAAAAAAACTATTTATTTTACTTCATTGACGTACAGCTGAGAAAGAGTTGAATTTTCGGGCTCGGCTTATAAGACTTTTTTGTAAAAAATTACTTTCTCTACAAAGTTCTCATCTGAAATTTTTTCGATATATCTAATAGCTTAGGCGTTACAGCCGTTTGAATAGATATTTTCATACAATATTCACTTAAAATAATGATACCGCTGAAACGGTTGAATTTACGGACATGGCTCAAGGAACTTTATTGTAAAATATCATATTTCCTATGAGAACCCACTTGGAAAATATCGCGATATCAAAATTCGCGGAGTGGTAACACTAATAATGAGAAAAACATTTTTTTCAATGTTAATCAAATGGGACACCTTCAATTTTGATTCGCGACCTCTAAATATTTTTTGACAACACCCCCCTTTCACGAAACTTCGTTTTTGGGTACCAACTAAAGGTTTGCGGGCACGATGGGTCAGAAAAAAACGTTACCCTGAAACGAATCACCCTTATATATATATATATACAGGGTGTCCCATTTTAATCTTACACCTGAATTTTCTCGAAAAATATTGCTCGGACGAACTATTGTGTGGAACAAAACTTCTAGGGATTGAAGGGGGACGTTTGAAAAAAATTTATTTGAGGAGCCAAAATTCAAAATGGCGGCGTTACAAAGGCTGACATGTTTTTTTCAAACGGAAACATAACTTTTTTTATTGCCAAAAAATTTGTCAGCTGAAAACTAAAAACTTTTGTTGAAAAAATGTTTTGATAAAGTTCATAGTTTTCAAGTGAGAACATCATTTTCAATTATTTCAGATGTATCCAGGATTTGTGTGTGTGTGTGTGTGTTTTTCTACCCATCGTGATCAAAGTTCGTCAAGGATTTAAAGAAACACGTTTTTGGGCCTGAAAATGGCACAAACGCTATTAAAATGGAAAAAAACTGTTTTTCATCGATTTTCCTCCAAAATTTTCTCATGAAATATCGTCCAAATTTGAAAACAAAAAAAAACAAAAAAAAACAAAAATTTTCAACAAAAAAATTTGATTCCTTTTTTGTTCAAGTGGTCATACATGTTTCTTTAAATCCTTGACGTTCAACGTGTTCCTTGACGTTCAACTATGGTTCAACGTGTTTCTTTAAATCCTTGACGAACTTTGATCACGATGGGTAGAAAACACACACACACACACACACACACACACACACACACACACACACACACACACACACACACACACACACACACACACACACGCACGCACGCACACGCACGCACGCACGCACGCACGCACACACACATATATATATATATATATATAAACATATATACTTGTATCTACTAATATCCAGTTATGTACGATAGTATATGAATATATAGAACATTTTATCGGCCGATAAAATTTTCTATGGGTAGGTAGGTTCTAGGTTCGATCCCATGTTGATGGAGAAGTATTTTTTTCTAATTAAAATCCCTTCAAAAGGCCATGGAATGACGAATTATGATACAAAATCATTGTGGTAGAACTCTAAATTTAGTATTAAATTTTATTTTGGATTTATGAAATATTCTATTCAATATTCTAAAAAAATACATTAGAAACAAATAAGATGGTAGTAAAAAACCTTTTTGATTTAAATAGATCCTATTTATATATATTATTTTTTTGGAGTTCAATGGAGAATGTGATGAGATGGTGGTTTCCGCAGCAACAGCGAACTTCTCTCTTCGAACTGCATGTCAGGCCATCACTTTTCACCCTGATCAGGCCTTGATCTATTACTCTGATCAGGCCTTGATGTTTTACCCTGATCAGGCCTTGATTTTTTACCCTGATCAGACCGAAGGCAGGGATTGTGTTTCAAAAATGATCAGGGCTCGATAAAAAATCCCGACCAAGGCCGGAAAAAGAAACCAGAAAGCCTGATCAGGACTTTCTTGTAGCCAGAGCAAGATTTCTACTCGGGTTGTTAGGCATATTCTTTCGGCCCTTCGGTATCGGTTTTGTTGTCTTCGCTTGTGAATATATGCAGTAAAGGGCTGTCGTACATCGCAAGTCTTACCCATATTTAGTCCCTCGAGCGACCCGAGAATATTAGATTGCTCGACCCCTGGGGCCGGAGCAGAATTTCTTGGCCTGTGATGCGCAACTTTGGGAGCATCGCGTGTCACTTCGTCTCTCACTGGGTCGTCAGCCAGAGACAACGATAATTCCGATGATATGCCCAATGCTTCCATCCTACTCGTATATCTGGCGCTATTTTTGTATGGAAAGAAGCATCCGAATCTTCATCTACATGTAGCTGTCAAATTTGTTTTATCCAATTTTGATATTCAGCCACATCTGTCGCCGAGAAAACTTTGCATTCGCCTTGTTTCGTTGTTGATCCCGAGAAAGTGCTGAATGGGATGAAAAGAATTGAATAAAAAATTATTCACAGACATGGAAAATCGATTTGACGATACTACTGTTAAGGCCGGAGTCTGAATTAGAAGGTCCGAGAAATCGTTTTTTTTTATTGCTTAAATCGATAGATGAACTATCCAAGAATATATTTACAAAGTTACAGAGGCCAACTGTAAATATTTTCGAAGATACAAGGCCAAAAGCAGAGAAACATCTGTTATTGATACTCGTATTTCCCGCGTAGAAATTTTGATGGGGCCCAAATCAGGGCCCGATCAGGTTGCCTGACTGCCCTGGTAGGGCACTAATTACACAGCCTGAAAGGGCCCTACTAGGAAATGTAACGTTGTGTCACATATGGGCCTGACCTGGTTGCCTGATCAGGCCCCTATCAGGTTGCCTGTTCAGGAAGAAATGCATACAATAATTCAAAAATCCAAAATGGAATGAATCACTTTATTTAGAGTTCCACTAAAATGATTTTGTATCATAATTCATCATTCCCTGGCCTGCTGAAATGTTTTTGTTCGAAGAATAAATAATTCGCCTATATGGGAATCGAACCTCGTGCCTACCTACCCAAAGCTGCACACTCTCCCCTATGCTAGCGAGTGCTTGTAACATCTTGGTCCCAGATATGGCATAAGAGACCAAATGAATTCCTATAATTATTTGTTGTATCACATAAAGTATATCAATTAGTTAATATAATTGTGACAATTAAAGAGGTTTATCGAATAACATGCTATAGATTTTTGAAACTTAACCTTATATATATATAATTCCCCTCCCTCTCTCTCTCTCTCTCTTCGCCTTACAAAGTTGCCGAAATCTTCTAACACGCATCCGAGTTGCATAACGTTTTTTGTCGTGACAGTCCATAGCACCTTTTTTTAAGGAGGCACGGTGATGACCATGCTAGTAAACTTAGAGTCTATTTCACGCCGCAATACCGCCACGTTTTAGATATATGTATATGGCCTATTTTTCGAGAAATATTTTTTAAATATTGACTTTCGAGGTTCCTATTATTTTTATAATATGGAAACAACGTTAATAATCTACCACTCGACTTCAGTAGTACGCCATATCGTTGACGTTTAGCATCGTCGCATTTTCGGTGGCTGTCATCGGTTCCGCGCACCCGGCTTATTATTTTTTGCAGCCGGTTAATATGGAGAATGAAAATACTGTGGAAGTTTATCAAAAGAGTAACGGGATTGTACCTGAAGTCCAGTTTAGAGACAAATGTAGATTCTGACGGACAAGAATTAGAAAATGAAAAGATAATATTGCAATTGCAAATAATAAACGTCGCGTTGAAGTTAACCTCAATGTCCAATGTCCAATCTGTCCAAAGTCAAAACATATTTCATCGATTGTTATGTTATTTTTCCCTTTCCCAATTTTCACAATATTTGCAGGTATAAAAAGGAACGTTTATTTTATATGACGGTTCTCCCATGCTGAATTTATATATAGATGCGTTGTATAGGTGCATGACGCCAGAAAAATTTAGATGCCTTTGCTTTACGTAAAAGAAATTCAAGTAAATATCGACGAAGGGCCCTTTATAATCCATCAAAAAATATACGGCTTCGCACAATCATATTTTTAATTCGCGTTGAAAATATCCGATAGACGAATCAAATTTGCGCGGGTTTCCGGCGCTGCCACACATCGAGCAAGATGGCTGCTGTTACGTCACGAGAAGTCTCGCTCTCCGAAAACATCGGTTTTTGCGACTTTATTTCTAAATGTATTGCTTATTTCTGCGGTGAGCTTGTCAATTCAAGGTGCCTTATCGATCACAAAGATTCAACGAACGCAACCATCAGTTTTTTTTACGTGTTTCTTGGCTCCAAGTAGCACAAAAAAATCGATATATGAGAGGACAGGCACATTTTGTCGTCTACGTGTGACTAATTCAACAACTTTAACAATTAATAACTCGGAAAGTGTACGGTAAATCTCGTGGAAATTCCGCATACGCATGGACGAAGGTCTCGACAATGCTATAAAAAAATCGGGCTTTTATCTTGAACTCGCTCCAATCACCGTACCTCCTTAAATAGAATTCAGAAATGCATCGAAGATCGAGATTTTCCACGTGGAAAATAAGAGGTTATGTTCATCTATCGACTGCTGAGGCAGTTATAGGGCAAGCCTACTAATGGCCTCATCAGGGAAAGCCATAGTAGGGCCTATCAGCGCAAGCCTTGGTAGGGCCCTATCGGGAAAGCCTTAGTAGGGCCAGAGCCTGATTTAGGGCCTAAACACTTCTGGCCCGATCGGGGCCGGATCAGGATGTCCGTAATAGGTGTTACCCATATCACACCCCGATCGCGGCCTGATCCTGGTGAGGCTAGCCCTAAGAAATTTCTACTCGGGTCCTCCCATTGAAAGCTTTAAAACGCGTTCTTCCAGTTTTCATTTTCACGTTTTTTCCAAATTGGCGGGCGTGATGGCAAAAAATTAAACGACCTATTGAATCAAACCAAAGTTTATTTTCTTCAGTATGAAAAGTTGTTCTAAGTGAATTAAAAAAGTCTTTTTAAATCATTTTTATAGCACGACGAAGTTTTTTTTAACACATTTTTTTTCAAACCTGAGAAAAGTTATAATTTCACGATTTTTTCAGCTTTTTCTTAATTCACCCAGAAGAATAGTATATGACAATTGAAAATTTTATTGGTTTTTTTGTTTCAGTCAAGAATTACGAGCTGCATCTTTCCCGCCGATTAGGGACTGCAGTGACAAGACGCACATGGAATAGGCTGATAAACCTGCAGTCATTTATTGTTTCACGCTGATATATTTTTTTATGCATTTAAAATATACATGGAAAAATACCTCAATGTTTACTGGGCTCACTTGTTTTTTTTTCCTTCTAAAAAAATTCCCGAAAAACCGCTTTCTTCCAATTCAGGCTCCCGCCTTAAGGGGGTCTCCTCTGAGACGGGTGAAAAGCCGATTTTTTGGCATTTTCTCAAAGTATACTGGTTCAACAATATGTGAAAAAATGTCCAAGTTGAAATATTGAAAATTGACGGTTTACGTATAATAAAACGTCCAAGCGCGTTTTTCTCGACGGGACTTTTCTCGACTCGGCCGGAATCATAACTCTTGCTATAATTGTCCGATTGTCATTTGAAAAACTCGAAATTTTTGTAATTGCTGCAGCTGTCGCTTCACGTAGTCGTTTTCTTTCGGATATTTTGTTTTTTTTCAAGCCCCCGAATATAGATAAAAATTTCGCCAAAATTACACTTTTTTCGACACCCGCCATTTTGTTGAATTTGTTTTCCGTCGAAAAACGGCTGCGTACGACGAGAACTACATTCATATAGATTATAAAAATCTTCCATTTTTATTTTTCAGACCAACCATCGTCAAGTCATCGATCCGGCCGTTGAACCACATTTTTTATACAGGGGCTCTATTATACCTCACTAAAGTTGTTGATGATTAATTTTTAAATAAAAAAATTACACGACACAACTTCAATGTATGTTTAATAACATACCTTTTTTCCAAATCCCAAATAAATAATCTAGTCGACGAAAAATCTAGTCACAGTGGTATCCTCCGTTACCAAATTATTCAAAAATTATTCAAGCAAACAATTTCTGTCGAACGAAGTTATTTGAGAAAATAAGTTTATTATTCAAGAAAGTTAAGTTACCCGAGAGGAAAATTATCCAAGAAAGTCATTTCTGTCGAACAAATTTAATAAAAAAAAAATAATTGCATTATCACGAAATTCAAGTTAATGGAGAAAAAAAAAATTATTGAAGAAAATTAATTTTTGTTGAAAGAATTTCTCAGTGGCGACGAAACGTCTAATCGCTGTTACACGTCGCCACCGTCCTTGGCAAATTGTCACGGCGTACTGCGTGTACCATGTCCTGGACATTCTATCCACTTTATACGAGCACACATATACGACTTCGTTCGGTATTTACAGCTGCAGTCAGCTGTGAGCGACAATAACATAGCTCGGCGAGACTAACAGTCGAACACATGTGCACGGCATACGTAAGCTCGTTACACGGGAGAAAACGAACACGAAATTTCCAACGAGCACAGGAACGAGCGTAGGCGTAAAACAAATGGGTCGAAGCTTGCATAGTTGGAATGCAACGAAAATTCTTTATTTTTTCATCTCTTTATTTTCACCACCATCTAAAATCTGGATTTCTCAGGTGCAAATGACGGAATCAAAAAAAAAAATACTCCGTGATATTCGTGGCTTGAATGAGGAGAAAAAAATTGTTCATCAGTGAAAAATATTTTCCTTGCATTCCAACGAGGCAATTTTCGATTGTTTTGCAATTTTTTATGTTACATTAGCAATACGAGAATTTTTCAAAAAAAAAATTCATTGATGTTCGTAGCCTGTATGAGGAGAAAAAATTTGTTCATCAGTGAAAAATATTTTCGTTGCATTCCAACGAGGCAATTTTCGATACGGTGAAGAAAAGGAGGCAAAAGTTACATTGTTTTGCAATTTTTTATGTTTCAAGTTAAATTGGAATTTATTTGTATTGATTTGATCGATTGATATTGCTCGTTGGAGTGTTCCATTGGCACATGTATACGAAGTAAGCACGTGACGAACGTCCGTGCGAAGCTTGACGAACAAAAAGCTACCGGTGATTGGTCCGAGCAAGCAACAGTGGAGTTAAACAGTGCGGAATCAGCATGGGAGTATAAAGCCTCCGGTGGATAACGCACGTACGCGTTCAGGCACAGAACCTCTCGACAGCCCGCTGATACGTTCCTATACCATTGTACATACGGCTTCGCTGTCTCTCTACGCGGCATATGCAATTACGAATCTCACCGTCTCACTCTTAGGCCCGGTGATTCGAATATCTATATACGTGTCGAGCTGACGGAGGCGCCCGTAGATTTGAAAATACCATTCCGGTCGTTACAGCCTCTCTGTACCGTCACTCGATCTCTATGGTACTCAAACCAATGGAGTAGAGCAGAACATTTTAACACGATAAGAAAGAGTGTCGTTGAGCGTCAAATTTCACTCTCGATTCTATAACGATGTTGAATCGTTTAGTGCGTACTTTATTGGTTTCCTCCACGTACGGTTGAACTCAATTATCTTTGCAGTGGCTAGTGATGATTTTTTTTCTTTTTCACCGTGCCAGCGTATGTTTCACGAACACGTTTTGATCACAGTTGTGTTGAAATACTCCTGCAGTGTTGCAGTTTTCCAAAAAATTGAATAACGTCATAATAATATACACAAATAATGATAAACTAGAATAAAATAAAATATTACGTTATACGGGAAAATTCGCAAAGGTGTACGTTGAAACTAAGAATTTAAAAAAATATAATGAAAAAACATTTTCATATGAATTTATTTATTTTTATTTAAAATGTTAATTTTAAAATTGACTTCAAAAAATTTTAATTTTGAAATTAACTTTAAACAATTTTAATTTTAAAATTTAAATTTTAAAAAATTTTAAATTTAAATTTTTATTTAAAAATACATAAAATAAAGTGGAAATGAATTTCAAGTGATGTAGTGATGATTTTATTTCAATAGTGTTAGTCGGTTTTTTACGAGGACTTTTTAAGGCGCTACCCCCACTTGTAGCGCAAAAAAGGCCTTTTTCATGAATTTTTTTAAAGAAAACTACAAAACTTTTTTAATCGATCAATATACCATCTTAAAGAACACATCTTGAAGAACTTTCAGTAATTTTTTTATTGAAAAATATTAAATTGTTTAGTGGCAAATGGCCGTCAATGAAATAATGTTTTTGTATACACGGTTTGCGGTGACCAACATTGCGGCGAAGTGGATCATCTGAAGAAAAAAAATGCGGATGGATCTAGTCAAATATAAGTATAAACTAGTCTTTAATCGAAGGATTTTAAAAAATATTCATTTTTCACAAAATAGCGGACAGTCAAAGTTAATGGTTCGATTTTAACGAAAAAAAAATCGAACGATTAAAGACTACATTTTTATGTATTAAATAAGCCTGCAAAATTTCAAGAAGATCGGTTCATTAGTGTTCGTGTAATCTTGGTCACCGACTTCAGAAATGCCATTTTGAGAAAAACGCGTTTAAAGTTTCAATTTCTGGTCGTTTACACAACGGATTCTTCTCTTTCAACGCTCATATCTCAGTCAATTTTGTTCGGATCGACTTGAAATTTTCAGGACATATTCTCAGATACTTATACTTAAAAAAAATGCAATAAAAAGAAAATCGATTTTTTCAAAATCGCAAGTGGGGCTAACCCCCTAATCACAACTGTGTAAAAATACATGATATTGAAGTTTGCATCGTTGGAATGCAACGAGTTTTTTCTTTTACCGAATTTTTTCTGCTCGTTTGGAGTTTGGCAATCGTTGATTTTTTTTGAAAAATCTTATGAGTGGACCTGCACCGGCAAAAAAAAAGAGTTTGTATAGTGGTGAAAATAAAGAACACAAGACAAAAAATTCGTTGCATTTCAACAATGCAAATTTCAGTACCATAAAAACGTTGCTGCAATTTTGGAGTTTTCCATAAAATTGAATAAAATAAAAGAAGTTTTTCATAAAATTGGGCTAAAGAAAATACTTCCATTGTCTTTGTTTATATTTTGTTAATATATTTCATTCAGAAGATAATGTCCAAAGATTTTTCGTTTAATTTTCATTGTACACTTTCATCGCTACTTTTCGCAAGACTTTCGAAAAATATCGAATTTTTTTTTCAATAAAAATTCGTACCGTGCCATCATTCAGGCCAACTGCACCTGGTGCACCAATGAAAACACAATATCGAGGCTGTCCCTGTGCGAAATATATAGTTATTCTTTTTGCAATTTCCGTTTTTGATACAAAAACAGACTGGCTCAAACATAGCGACCGGCCATAGGCTTCCCTATCGAAATTCCATTGGACCATGGGTGCGTAACCTAATTTTCAAGCTCCGAGCGTTAAACCTATTTCGATTGAAATATTGCACAGGCGGTGTTTGAACCGTTTGTGAACGCTCATTTTTTGAGCTCATCCGGTTTGACATTATCGTCAAAGTATCTTCCGCCTCGTCGAACAATATATTTCGGATGATAAAATCTTCGAATATTAAAATGCATCGACGGCTGCGAATGTTTAATAATGGAATTAAAAACTGGGTCAATAACAAAGTACAATCTATGGAAAAGTATTTTACGGCAATGAATTTATGAACCTTCTCGACATTAAGGACTCGGAATGAAAATTGATATCTGCTTTATGTTTTTCGCGAAAAATTACACGTCGAGGTGTTTTTCGACTATCGTGATTGTAGATGGGCTACCATTTATTGAAATTTCGCATATACGTTTATAAATATGAATTATTACAAATTGAAATATAAAAAAAGAAAGGGGAATAGATAAATATTTATAGTAAATTAAAATAAATATTGTCAATATAAATTAAAGTAAAATGTAATATTAAAATGAATGATTAAAAAATTTAATTAAAATGTGAACCCTGACCGGTGGTTCTGTTTCTTTTAGAGTGAAGCATGCTAGTTTTATGATATTCACATTCAAAATAAACAACCCATTCATTCCCAGGGAAATAGATATTATTGCCTCCTCATGCTTACGAAATTCAAAATTATGCAGTATTATCAGTGTCATGATACTAAATTATAGTAGAATAATTTTTTTGACAATACGAAATAATGAAAAACATAAAAAAATGATACTGGATGATACTAAAATCATATTTAAAAAATTATACTAAATGATACTGAATTTTTTTTTACAAAAATCATATTAAATAATATCGAAATCATTTCTGAAAAATAATGCTAAATGACACCAAAGTATTAAAAAAAATTATATTAATTGATACTAAAATCATTTACTATTATGAGAATCTTAAGGCAGCTGTTGACGCAACGGAAGTTTGGTTAGATGAGCGATATGCGGGTGGGGGGGGGGGGTGATAGGAAAGTGTTCAATTGGGAAGGTTAAGGGAGACTTTGTCCTTGAAATTGCAGCGGGAGATGTTAGCGGCTCAACATAAGCAGCTAGAAGAAGAGGAGGGATGCCTCTATGGACCAGGCATTGCCGATTAGCGGTAATTATAAACACATTCGTGTAAACACATTACAAAACTTTAAACGCGTTTTTCTCGAAAACACGTTTTTAAAAATGGCTGACATTCTCCTGACCGCTGTAACTAACATATCGACCTGAAATTTCGAGAGCATACTCAGAAAATATGTCTTCACGGAATGACGGATCGTTTTTTCGATAGATACATTTTTGCATTTATTATTTATCTTTTTATGCGAAAAAAAACGCGAAAATTCGATTTTTTTTAAATTGCCGCCATTTTCCGAAATTTGTACTAAACGAAAAACCGATCCGTCATTCCATGACCAAAGGGTCACAGATTGATAATATGCTTTGAATTTGTGTTTCAGATCAACAAAGAGGGGGCAGTGATGTCAGCCGTTTACCTCCCGCGATTTGAGGACCTGTTTTCGCGGAGCTGCAACGGCCGCCATTTTGGTTTTTTTTTTCAAAAAAATTTTTTTTAACGTTCTGTATATCATGAATGAAAGCAAGAAAAAAACCGCACTCAAAAAGCTTTACTCGTTTCCTTTAAAAAAAAAAATAAAAGGTAAACACCTGAAATATGGCACTCCAAAGACAAAGTCTCGCTTAATACGTGAAAAACCCCCAAGGGTGTACGTTGGCACTCAGGAATAAATTGAGACCTCAATAAACTTGAAAAAAAAATATCTCGAAAATCATTTAGCAATTTAAAATCATTTAGGGGCAGAAAGGCTTGCCTCTAAGTAATTCTTAATCACCAAATGATTCTCAGCTAAGAATTTTGCATTCCTTTCTATCGTTATTGCTATTGCAATTGCACACTGCCGAGTTTTTCCGTGCGAAGCTTGCCGACCAAAAATTCTCCCTTGCAAAATCTTCCCACATGACACGAAACATTTTTTTTTTTTCACATTTTTTGTACGCCAGATCAACGAGCTTCGGTTGCGAGCGAGATTGTCGCGCCTGCGTGAAGAAGTCGTGCTTTTCGAGCGTTGCGCGCGCGCGCGTCTCTTAACTCAACGGCACGCTTCTCCGGACGAGTCTCATCGGTGAAGCCGAGTCCAGTTGCCCGCGTGCATCACAAACACTTCCCTGCACATGGAAGACCCCGGGAAAGAACGAAAAGTTACAACGAAACGAGCGGAAAATCCATCCGATCCTCCAAAAGAGAAATAAAAAAATTACGATTAAAATAAAAAACCATTTTAAGCAAATTAAATAGTCCCCCCGAGTCAATTTATCCGATCCTCAGTGATGCACAGGATGCTCTGGCCTATGAAGGACATCGCATAGATTGCAGTAAACAGAAATGAGAAAATATAAAATGTGAACGATTTTTTTTGGGTTGATAATTATTTTCATAAATAATTGCAGCAACGAGAATAATGACGATGTGCGGAAGTTAAACCACAAAAATTAACTGGAAGAATATTCGGCTGATGTTACGAAAATAATCTGTATTGTGTTAAAAAATAGCTAGAGAATATTTGTCGCTAGAATAAATATAATTGACGAGCGTACGAGTAGGTATCAGCGCTTGGTGAAAGTTTTTCGCAAGGACGAGACTCTAGGACGAAGGGCTCGAAAGTCCTTCCCGATCCTACAGGTGTGCACCACCGCTGCGAGAGGCGCGTCAAATCTCATTTTTCGCAATGATCGTCTGATTGTTGAAAAATCGTGGTTGTGCTTGCGCGTGTTTAATCACATCTCGGTCTTGTGAAACTTTACTCGCTCACGCGGCCACGCGAGGAACAGCGGAAATGTGCGATAAGTAACGTTGTAATACAATGCAGCGCGGATAAATCAATCGTAATGTGCGCATACGTATAGATCTGATTAGCGAAACAAGTCGCCGATCGGGCTTCGGACACGGACGAAGCAATAATTAAAGCTGAAGTGCGGGACCAGAAGGTGGCGAGGAAAGTAACGAGGACGAGTGATATTGGGACAGAATCGGTCCTGCACACGGTTTTGCTCGTTCACCGTCGGTAAGTCCTCGTGGTTTTTATTTTACTTCCTTAATTGATATTAATTGAATTTAAATTAAATTTAGTCCAAATTCATATCAAATTTATATCAAATTTATTCCAAATTTATATTAAATTTATTCCAAATTTATATTAAATTTATTCTAATTTTATATAAAATTTATATTCAATTTATATTAAATTTATCCTAAAATTGTATAATTTTGTATTGAGTTTATATTAAAGTTATATTAAATTGAGATGAAATATGACGTTGAAGTTTGCATTATTGGATTGCCACGAAAATGAATTATTTTCAACTACTCAAATTTGGTTGGCCCCGTTAGACTGTGAAAACCGCAAACGTTTCTACGTATTCTTATTAGAAATTTACGACCTCAATATGCAAAAAAGCTTTGTGCAATGATACAAATAAAGAAAGGAAAAAATATTCATATCATTGCATTCCAACGATGGAAACGTCAACGCCATTATTGAATTCATACTAAATTCATATTAAATTGATATCAAATTTATTTGATAGAATTTATATTAAATTTATATTAAATTATTTTGCAAGATAGGAAGCAACTGTATTTAGTTTTGCAGAAATCAGCAAAGCAATGTCGATTATGAAAAATCTAAACTTATTTCCGAATGCAGAAAGAAATTGAAAAAACAACTGAAATAAAAATAATTTTTCGAGCTGTTTTCTCGTCATTTATGTCGACCCAAACAATCATCGATCCTTCACGAGGACCATGTGTATATTTATTAGAACGTAGTGGTAAAGAACAACGAAGGGGACGGAACTCATTTGAAAGCAGGAGAGTTTCAGTTCGGAATTGCAACAGCATGAGTGTTCGATGCCCTGCGTCGAAGCGTGAAAACGGTTTTCGCCAGTCAGAATGATGGGGCGCATAATCCGTGTTTTCGGCGAGCAGCGTACTCACGATCACTTCGATTGGTTCGCAAAATGATATTTTGCGGGTCGACGAAGACCTAAGCTCATTCGCTTATAGATAATTTAGAAAAGATGGATTTGATAACAAAAAGTACGAATGGACGACAAATAAAGAAATTAAAAAGAAGTTTTAAGATGGAAATTAAATTTAAGAAATTGATAAATAAATTAAAGTTGAAAAGAAGTAAAAGTTCAGAGCCTAAAGCACGATAGCTTCATTGGTCAGCAAAATTATCTTTTTCGGGTTGACAGCATGGCTCTTGGGCTCATTTGGTTTAGATGATTTTCAAATAATCGACAAATAGAAAAATTAAAAGAAACTCGTTAAATTTGAGAAGCCAAATAAAGTGAAATTTAAAAGAAATCAAAAGTTTAGAGCTTCAAATCTGAGAATAAAAATAATAATAAATTAATATGGCATTTATATTTTTCTCTCGCTCTGGGCCAAAAAGTCATTGTAGCTTTTTTCTGAGCTAAACTTTTTGCAGTCAGCGATTTTTTCAAACCTTTCGTTTTTATTCCCTTCCAAAGCTTTTTCCAGTCAACGATTTTTCAAAACCTTTGATTTTAATTCCCTTTGCCGCACCTGCGCAAAAGTTTGTGGGACAATTGGTATTCCCGCGTGATGCCAAGATTGATCGGGACAATTATCTTCGTTGTTGTACTATCTTCGTCCGAGATTGTTCCTGATCGATGGTAATTCCTTGTAAAATTATGCAGCCGACCGTGGAAGGATTCTTCGTTTGCAACAACGACAAGCGTTGCATAATTGAGTTTTTTTTTATAATGTCGCCACGAGGACTCGTAGGTATAATTAGGGTTTGGCGCAATAAGCAAATGCGCGTCAACGGGAAAATAAATTGTTCACACGTGTGCCGTTTCTACATAAATACGTATTGTCATCGTAATAAAGCAATTGTAAAATGTATTTGCATTTAATTCTGAGAAAACATCATCTCGCAAAGTCCAAAAAGTCAACGACTAATTTTAGAATCGCCAGGCGTATGTTGCATTTAATTAATCAAATGTTAATGAGTTTCCGTACAAATTAAAACTCGCGAATGGCAATGGGAAAACCGTGTCTCCGCTCGCGAGACTGCACAGATGAAAAGACTTGTTTCCTCTCGTTTGACTCGTGTCGAATTTTCGTAGAGATAAATGAGAGACGACAAGTCTGTGGCTTTGTCAGTTCTGTCATTCCATTTGTCCCTCTCTCGCTGCCGGTCATTAGACTATTTCATTTTTCTCTCTTTTTTCCCGCCTCTCGCACTCTATTAGGATAGGAGCTTTCGTTACGGGGTGCTTCATTATTCCATTGAAACTAAATTATACACGCTCGTGTGGAATTGAGCACAAGGAAAAAATACGGGTTCTCTTTACGTGCAGGGTGGTTTGGATCACGCGACAGTCACCGCTGTTGCTGGAGGACACGATTCGACCATGAAAATGGACATTTGATATTAATTTATATAAATTTATATAAATATTATATAAATTTATATAAATTTATATAAATATAATATTGATTTAGGGCGTTACCCCCACTTGTAGCGCAAAAAAGGCCTTTTTCATGAATTTTTTAAAAGAAAACTACAAAACTTTTTCAATCGATCAATATACCATCTTAAAGAACACATCTTGAAGAACTTTTAATAATTTTTTTATAGAAAAATATTACATTGTTTAGTGGCAAATGGCCGTCAATGAAATAATGTTTTTATATACACGGTTTGCGGTGACTAACATTGCGGCGAAGTGGATCATCTGAAAAAAAAAATGCGGATGGATTTAGTCAAATATAAGTATAAACTAGTCTTTAATCGAAGGATTTTAAAAAATATTCATTTTTCACAAAATGGCGGACAGTCAACGTTAATGGTTCGATTTTAACGAAAAAAACGGCCGTTTTTGGCGATAAAACGGGCATTTTTTCGAAAAAAAAAATCGAACGATTAAAGACTAAATTTTTATGTATTAAATAAGCCTGCAAAATTTCAAGAAGATCGGTTCATTAGTGTTCGAGTAATCTTGGTCACCGACGTCAGAAATGCCATTTTTGAGAAAAACGCGTTTAAAGTTTCAATTTCCGGTCGTTTACACAACGGATTCGTCTCTTTCAACGCTCATATCTCAGTGAATTTTGTTTGGATCGACTTGAAATTTTCAGGACATATTCTCAGATACTTATAGTTCAAAAAAATGCAATAAAAAGAAAATCGATTTTTTCAAAATCGCAAGTGGGGGTAACCCCTTAAATTAATTCATATTGATTTGACATGAATTTTACAAAAATTTATATCAATTTTTCTATGAATTTATATTAATTTGATATTAATTCATATTAATTTAGTAGTAGAAGTAGCTTTATTTCCCAGATATGCCCTTTGGGGTTTTACACAGTAAATCCCCCCCCCCCCCCCCCCCCTATACATATTCTTCCCCATAAGATCATAATACAACTCAATATAACTTCTTTTCTTGCTTACATTTTTTTGCTTCACTTGTCAGCCATTCTCGCCTACTGGCACAGTTCTTGCACCGGCCCTCCCATGCGTGCTCTATTTTTACATTTCAGGCGCTGCTTCTACCTAGAGATCCGAAAAAATGGCAAAATTCCGATTTTTTTTCTGGAAAACGATTAGTGAAAATAAACGCTGTTTTTTTTTAAACACAAAGATACATATATTGAGAGCCTTTAAAGAACCACCAAAAGCACAGAGAAACAACAAAAACATGGCCTCCAGCAGAAGCTCCTTTTTTTCGAAGTCGGTGGACATGGTATCTCGAGAACCACATGATGGATTGTTCCCAAATTTACAGGAGATCCGGTGAGAAATATTTAACGGTCGCTGACGATCTCACTTTCTTTTAACTCGGTCTTCATTTTTTAATAGTTACGTAAAAATGACGACTTTTTAAAATCGATTTTGTGTCCTTGAGTTTCAATTCGTCGCCACTTTGATAAAGAAGTAACGTTAAAAATCGACAATCGTCAACGACTCGTGTGTATTGTTAACTTGAATAAGCCGTTTGGTTTTTAGATTTCAGATGGACCGTTTAAGCTCGAAAGTGTCCACCGCCAAAAGTCATGAAAAACAAATAATCATCTGCCGGCAGCCGTGTTTTTGTAGTTTACTGTATTTTTTGATGATTTTTTTAAAGCCACTCAAGGTATGAATCATTGCGTTGAAAAAAATGGGTTTCTTTTTCACGAAGCGTTTCCGAGAAAAAGAATTCGGAATTTGGCCATTTTTTGGGGCCTTTAGATGGATATAGCCTCTTAAGTTTTCCCCTGCACTGCAGTTGACGTCAGATCATCTGCCACTTCTTTTTTATTGCTTCCTTAATTTTTTCCCATTGACATATGTGGACCAGGGTCTCTACTTGTGATCGACATGCCGGACAATTTGTATCTGTATACCCCTTGTTTCCTTCCTTCCGAACGTTTCCACATCTCATTTTTGCCCACACCTCCTTTGTTCTTCCTTTTATTCCCTTATCCTCCCAATAATCTTCTATTCTTAAGCTCTCCGTCCTGTCTTTGTACTTGCTGCAGTACGTTAACTTCTTTATTTTGCTAGTAGTAGTAGTAGTATTTTATTCCTTGTATACCCTTTTTAAGGGTGTTCACATAAATCCCCTTTCCTACTCATTCATCAATTATTTTGCATTGGTTTTCTTATACCTAGACGTTAGTTTCTTTACATGTATTTCGAAAGTGTATTTATGAAGTGTAACTACTTTTATATCAATATCTATACTATAAACCTATCAAAAAAATTCATGAAAATAGCCCTTTTTAGCGTTCAAAGTGAGAAGACCCCTTAACGTACCTTGCTTGACATTTTTCTACCTGTTTCCTCCTTTCCGCCTCCGAATATCAATTTACATTAATTAGCATTGAAAATACTTTTAAAACTGTTTACGTTTGTTGAGGTAGGCTGGGTATAGGGCTATGAGTTAGATGGATGTCACACGAAAGTAACGCTACCCCCACTCCACTGCCACTGTGGTGTAGTAGGGTGGGGGGAGCTGCGACACGCTGAATTTGTGATCGGTTGAAAAATGGCCTCTCCCCATCCAATTCTAATCTTGTCATTAATTTAGAAATTACTTTAACTCAATGTAGCAATATTTTTTGAAAAAATAAAAACTAACTAATGAGTTGGTTTTTGTTATGTTTAAAAAAATATTGATACATTGAGTTAAATTGAGAATATTAAATATTATCATTTTTAACTAATTTTAACTAATATTAATACTGAATATTAGTTAAATTGAGTTAAAAAAATATATAAATAAAATACTAAATTAGTTTAAAAATTTCACTAATATTAATACTAAATATTTGTTAAATTGAGAATATTATAATCTACAGATATCACGCAAAGTGCAACTATTTCATGGCGTTGAAAATGTAATCAGACTTTTCGGGTAATAAAAAAACAGATACATGTAACTAATGATTTACATGTATCTGTTTTTTTTATTACCCGAAAAATTTGATTACATTTTCAACGCCGTGAAATAGTTGCACTTTGCGTGATATCTGTAAATTTGAATATTAATTTTACATCAATTTCATATGAACTTATCTTGTTGATTATATGTCCGCACATAAATAGCGGCGGCACAAATTGCAATGACATTTATGTTGAATCCATTTCTACCAGCAGATAATTCATCAATAATATTATTCTTGGAGCATGTTGATAATCAAAAGTTTATGTTTTGCCGTGCATAATCCAAAGACTATATACAGAAGAAGAGAAAAACATGCGTTATAATACACATTCCTATTTTCTATATTTATCATTTCTGGGTTATACACCCGGAACTTGAGGTCTCATCGTGCATCGTGCATCGATCTCATTCCCAACTTCTCACGAACATGCGAGAGATCAATAACTCTTATGTGGTTCGTACTTTTATATATGTACCCATAGCCAAGTGTAGTCATCGTCGTCGACGTTCCGGTCCGCTTTGTCGCTCAGCCGTCTCACCTCGTAGACGCCAAGCAGATGTCACGCGAGCTTATTCCTCGCTACGCCAAGAGGCATTCCAGACGAAATTGTAAAGTGAGCGATGTTGACTTATCATAATTTTGTCGCTTATTTTATACAATACTGGGTATGCAATAATAGCGTTTTCATGAATTATTTGGCCATTTAGATTTTTTCCAAAGATATGAAAATATTAATAAATAATAATGATAATAGTAGAAACTGAAAAAAATAAGCTCGTCAAAATTTAAGCTACTATTTAGAGTAATTCAATTTTTCGATATCTTTTAATTTATTTTTGAGCATCCTTCTGAGCGTTATTCTCCATCGAAAGCCAATGTTTCTGAATAGAAGTGGCCTAGAATGTCAACTACATATTTTTGATTTATATAATTATAAATCCCTTGAAGTTTTTTATACTTTGCTCTATCTTTAAGGGGTATGCATAACCTTGAAGTTAAAAAAACAGATTTATTTTCAATTTTTTTTTCGTCTTGGGTATTGGGATGATAAGGTCGATCTTTTGCACACAGATAGTGCATAGTCTTGACATGTCACCGTTTTTGTTTTATTCCAATATATATATATATATATATAATAGATTAATAGATAAAACTTTAATAATAGATTAAATGACAATGATTACATTGTTTATATATATATATATATATATATATATATATATATATATATATATATAAACAATGTAATCATTGTCATTTAATCTCAGGACTGTTGCCTCCGCATGGCTCGGTCGCGTACACGATTTCGGTAACTAGATTCATCTAAAGTAAAAAATGAAAAATATACTTTTAGTACAATGGAGAAGCTACAAAATCACCGGATAGTTTTCCGAAAATTTAAAATCTGCATAAATTGCACTGTTTTGAAAAAAATGTTGATTTTCGACACAAATAACGACTTTAACCGTTTGTTATTAACAAACGGAGTAACATATGAAAAAATCATTCGGTCTGTCCATTGAATATGTGATAAAATATGTTCAGTCCATATCTGAAGTAAATCGGACGATTAGATATTGAGATATATCGTACGCCAAATTGCAAAGTATACTTTCGAGACAAACGCAAGAGAAGAAAACGTACTAAATCCACTTTTTCCGTATACAATTTTCGTATAAATTTTTGGGTTTGCTCAATATCTTTGATGGTTCTTTATGTTTTCTGGTACGGGCAATACGAATAGGACATTTATTTTGTTCAAGAATTGTTTTTCTTTCTCGTTATAAACAATTTAATTGTTATAATGACGATTGTGACGAAAAAGTACATTTTGTAGAAAAAAGTTTGAAATAAAAGAATTTTTTTTTTAATTGACAGTAAAAAATGTCTCTTTTATTTTTTGTCGCTAGCTTCATTAGTAACGGTAATAAACAAGGAACATTTTTATGAGAGAGACGGCACAATGAGTGAGAGGGACGAAACGAAACGACAGGTGATGCGATTAATTTACGTCCCTTATATCTCCGTTATTAATAGAGCTAATAAACAAATGATACATATTTTATTAAATATTTCGATAAATATTTACAAGTGGGGCTTCACCCCTAATAGGTGCCAAATTTGTTTTTACGCGTTCGGGGCTATTCTGCAGTATGAAAATATGTGTTTTATGATGGGGGAGGGGTATTTTATTGAGAAAAAAAATATTTCCGGAAACCATTCGATTTTTTAAATACGTTCTCTGTATGCTTACTCTAATTTGTTTGGCTTTGTTTGGGTCAAACCCATGTCATTTGACCCACTTGATGTCACCAAACCCGTTTCTTCCATACCTTTAAAAAAAGTAAAAAAAAAGCGTTTGGGGGTTGAAATAAGGGTTGAAATTGTCTCTCCCCGACTTAAATATCATAAACAAAGTGCCCTGAAATACATCGACTCGGTACAAAATTTCTAAACCCCTTTTCTAGCTGGAGCCCCGCTTGTAAATATTTACCGAAATTTCTATTTATGCAATGCACTCTTTCGTCCCAATTGTTATTTGAAAAAATTATAATAATTGCAAGAAAGTGGCTTAGTGTATGGACTACTTGCTTGAGACAAAATCACAATCATTTTTCGTACCTTCAATTCTGTTTTGACCTGATCCACGAAAATCGGCATAAGTCGGTAAATTTTTGGAATTTTTACAAAATCTTTTAAACAAATCAAATTCGAGACACTACGCAATAAGAAAATACATTAAATAAACCAAAATAAGAAAATTAACCAAATAAACCAAAAATGAATTTTTTGAAATTCCAAGGTTATGCATACCCCTTGAATCCGTTGCTACTGCTCTTTGTCGTCCTAGCCCATACGTTGACTTTTCATCGCTTCATAATTTACATCGCGACAATTATTTCGGTCGGGCACGCATCCGTACGCGTTAGCCGTCAGACATGTCACGAAAAAAAGTGTCAGCTATTATATACATATAGTGTGTGTCTATGTGTACATAGCGTACATTATAGTGTATAGAGACTAGGACTATATGTTTGCAAACGTTTTTTCCCCACTTCTCTATCCATACCGTGCCGCCATGCCATTAGCATTACGGTCTTCCTTGTCGTTTCTTCTCCTCCACTTTTCCAACCCGTTTTTTAACCCTTAGTAGTAACACTTAGCTAGAATCACGTTATAGTCATACTGGGTCCATGGGACCCAGGCGTTTTTAAATTGTTATAAATAATGAAATAATTGAGCATTGAGCGATATGAAAAAAATAGTGAGGTATAATTTGAACCTTGTTTAATACAAGGATATTGGTTAGAAATGAAAAATTAAATTTTTAATATGCAAAAAAAAGTGAAAAATGACTTTTTTTTACAAAAATGTAAAAGCTGTAACTCTTGTAATTATGGACAAAAAATGGTTTTATAATATATATATATATATATATATATATATATATATTGCTCGGCGATATTTTTATTCGTTCTTTGACGATTCTCATAATGAAGGAAGAACCCCACTGTGACCAGCGCAAATAAACGTTTTTTCCGATTTTTTTTTGTCTACTAGATTATTTATTTGGGATGTAGAAAAAACATATGTTATTAAGTACACATTCAACTTATTTCGTGTAAATGTTAATTTAAAAAAAATAAAAATTAACAACGTTATTGAGGTACAACAGAGCCTTTGTATAAAATATGTGACTATGAATTAAAAGCTTGTGGCACTGTACTTTTAGAATGTTTAATAAATTTGATCAATTCAGTTTGATTAACCGTATTTTATTTGGCACAATAGTAATTAGAGAAATTATAATCACGTTTATACTCAGTTTCAGGATTTTTATTGAGAGATCTAAGGTTGTTTTACTGTAAATTAAATACAGTTTATATGTTAACAGATTTATGTGAATTAAAGATTATATGTCTAAATTTTGAGCGCCCCAAGCTTTTATTTATAGCCATATTTAGGTGTCATGGTAAAAAATATTATTTTCTACTTTTTAGTACATTGAATAAAAGCATGTTAAAAAATTTACATGTAAATAATTTCCTACTTTTTAGTCTTTAATTGATTATACTAGAGGTGTGCAATTTTGCAAAGAGAGATTAATCCTTCCAAACGAACCGGTGTTGTTATTGGTTGATTGGCAGAAAAAAATCCTGGAGACCTGCGATAGGTGGCATCTATCATAGATGTTGGCTCACCACCTATTGGACCTTAACGTTTAACCTATTTTACCTATTGGACCCTTTTAACGATTGGGCGATCCGAGAGCACTTAGAGCCAATTCATATTCATGCACTTTCCATGTATTGTCACCCCTTAGATGCATGCTTGCAAAACTTCAGAGCTCTAAGTAGTCGGGAAGTCGGTGAAATATCGATTTTCCGTTTTGCACCTCACACCACGTCAAGTTAAATCAAAGCTTGTAAAATGTGGTCCAACGGCCGGATCGGTAACGTGACAACGTTGGGTCTGAAAAATATTTTTTTAAGTTTTACGATCTATATAAACGTTGTTCTCGTTGTATGTAGCCGTGTGTCGCAAAAAATATTCACAAAACGGCGGATGCTAAAAAAAGTGTAATTTTTGCGAAATTTTTACCTATATTCGGTGGCTGAAAAAATACTAAATTAAACAAAAATGGCTACGTATAACGAAAACTACCGCAAGTACGGAAATTTTGTCTTTTTCAAATTGAAAATCGGAGAATTGTAGCTAGAGTTATGATTTCGGCCACGCCGAGAAAAGTCGTTTCGAGAAAAACTTGATTGAAAGTTTTAGTATACGTAAATCGTTGGATTCACAAAATCGTCTGTAGCTTCGTTAAGGGGTCTTCTCACTTTAGACGCTCGAAAAAGGCTATTTTCAGAAATTTTTTGATAGGTTTATATTATAAACATTGATATAAAAGTTATTACACTCAATAAATACACTTTCGAAATATATTAAATTTTTTAAATGTATTTATGTAACCTAAACAAACTTTAAACGCGTTTATCTCGAAACAACATTTTTCGACGGCTATTTGATAAAATCATTGAAACTACGGAACCGATCCTCATGAAATGCTAACCACATATTTTTTCCAACCATAGATGTAGCGCATATCAAGGATTTTTTCAAAATTTAAGATTTACGATTTTTTTTGCCAAAAACGGTGAAAAAGGCTTCTTATTTTCTTTTTTCGAAAAATGTCCGCCATTTTGTTATTTTCGCATATATCACAAATCGTATGATACGCACTACAGCCATTAACAAACTGAATGTAAAACCGTTTGATTTTTTTGCTTCGGATGATCCACCTCTGAGATTTCGTCAACAGCGAAAACCTACAATTTTTTTAGGACATTTGGTTAACTACTATTTTCGTCTATAAATAATGACTTGAATAGACAAAACATTTTTTAAATGTATTTAGAAAGTGTATATATTAAGTGTAACAACTTTTATATCAATATCTATAATATAAACCTCACGAAAATAGCCTTTTCAGCGTCCAAGGTGAGAAGACCCTTCAATTTGCAGTATTCTAATTTGATTTTTTTTCACATATTCGTGAAAATGTGTACTTTTTAAAAATGCAAAAAAATCGTTTTTTTTTACCCGTCACGGTGATGTGCCGCCTTAAAACATAATTATTATTAATCATTTTCCGTACTATAGATAATAACAATTATTAATCATTTTCTAGTAAACCATTTTTTGAAACTATTTCTTACTATCTTTTGGGCTATTTTTGACTATCTTTTATTACTACTTTTACTATTTTCTACTATTAGCCTTCCCAATTGAAACCCCGCGTAGAAATTTCTTAGGGTTAGCCTGACCAGGATCATGCCCCGATCGGGGTGTGATACGGGTAACACCTGTTACGGACATTCTGATCCGGCCCCGATCGGGCCGGAAGTATTTAGGCCCTAGATCAGGCTATACTAAAATGGCCCTACTGAAGCCGTCCCCGATAAGATCCTACTAAGGCTTTCCCCGATAGGGCCCTACCAAGGCTTGCCCTGATAGGCCCTACTATGGCTTTCCCTGATGAGGCCATAAATAAGCTTGCCCTATAACTGCCTCAGCAGTCGATTGATGCACGTAACCTCTTATGTTCCACATGGAAAATTCGATTTTACAGCATCGTAGCTTCAGAGTTTCGATGCATTCCTGAAATCTATTTAAAAAAAGGTGCTATGGACTGTCGTGACAAAAAAACTTTATGCAATTCGGATGCGTGTTAGAAGATTTTGGCAGCTTTGTAAGGCGAAACGAGAGAGAGGAATTATATATATATATATATATATATATATATATATATATGGCCAGGGAATGGCGAATTATTATACGAAATCATTATAGTGAAACTCTAAATTAAATGGTGCATTCCATTTTGGATTTTTGAAACATTATATGCATTTCTTTCTGATCAGGCAACGTGAACGGGCCCTGATTTGGGCCCTATCGAAATTTCTACGCGGGACTTTTCCGATCGGTCCGAATGCGGTTGGCATTTCCCCAATCGAAACTAACGTTCCGTTGCATCCACAGTGTTAAGCTACACTATACCGCATTTGCCGGGGTACTGGAAAACTGTGGAAAACCCTTACCGGTATGGACAGCCCTATATTCTTCTGATTCTATAGTGCACAGATGTTTTTTACTATCTACAGAAAGTTCTTAAAAGTATCGGTCTTCACTGACTGGTTGATGCGCTGCTGGTGCACCGCTAAGCGGTCACCGCTCCGCGTATCGACCATGCGCAACGCTGCTTAACTCGGGGGGCCGCTGGAGCCGAACTCCGACCGTCCATCCGCCAGTGTCGGTCACTATCGATTACTATAGCCTCATTAAATAAATAGGGTTAATTGACGAAATGTCTCCAGGAATTCATTGAAGCGAAAGTTTTACTGCTAATGTCTTCATAATTCTATATTGCATTTTTTTGTGAGAGTTTTTATTAATACATAGTCTATATTCATTGTCGGCTCCATACGGCTGATTAATGTTCGTCGGTCATTTGTACTACGGGAGGTGATCCACGCGTCGTTAGTGTGGCAAAATCCCTCTAGGCTTAACTTTATTATGGGTGGAAAAATCCGTAACGTTCTTTGCGTATCTTCCTCCTGTTTTCTTTCGGCATCTTTATGGCTGTGGGTGTGTGTATGCATTACGATTACTTTTTTTTTCCACCCCAAGCAACTCGCGGCATCGGAGCTGATCATGGACCCTCGCCGGATGAACAAAAAACGTTTTAAAATTTTCATTCAAAAGAAGACAATTATCGAGAAGTATGGTGGAAAAAGAATTATTCATCGGAGAATAAAAATCAATTATCCAGCGTTCTTTCTTGTCATAATGATGAATCAATGAATTAATGAAAATATGTAATAAATAATAAATAAATAAATGAATAATCATTTTTTTTAATATAGAAATTAATTAATTAGTCAATAGGAAAAAATGTAATAACAGGAAAAACTGTTATAAATAAATGAATAAATACAGGGGCAGCTATAATAAATTAATTCATTAAATAACATAAAAATAATCGTAGTTTTTTATTTTCTAAATACAATTGTCTTCCAATGCATTTTTTTACATTAGTACAGTCGTGCTGTCGCTGAAAAAACCCGGTATCGGAGAAAATCAGAAGAAGGCTAGTTTTTTGACAGGTGATTTTGTAGGTGCCGCGGGTGCTAAATCCAAGTTTGCCTAAAAATCGGGGTGTAGGGTTCTTTTTTAGGGGATGAAAGGAGATGGGGGTGGATTAATGCCAAACTACAACTCCTATGAGGTCGGCGCCGTGAGACAAAATGTTCAGAAAAATCTGGGCTTCAGTTTTGTCCACAGCGCCGAAGTCGTGGAAGTTCATTTTGAGGGTGAAAAAGTGGGGTGAAATTTTGAAAAATCGGTTTTAATTCAATAACTCTTTAGAAAAGAATCCCACGTTTTTTGTTCAAATTGGAACGTTGTAGCCCTTGAAAAAACGCGTCGATCGAGTATTCGATCATCACTCTACGATAATATCTTCACCTCCAAAAAATGGTTAAAAAACCAAAAAAAAAAAAAAAAAAAAAAATAGTTTATTGAATAACTCAAAAACAATCGGTTTTTCGAGTATGGTTCAAATGTACGAAATGTAGAGAATAATTTTCTCCATATTTTCGTTGCTATGGACCACCCTTGAATTTTGACTTTCCAACCCCTCTCGGGAGTTAAACATTCAAAATGAAATTCTGGGAAAACTATTGACGGCACGAATTCGCCGCCGTGGAAGAATTTGTAGCTTGAACCCTCAGCTACATTTTTGTCCACAGCGCCAAACTCGTATCTCTTTAGTTTCGCTCAATAGTTTTCCCAGAATGTCATTTTGAACTTTCAAGCCCTGAGAGGGGTTCGAAAAAGCAAAATTCAAAAGTTGTGCATAGGAACGAAAATATAGAGAAAATTATTCTCTACATTTCGTACATTTGAACCATCCCCGAAAAATCGATTGTTTTTGAGTTATTCAGTAAACAATTTTTTTGTTAATTCTTCAACAATTCCTTTGGGGGTGAAGATATTATTCGAGACGGTTGATCGAACACTCGATCGATGCGTCTTTTTAAGGGCTACAACGTTTCCATTTGGAGAAAAATTGTATGAATTTGTCCTAAAGAGTTATCGAACGAAAACTGATTTTTCAAAATTTCAATCCACTTTTTCACCCCCAAAATGAAATTCCACGACTTCGGCGCTATGGACAAAAATAAAACTCGGATTTTTCTGAACATTTTGTCTCCCGGCGCCGACCTTGTGGGGGTTGTAGTTTGGCATTAAACCACCCCCATCCCCTAAAAAAACCCTACCCCCTCCCCCGATTTTTAGGCAAACTTGGTTTTAGCGCCCGTGGCACCTACAAAATCACCTGTCAAAAAACTAGCCTTCTTCTAATTTTTTCCGATTCCAATATACAGCACGACTGTACTACATGTTACTTTTCGTCAATGTTTCAAACAAATTTTATGAAAAATATTTACAAGATATAAAAAATATTTAAAGAATGATATGATCAAACTCGAGAAAAAAATAAAAGAGGCTTCAAAAATAAAGCGAATAGGTCAGAAGTCACGTGTACACGAATCACGTCCGGGCAAATTATTAATATTTTCGTATTCACCCTCATTCAATTTCGCTCGTGCACCTCTTAAAGTCAGATTTGTTTTTACGAAGGGGAAGGCGATCCCGGGCAACTTATTCGATTACACGGTTCCTCTGAATTCGTAAGTTTTCATTTTTCTTGCTTACACTTCGTGAATAAAAGCTACCTCTGGAATCTTATACCTTCGCGCAACTATTCGTCACTATACTTTGCTCGGCTGGCTTGTGCATGATTGAGACAACTGTAGAAAACAAAGATGGGAGTCCCGAGAAATGCATCGGTGAAACCAACTAACTCTGCTCGTGCACTTCGCACTGAAATGTTTTTTTTTCTCGTTAGCTTTTCAATGACGTCATTTTAGCGAAATAAATTCGTTTAAACATTGCCGTCGTATACATAAATGTCTACATGACACAAAGATTTTCGTCTTTCCACGTGGACACGTTGAGGAGGTATTGACTAAAAAAAAAAAACTTAAATATTCACGACGAAAATATAGCTAGTAATAGCTTGTTGAATATTTAGCGAGCTATTGTTATTATTAACAGTGTGGAATAACAAACACCATTTTCTGCACGTCATTTTCGCCGTACACCCAACAGGAAGAATGATGCAAAGTTGTAGAGCTCCCGGGAAGAGCAGAGTAATTTTTCACGCGCATCTTGAAAAAGAATTGTATTTCGCCTTGGGGCTCTTTCAAGAGGCGGTGTCACTCTCGCGCCAGGCAAGCGAACGGAATGCAAAATCTGTTAAAACGTCTTTGTTATACATGCGTTGAGGTGTAGACACTTTTTTCTTCGCCAAAATGTCAGCGCCAGAGCTCAGCAAAGGACGTCTCTTTTCACAGATAGCAGTCGGTAAAGATTTCTCCTTCGCGTTTAGTCGTGGAACAAAAAAATAAAAAAATTCTGTCTGGTCCGGAAAATAAGCTCGGGAAGTACGCACAGTAATATTGATATACTGTTTTTGGTAAAAATCGCGCACGTTTAAACGAAAAGTTTTATTTTTAGGTATAAAATTACGTGAGCCTAAAAATTGCATTTTTAGGTATAAAATTACGTTTAGGTATAAAATTACGTTATTTTTAGGTATAAAATTACGTGAAAATTCACCCCAAAAATTTCGTAGAATGAAAATATGAATTCGTAGATAGTGTAATTGTGAAGGCAGAGTCATAATTTCAAGATAATTGACGAAGGTATGTTTCCGGCCCGTTGAAAAAAAAAACAGTTTTGCGGAATACACGATTAAGTTTTGTGGAGCGTTATTTTTATCGAAATTTGAAATTTACTTTCGGTCTACGGTGCCTGTACAATACAAGTCTGCCTACTGTCGAATAAAAAAAGTCTCTTAAAATGCTCTTTGTCATGTCGCTACGAAAATGCAAACATGCACGTTGATGCAGTGTACGCAAAAAATTCGCATCTTCCGTTGCTCCGATGAATACCAAAATATTCTCTTTCGCTTCTATTTTTAATTCCCAGCTGCCAGATGCACGGAAAAATACGAGTCGTGCCATCAGTGAAACGGGGCGATTTTTTTTCTTCGAAGATGCTGGCGGAAATGGAATAAATTTCACGCGCTGAGTTTGTGGAGTCCGCCGAGTTTATTTTTTTCCCCATAGTTCGAATCTATGTTTCTTTTTTTACTTTCACTTGGACGTTGGTATGCGCGAAACAAAATGTCCCGTACGAAACGTTTTCTTTCTGACGTAAAAAGCTCTTGCACGAGCGGTGGCGAAATCGTCAATGGAAAACCAAACTGTGAATGAGCGCTGCCATTATTAATGCTCAAATTCAGCAATAACAACGGGTGGCGAAGTGCGTGAACCCAAACAAAAAACGAAAATTGCGCTTTGCCATTTTTTCCGTTCTATGACGATTCTCGTTATAAATTGAGTAGATAATCGTCAGTATTAAAGCGGGATATACATTTACAACGATCAAAAATCGTTTTCTTTTTTCTTCTTCTTTCTAATCGTTTTCTTCTTTTCTTCTTCTTCCCCCACTTGCGATTTTGAAAAAAATGGATTTTTTTATTGCATTTTTTTGAAGTATAAGTATCTGAGAATATGTCCTGAAAATTTCAAGTCGATCCGAACAAAATTGACTGAGATATGAGCGTTGAAAGAAAAGAATCCGTTGTGTAAACGACCGGAAATTGAAACTTTAAACGCGTTTTTCTCAAAATGGCATTTCTGAAGTCGGTGACTAAGATTACTCGAACACTAATGAACCGATCTTCTTGAAATTTTGCAGGCTTATTTAATACATAAAAATGTAGTCTTTAATCGTTTGATTTTTTTTTAGAAAAAAATGGCCGTTTTATAGCAAAAAAACGGCCGTTTTTTTTTTCGTTAAAATCGAACCATTAACTTTGACTGTCCGTCATTTTGTGAAAAATAAATATTTTTTAAAATCCTTCGATTAAAGACTAGATTATACTTATATTTGACTAAATCCATCCGCATTTTTTTCTTCAGATGATCCACTTCGCCGCAATGTTGGTCACCGCAAACCGTGTATATAAAAACATTATTTCATTGACGGCCATTTGCCATTAAGCAATGTAATATTTTTTAATAAAAAAATTACTGAAAGTTCTTCAAGATATGTTCTTTAAGGTGGTATATTGATCGATTAAAAAAGTTTTGTAGTTTTCTTTAAAAAAATTCATGAAAAAGGCCTTTTTTGCGCTACAAGTGGGGGTAACGCCTTAAACGATAGAACTATATATGAGAATATTTTCCCAAAGTTTCAAAGCGAAATTCGAAAAACTTCAAACGTTCGGAGCGGGCGTGAACTTCAAACACGTTTTTCTCAAAACTGCATTATCAAAATTGGTGTGCAGGATCATTAAAAAGCTATTAAGCTGATTGAGTTAAAGATTGGTAGAAATATTGATAATATTGGTACCTTCTACTTGACAAAAATAGTTTTTGATAATTTGAAAAAAAAACTACTTTTTTAATCCACATTTTACAGAAATGTTGCGTGACATGTTGATTTTTTTGTGAATGCGTGCCATTTTCTCAAATCTGCATTTTCTTAATTTTAATTACCGTCACATAGAAATTATACATGTTCTATCTGAAGAAATGTTTGAACTTTTTTGCAAATAAAAGTCTACGGGAAGCTAGACTGCACGCTGGTTTGCAACTCCCGCGGCGACCTTGCTGTAACACTCTGCCACAGCTCCGCCATTTTGATAATGAATTAATTAAAAAAAATTACTTCGTATAATTAAGGGGCCAGTCCACTTTGAAAATTTCAAAAAATCGAAAGCAAGCAAGACTTGAAGAAATCGACGATGATGAGCAATCAGAAGGGATTTTGTACGGTGCAGGAATTGCCGATTGATTTTAGGTAAGAGTTTTTCATAGTATAAACTTCAAACGCGTTTTTCTCGAAACAACGTTTTCAAAATCTAGCTCCATCGTATCTCTAAAACTAATAAACCGATTCTCTTGAAATTTGAACCACATTTTGTAAACATGATCGCAACAAGATGACCCTCGATGGTTTAAAAATTTTGATATTTACTCTTCTTTGCAAATAACTGCGAAAAAACGCGTTTTTAAAAACTTTTTTCGTTTTTCATCTGCCATTTTTTTTATTTTTTGATAAAACTTTATATCCGAGGGTCATTTTGTAACTGGTGTCATATTGAATCTAATGGACTTTAATTTTTTTGTTTCAGACACGCCGTTGCCGAGTTGTGATGGAGCTACCTGGCCCACCTATTTTTGAGGCGTTACGTTAAACTATAGTTTTTGTACTTAAAAATGAATAAAAATTAATTAAAAATGTTTTTTCAATGTATTTCAAGACTTTATTTATCAAGCCCAAAAACTTTTATATTCATGTCTTTTATAAAATCCTAAAAAAAAATCGCGAAAATAGCCTTTTTCGTGGCTCCAAAGTGGACTGGTCCCTTAAGGAGGTTGGAGCGTTAGCCACAATCCAAGGTCAAATTTAACTAAAAAAAATACATGTTATTATTTACACTATACTGAGTCTTTACGAATTTTTTGAACTTCTTTCACCACCAAACACCAGAGATAAAAAATAGTTTAATGTATGTAATTTAACGTGCGGTTAGATGGGCAAGACTTTCACACTAAAGGTTACGTAATTTTTATTGTTATTTAGCACCAAGATAAACCATTTCTAACAACGGATTAACGCAAACTGAAGCTTTGTGAACATTTAGAAAAAAAATCTTCATCTTGCCCATCGTAAACCATGGGCCAATAATCTCGTGACGTAAATATGAATAGGCACAATTATGAATTACTCAAAATTTCATTGTGAATTGTATAAAACATTTGTTGTCATAGTTTTCTTCATAATAATCATCGATAATTTTATGCTTTTTCAAGTTGGTAGTAACACAAAATTTTTTCTACTTTACGTAATAAAAATGTTAAAATGCATAATTTTTCCCTTTAATTATATATTTTAAAAAAAATTAGCATATATAGAATAAATCTGTAAGTCGTATGCATTTTTTTGAGGTTCATTGAATAAAAAAAAAAAATAAACCGTCATTTGACTCAACTGAATCGCTCCAACCTCCTTAAATATACTATTAAAATATACCTAAAGCTTGATAATTGTCGAATAATTATTTCTTAGTTGAAAAAACCCCCAATTTTGCTCATTTTTTCCTATCTAAATGTATATCCCGCCTTAAGGATTTTTAACCCTAAACTATTTTTCACAATTTCTACTATTTTACTATTTTTTTAGCTATTTTTAATATTTTACTACTTTTTCTATTTTTTTTTTGTTTGTATTGTACGTGGTCTTCTTCCTTATGACCCTCCTATGATATTCCATCTCTCATCTCCATCATAGATAATCATAATTATTGAGCACTTTCTACTCTGTACGATTTTTAAAACAATTTTACTATTCTTTTTCTATACTCTACAACTATTTTACTGTTTACTATTTTTTTAACTAATTTTATTATTTTTTAAACTGTTTTTAGATATTTTTTTTACCATTTTGAGATGATCCTATACATACGACACGTATGTCATTGATCCGGAACAAGCAGTCGAGACCGGAACATTCCGAAAACTTGTTCACCCGAACGCTACAGACGATAATCGACTCAAGCATTTTGTCTGCCTGTGCGAAATTGAAAAAATTCAGCATACCACGCGGATAATTGCGCGAAGCTTTCCGGCATAGCTACTCGTAGAGATACTTCATCATGGACAATATTTCAAGCGCGGAAGAAAAGGGGCATTCCCCTTCTACTTCCTTTCTTTTCGATGTCCCACGACAGCGAGAGGAATGAGAGGAGAATATGAGACGAAGAAGTAAGCTGGCGGGAAAAGTTATGGCCAGCAAAGTGTCAAAGTTCCCGAGGAAACCCTCTGTCATTTTTCGCTTTTCTCTCGTGGCTTTTATAACGCAAGCCATACTATACACGTGTTACAAGCTTTTCGGAGGGCTGCTCACGATTTTCATCGCGTTTGGCATTTCCCTCGGCGATATTGGGCAAGCACATACCGATGAATGGAATTTTTTCTTTTACTCACCGCGTTCACACCTTGGAGGATTCCGTACCCTACATAAATAACTCTCAAAGTACGAGAGATTTCCTTCCTTGACAAGAGCCCCGTGAGCTAATATCGATGTTACTTGATCGACTTTTTTCCCCGCTCCATTAGGTCCTGCCAGATGGTCCGAAACGTTCCCCAATGAAATTTGGAAATTGAGAATTCAGGATCGTGTTCGGAGGTAATGTGCGTTTTAGTAGGGAAAGACTATTTCGATGAGCCCTTCGAAACGCACATTGGAAATATACTCCTGCCCTGGCTAATTCGTCGTTGAACATTTTATTGAGGCCTTATATATACTTATATATATTTGTTTGGGTTTGATACTTATATATATTTGTTTGGGTTTGTTACTTATATATACTTGTATATATACTTATATATACTTGTATATGTACTTATATATACTTGTAGCGGGCGAAGAGACGTGATTTTCTTGATTTTTTTTCCGACGGGATAATAAACGTTAATTGAAAAACTGTTAACAACATCTATTACTACATATTTTCATGTACTTGTACAATTTTTTTTTCAAAAATATTTCAAAATGGCGGAACTCCAGCTGTCTTCCAGAAGCGCCTTCTGTTGAGCATCAGTTGCGGTGGACATGACAATTCGAGAACGGTTCATTTGAAATCAGAACTTGAAAGAGATTGCATTGGCTTGGGCCTGGACGAAGAATTTTTAAAAATTTTGATTTTTAACAAAATAACAATAATTTAAAAAAAAATCATTTTTTAAAGTGCTGAATTTTCGGTTTTTTGGTACAATTTTTTTTTTTCAACAAAATTCAAAATCCTTCGTACAGGCCCTAGCTATTATCATAATAAATAAGGATTGGATAAGGAATAAATAAATTGGGTACAATATTCTTCGATAGTTTTTCTCGTTTGCCACGTAGGATTTTTGAGAAATTTTCACTTTTGACGGAATTTCGACCGTTTTAATTTAACATTCGTTTTTCGTTCGCAATTTCCGACGATTTTGGATTGCATACGCATTGCATAAAAAACCTATGGTTCAATCAAATACAAAAACCCTACGTGGCGAACGAGAAAAACTATCGAAGAATATTGTATCCAAATTTGGAAAAAATCGTTTGAATCGCTTCCAGTCAACGTATTTGTTTTTAAAAATTCCTAAACATACCTCAATGTACATATTTTCCAATAAAAAAACCCGGATCCAATCGAAACATTACTTTTTGAGATAAAAATTTCCGAAGTTTACCCGTTTTTCTCGCCGTTTACTCAAGCACCTCCCCTTAAGAATATTCTACGTGCAAGTATCCTACAAAAAAATAATGTTTTTTTTGTGCCTAGGATTTTAGACCTGATTAGAGCTATATATGGGACGCTGAATCTAAATATGAAATCAGGTTTGCTTTGTCTGCTCTACTTTTTTAGATCAGTGTTTTTTTACCGTGCAATTCTACACGAAATCACATATACAAGGATTCGTTCTTATATTGCCCTGTTGTTGGTCTGCCGTCCAGTTAGTTCCAAGAAAATCCATCAGATGGAGTAACTTAAGTGACCTTCAACGCTTCAACTAGAGTTGAGGTTAGTTTGTGAGTTCTCGCCGTGCAGAGTAGATCGAAGTTGGCCTCGCGTGATATTTGTGTTTAGCAAAGAGTTGTTATAAAGTTAACCGAAATATAATAATGAAAATGCCGTGTTTAGTTTTTTTTCATTTGATCCATTGATTTAACTTTAAATAGCGTAACGTATATTTCACGAAAATGTTATATTTTAGAAATTTGAGCTTCTAGGAAAAAATTAATGCCATATTTGAATTCAGGGCATTAAATTCATATGAAATCGGCTCCAAATATCCCGGCACCGAAATAACTGTTGGCCTGTGTTATTATTGCCTGAGTGCAGATTTCTTGCGCTCTTAGGGAGGACACCATTGTGAGGGGCCGAAAAAGGTCGTTTTGTCCGATTTTTTTGGTTTACTAGATTATTTATTTGGGATTTGGACGAAAGGTATGTTATTAAGCGTACATTGAACTAATTTCGTGTAAATTTTTATTCACAAAAATAGAAAAATTTACAACGTTATTGAGGTTTAATTAAGGCTCTGTATAAAAAATGTCGTCCAACGACCAGATCGATTCCTTGACAGCTGGTCTGAGAGATACAAATCAAAGTGTTTTATAATCTATATAAACGTAGTTTACGTTGTACGTAGCTGTTTAGAAAAAAAAATCGCAAAATGCGGTGTGTTAAAAAAAGTGTATTTTTGGCGAAATTTTTACTTATATTCGGGGCCTTAAAAAATACGAAAAAAAAATGACTGGGTACAAAGATAGCTACTACAATTACGGAAACTCTGGTTTTTTTAAATTGCAAATCGGACAATAACTAGAGTTATAATTCGGGCCAGGTCGAGAAAAGCGCGATTGGGGGCCGGGTTGAAATTCCGAACTTCGAGTGCTCCGACGGTTTAAAATTCCGAATTTTAATTTTCCGAAATTCAAGTTGGGGCCGGTTTGAAAGTCCCAACTTTGAATGATCAGAATGCTCAAAACTCCGAAAGAATTTTACACGAAAGACAAAAACTCCGAAAATCTGAACACCTTCAGAATAATTCGGCTATGGAAGTTTTAAATGTATCCAAATTTTCAATAAATCGACGAATTATTTCAAGAATTTTTTAAAATTAAGAAATGACTGCGTCAATTTTGAAATTTGTCTAGACAATGTTATACATTCTACGTCATTTACAGTCAACTGTGTAGACTTTTGCTGGCATGATCTTGACATGGGGGCTGGATTGAAATTCCGAACTTTGAATGCGCCGACAGTTTAAAATTCTTAATTTTAATGTTCCAAAATTACAAGTTTCGCCAAGATCATGCCAGCGAAAGTCTACACAGTCGACTGTAAATGATGTAGAACGTATGACATTCTCTAGACAATTTTCAAAATTGACGTAAGATCGCTTATTAATATTAAAAAAATTGTTTAAATAATTCGTCGATTTATTGAAAATTTTGAAACTTTAAAAACTTTCATAGCCGAATTATTTTGACGGTGTTCTGATTTTCGGAGCTTTCGTCTTTCGTGTAAAATTCTTTCGGAGTTTTCAGCGTTCTGATCATTCAAAGGTCGGAATTTCAACCCGGTCCCCGCGATTGAAAGTTTCAGTTTACGTAAATCGTTGAGCTACTCGTTCTCACTAAATCGTCTGTAACTTCGTCAATTTTTAATTCTTCAACTTACACATTTTTTCACATATTCTTGAATATGTATACTTTGAAAAAATGCAAAAGATCGATTTTTTTGACCCGTCACAGTATTGTGTAAATCATGAGTTTTATTTATTTCGTAGGTTTGCAATTTTTGCATGATACGATGAACAGTGAGCTAGTGAGATGCTGCAGAAAAAATGCCGCTGTGCCATTCGCTCGATCGACACGAATAACGGCTGGAAAATATACACATCCGACGACGTCATGGCAGTCTCAAAACAATAAAAGGCGACGGGCGATAACGATACAACATAAAACCTGCTCTTGTTACTGCATTACTACCCCCCCTCCCACACTCTTTGGGTCACTATATCTCTATTTTTCACCCACTCTCGTCGTCTCTCCTTCTGAAGCTGTTGCTTGTTCCATTTTACTATTGCTGTTCGCTCTCGTGTTGGACTATTTCATCGGTCTGGCTTGCGTTGCAAGGCTGATCCAATAAACGAAGCTTAATCGTAATGTAAATCGCCGTACAGAGAGCGAGCATACCGTGGACCACTTGAATCGAAAAGCAAAATTATACGAAAAAAAAACCCTCTTCATATTCGCTTTATCCTTGAACTTTCAGGCCTAATTGCATCGAGAACCGTTTGCATCTAATATGCCTAGCTTACGTTGTTAATTAATTATTTGCCAAGCCATTTGCATACCGTTGCAAAAAAATTACAATTGCTGGGTTCAATGGAGAGAAAATGTTTCGAGAGATTTATCAGATTTTTTCACCATTCAACAAATTGAAGAAAAAAAAACGAATTAATCGGTTAATTATGCGGCTGAAAAAATCGATTTTATTGCAATTTTGCAAAGTATACATATTCAAGGATATGCGAAAAATGTTGAAGGCCACAGTAACGGGTATAAAATCGTGTGCGAATTTAACAATTTTTTTCGTATGAAAAAGTCATTCACTCGTAAAATTAATCACACATCTATTTAGTATGAATATCAAGCTGTTGGAAAATATATATTTTTTCGTTTCGACTACTAATATTTTCTTTTGTGACCTTTTTTTAGGCGCTCCGCGGCGTTACATTTAGCATCCCCAATTTTGACCTAGAACAAAAATCAAAAATTCTCGTCAATCTACATTTGAATATCTAGAGAAGTGCGTACGGAATTTAAAAAATATTGTTTTATTCAAAAGTTGTAGGTATTTGAACTAAAAAAAAAAATTGTCAGTAAAAATTTTCGTTACAACTGCTCATAAACTGCTCATAAAATGAAAAGTTTTCGATTAATCAGAAATTCCGTACGTACTTCTCTGCGAAATGCAATTAGGAACATAACGTTTAAATTTGAAGTAAATGGAGTAAAAATTGTTGAAGTTATTTGTCACGCCAATTGGAAAAAAGCTGTTTCGAGAAGTGTCGAGTAGTCGACCATTTTGTACAAAAAAAAATTCTAACAGCTTGATATTCATACTGAATAGATGTGTAATTAAGGGGCCAGTCCACTTTGGAGCCACGAAAAAGGTTATTTTCGCGATTTTTTTGAGGATTTTATAAAAGATATGAATATCAAAGTTGTTGGGCTTGATAAATAAAGTCTTGAGATACATAAAAAAAAAAAATTAATTCATTTTTATTCATTTTTAAGTACAAAGGCTAGGTAGCTCCTCGAAACGACTATAATTGCGGATTTTCCAATTTCAAAAAACGAAAATTTCCGTAATTGCTATACCCATCGTTGTACGGAGCCGTTAAAAAAATGTTGTATTTATTAGGCCCCCGAATATAAGTAACAATTCAGTCAAAATTACACTTTTTATCATCCGCCATTTTATGATTTTTTTTTTCGAAAAACGGTTACGAACAACGAGAACTACATTTATATAGATCATAAAACTTTTTAATTCTAATTTTTCACACTAACCATCGTCAAGTCATCGACTAGCTCGTTGGACCACATTTTTTATACGTTGTTAATTATCAAATTTTTAAAATGCAAATTTACTAGAAATAAGTTCAATATATGCTTGATAATATACCGTTTTTTCCAAATCCCAAATGAATAATCTAGTAGACAACAAAAATTGGCAAAAACGACCGAATATTAAGTACCAATTTAGTCAAAATTACACTTTTTATCATCCGCCATTTGATTATTATTTTTTTCTCGGAAAAACGGTTACGAACAACGAGAACTACATTTATATAGATCAGAACATTTATTAATTCGAATTTTTCACACCAACCATCATCAAGTCATCGACCAGCTCGTTGGACCACATTTTTTATACGTTGTTAATTATTAATTTATTAAAATGCAAATTTACTAGAAATAAGTTCAATGTATGCTTGATAATATAGCGTTTTTTCCGAATCCCAAATGAATAATCCAGTAGACAAAAAAAATGGGCAAAAATGACCTTTTTCGGCCCGTCACAGTGGTGTTCTCCCTGAAACTGACTTCCTCGTGTGTAAAGCCTTGAAGGATATCGTCCCTGATTCAGGACGCGTTGAATTACCTTCGGCTCCGAAGGTCCGCGCATCTACAGTACTTTCAGCTCCAGAAAAGCGAGAACACCAAGCCCGAGCCGCAAATTTCATTCTCACCCGAATCTCGAGAAGAAAACTTGTTCGTCTCGTACCCAAACTGTACGGAGGCGTTCTTTGATGCAAGATTCATACTCCAGCCCTCTCCCCGTTCCGGCCACCAATGCCGTAAATATTTACTCAGTCTCGCGGGAACCGAGCGTATCTCTCTCTCTCGGCTAAAAGAGAAAATGAACAAGTTCGCTCGTGTGCTTGCGACGATATACTCGCCATTGGAAGTTCGCAAGAGGGAGAACGGATCCGTCGAGGTCACTGATGCATTCGTTATTGACCTCAATCTAAAAAAAAAACACTCAAACATTGTCCGCAACCCAATTGCCATCAAATACAGCCTTTTCGATAATCACGAAATCTTCTGTATTACGTTTCGATCTTCGAAATTATCGAGATGACGAATTTGTCGAATATTTACCAAGTTTCGATAAGTCCGCGGATCTTTTGGATTTATCAGTTTTCGATTAACGTTTTATCCGGTTTCAATATCTTTGTTCGCATTGGCTGGGCTGGAGAAGGGGACAGCACCCCAGGCTTTAACGCTAAAGAACACTTATCGATTTTGACTCGAATCGGTTCTACTCTACGCGATTAAACTGCTGAAAAAGGTTCTGATAGTTTGTACAATTGGCAGAGCGCACGGACCAGCAGATTAGACGGGGTTGATCATTTTCTCAACTGTTATTATCTTGTCGAAGATAATGCGTTTCAAGATAACTTGGTTTATATAACATGAGCATTATTTAATGGAGCGAATCTTACGTTCAATCGTACAGGTTTGAAGGGACAACTTTGATTTCCAATAACTTTTTACTGCATTTGTATATATTTTTATTTTTTACTATTTTATTTCTTGTGATTTTTTATTTTTCATTTTATATTCATATTCATATTTCATTACGTTTTTTAGAAACAAAAAAAATGGTGGCCTTGCGAAGGTGTCTACAAAAGTAACGCGAAGTTTCACCTTCCGTAGCATTATAACCCACGTCGCTAAAGTTAACAAAGAAGTACAAGACAAGAACTAGAAAAGCACCGAGGCACGTTTCCCGTTACTTTCTCACGCGATAGGTAAACTCGGCACGGAATAAGATTTCTTGCCTTCGTATATTGTAGGACATCGCGTTTTCTCACTCTAAAATTAATTAAAATCACGCTACTCTGAATATTTCTCCTGATTTTTCTTGCGCATACTGAATCAGGGATTTTTCTCATTTTAGACCCTAAAATAGGCTTTTTTCGTGATTTTTTTTGATAGGTTTATATTTACAAAGTACATGAAAAATATTTTTTTATGTATTTATGTATTCCAAACAAACTTTAAGGGGTTATACCAGTGTGACACTTTCAAAATTTCGATTTTTTTTGTTGACTTTTTCGACAATTTATACTTTCAAGAATATCCTGCTGATTAGCAGTTTTTATGGTAAATATCATTTTATCTTGCAAAAATCTATAGTTAAATCTTTAAACGCTTTTTCCTCGAAATGAGATTTTCAAATTTGCTGACATTGTAACTCAAAGAGCAATTATCCGATTCACTTGAAATTTGAACTGAGTACTCTTGAATATATTTACTCTACAATGACGTAGGATATTTTTGATTGGATGAAAATTGACGATTTGGCATTGAAAAAAACGACCATTTTATAGGCAAGAAAACAGACTTTTTTTCATAACTACGCCATTTTGTTAGATTTTGATATTTTTCGAAAATCCTACGTGATTGTACTGGAAATACCTTCCAGTTTAACGACATTTTCTCCTTTTTCGGTTTCAGCTACTCAATCGGCCGGAATCATGTCAGCAGTGGAGGAACCTTTTTATTGGCGCCTCCTAAGGCAGCGCATAAGTAGTTTGGATCTCAATATTTTTCTATAAAAAAATTATGTAACATAGGTCAAATATAGCCAAATATATTCTTAATTTTCCGAATTATTTAATTGAGTATTCTTCTTCCAAAAAATTCCCGAAAATCGCCCAAATTTTCAGCGTTCATACTGGTATAGCCCCTTAAACGCGTTTTTCTCGAAACAACGTTTTTCGATGGCTTGTTGATATAATCTTCGAAACTAATAACTTAAGTTTGCTACATAGTGGCACGTTTTTTTCTTTTTCTATGTCGAAGGCATTGACGTATCCAAATACGAAGAACAAAGTCACGCACTGAAAACGAGGTTGAAAAATAAGAAAACGTATTTGGCGCCGAGGCAAGACCAATTTAAGTTTCAATTCAACTTTGCAAATGTACGTCACTTTCAGCCAGATATCTGGCTTCGAAAACAAGTTTCTGCGAGTTCAAAATAACCCATTCACAAACACATTCAGACTTCTTTTGAAATTTTATTTTTCAACGATTCGGTCCCGAAAACACTTCCATTGAAATGTCGGTTGTTGTTTTCGTGAATAAAGCCTCGAAAGTACAAATGTGTCCATATTATTTGCTTCTACTTCTTAAATATGGGGTCGAAGTTTGCATCGTTAGAGTGCAATGAAGATAATTTTTTTCTTCACTTTTCCGAATTTCTTTTAGCGGCTTTCAGCGACCAAAATCTCTGAACCGTTTTCTAAGATGCTCATTGTAAGATCTTCAATTGGAATTTGCAGAAAAGATTTCGTATCATTTAGTAAAGAAGAATATATAAATGCGAATATGCATTTTTGTCGCACTCCAACGGTACAAGCTTCAATATCATTCTTAAGGGGTTAGGTCACTCTAGAGGTCGAAAAAATAAGCTTTTTGGGGATATTTTTTCAGAAAAACTACAAAATAAATCGCGATTACAACAAAGGGCGTTTATCATACATATCATTGACTGTACGCAATCATTTTTTTGACGCTATTTATTTCAAAATGGCGGCTGTGCAGTGTTTATCTCAAAACTGCATTTTTTTAATTAGCCGGAAACATAACTCAGACAATTTTCAAGCGATTCACTTGAAATGTTGAATATATCTTGAAAAATACACCGTCTAAGGAAGTACGTAGGATTTTTTTTTCGTTGCATAGTTCATTTGTTATTAACAATTATCTGATGATTTTTAGGCAATATTTTCACTTTCCAAAAATTTGCCTAAAAAATCGTTAATAATAAATGAACTATGAAATATAAAAAAAATCCTACGTACTTCCATAGACAATGTATTGTTCAAGATATATTCAACATTTCAAGTGAATCGGTTGAAAATTGTCTGAGTTATGTTTCCGGCCAACTTAAAAAATGCAATTTTAAGATCAACGCTGCACAGCCACCATTTTGAAATTAATCGCTTCAAAAAAATTATTGTATAGAGTCACTTTTTCGTAATCTCGATTTATTTCATAATTTTTTTCTGAAAAAAATCCCTAAAACGCCTATTTTTTCGGCCTCTAGAGTGGCTTAAGGCCTTAAGGGGAGATATAAACCTAGGAGCCGGAAAAAGGTCATTTTTGAATTTTTTTAAGGAAAACTATTTGAAATTTCGGATTGGGGTTTTAATGATCTAAGAGTATTGGGTTGGTACAAAAATCTTGCAACACTTTTTTTTTCAATTAAAATATTTTTCCTAATAATGAAGTTCGAGAACATTCAAGAATAGGAAATACAAAAATGGTCTAGAACCTTCCATGCCGCAGGATATATAAGCGAGTCAGATGATTCGCGGAGTCAGTATGAGCAAAGATGGATCAACGTGCACTTCGAGCAATCGCATATTACGAATTCTTGCAAGGGCATTCTGTAAGAGCTGCAGCCCGTAATATGTGCAGTGCGTTCAAGGCTAATGTATAATAGTTAATTTTTTTAACGGTCTCCCGATGGTATCAGCGTTATCATTCTGGCGATACATCTTTTGAAGACAAACGTAGGTCCGGCAGGGAATCGATTGTGGACGATGAAGAACTGCGAGCACTTATAAAGGCAAAGCCTAATATGTCGTCACGAGAATTAGCCAACAAACTCAACTGCAGTCATCCTAATATCCTTCGACATTTACAAGAGACGGGATATAGGAAAGTTGATTCGTCTTGGATACCTCACAATCTCAGCGAATCAAACAAAGCAACACGCATGTCCATCTGTCTTTCACTCCTGCATCGTCCGCAAAGAAAGGATTTTCTTCAAGAAATAGTCACTGGGGATGAAAGCTGGGTGTTGTATGTTAATCACACGCGCAAGCGTCAGTGGCTATCGAAAGGGGAAAAACCAGAACCGACCCGTAAACAGCCCCGTGAAATGGAGAAAGTTTTACTCTGTTGTTGGTGGGATTCTGAGGGCATGCTCTATTACGAATTTCTGCCAACCAATACCACAATACAGGCAGAGATTTATTCTGCACAACTGCAAAAGGTGGCTAAAATTATGAAACAGAAAAGGCGTAAACGTCTTCACGTTCGCCTTCTCCATGACAATGCTCGACCCCACGTCGCTGAGATGACACAAGAAACTATTTCGCAGCTAGGATGGGAAGTTCTACCACAGCCACCGTATTAACCAGACTTAGCACCTACCGACTATCACCTGTTTCGAGCTTTGAAGAACTATTTACGGGATAAAAAATTTGATGATCTGTCAGATCTCAAAAATACATTGGACGACATTCTTAATTCACGATCAAAAGAATTCTGCTCTGCGGGCGTGCAAAGTCTACCAGAACGTTGGGCAAGAGTTGTAGATGCGGAGGGAGCCTACATTACTGAATAATCGTTTATTGTTAAAATAAAATATTTTTCTTTTTTACTCGTGTTGTGTTGCAAGATTTTTGTACCAACCCAATATACATTAAAAAATATGTTTACTTTTCTTTATTTAAAAATATCAAAAATATACAAGGTTATTGTATGATCCTTCGAGCGTCGTAAAAAATCTGCGTATACGTTACCCACTGGCGTTTCTTCAAAAATCATCTGAAAAAAAAAACAAAAAGATTATTAAATTAGATAATATAATCTAGTAATTGTCATAGCCGATTTCGAAAATATCGATTTATGACGAAATGTTGGACGTTTGAACATAAATAGTGATTTTTGGGCCAAAAATTAGTTATTATTTTGCCTATAAAACAAAAACTAAGTAACGAAAAAAAAATCCTGTGACAAGTACTCGATAATATACCTAGTATATACCTAGTATAATAAGTATACTATTACCTATATTATACTATAGTATATGTTACTATAGTATAATAG